>VZRQ01003239.1:494006-541859 GCA_013397975.1 Machaerirhynchus nigripectus | reverse complement strand
AAAAAACACACACACCCAACCCCCCCCCCCCCAAAAAAAAAAAACCCAAAAAAACCAAAAACCCAACCAAAAAGAAAACAACCCACACACCCCCACTAAGAAAAAAAAAACAACTTTTATTTTTCAGTCTAGGGATTTGTTATGGGGATGCAAACAAGGTCATATATTGAACAATGTGGATTTAATTTAACTTAGTTAAAGTAAGCCTCTCAGAATTCTTCCTGTGTATCAGTGAGGCATGAAAAAGACAATTTTCCCATCTTCTGTAAAAAACAACCCAACAAAAACAAAATAAACAAAACCCAAACACCCCCCACCCCCAAAACAGAGAATGTGTTGCAAGAAAATGATGTAATTAAAAAATCATAGTGTAATAGACACACTGAGGCCAACTTTGGAATGCATGAAAACCTTTATTTCTGGCACCTAAGTATTTAGAATGCAATCTGATAGAAAGTTTCTTGTCCAAATATGTTTTCAAAATAATTCTATGCTACAGTTACATTTTGTAAAGCCTGCTTCTTTCCAATTCTCAGCACTGAGAAATTTCTTTTTTCATAGGTACTATGCTGTGTTTATGCATAACGGATGCCCAGGTAACAGCTCATTTTAAATAAAAGGAGGCCTAAAGGAGAGTTGCACCAAACTTCTTATTGAAGATTGTGTCAGACACAGCCACTTGCCCAGCTGCTTTTTTTTTTCCCCTTAGAAATCCCCAGAATGTTTTGCTACCATCAAATTGCTAAAGTGCATTCCCTAGGATGAAATCCTCTGAAGCAGCACACATCCTTAATCTGTTAGGCAAAAAGGCTTTACATTCTCATTTGGTGGTCCACATCAGACACCCTCTGCATATGTTTAGTCCTTGTTGGCTAAAATACCAGTTCACAAGAATTGTAAAACCTGTTCTCTTAACTCGAAAATCAAATGTCGCTTTCTTCCTGGCTTGTTACCCAGTCATTTCAGTGTTTCAATCATGTGAATCCTTCAACCATATTTCTGTAAAAACACTGTCAAGTATCTTCCTGCTAATGATCACTTCCAATTTCTCAGTTATTACTAAGTCTTCTCACAGTGTATGCACAGTTAACAATTTTGTTCTTTATATATTTATATTTGCTCATCACAGAGTACCTAAGTAATTAATTTCACATTTAAGCATCTGTACTGGTATGACTCCCTTGACCAGTTTTTCTTCAGTTGCAAGTTAAGTATCTTCAGACCATGGATAAAGTCAAGAAACCCAGAAAACTGAATTTTCCCCTAACATCAACAAATAAATTGCATCTGCTGCAAGTCCTCTCCCACTCTAGCAGATGGTTTGATGCACCACAAAATACATCATGCAACCCCTTAAGCCAGCAACTCACTTCCTGTGTATTTCTGTATATTCATCTTCTCACTACTTCTGGAGTTTGGAGAGGTCACTGAAAGGGTCCTGCCCTGTTTTCGTCTCCAACCACATTTGCAAATCCTGGAGGCATGCAATTCCTGTCAGTGCTGACTGGGACTGGTCTAATGAGGCTTTGTCTATTCATAAAAATATCAGTGAGTAATGGATTAAAAAAAAAAATAGATTGAGAACTGTTAATCTAGGCATAGTAATTTTAGTCCTGCGTGTACATGCAATATGTTTTTTCCTCTGTAAATGAAAAGTGTAAGAATACTGCAATGCTGTAATTTGAACCCAGCTCTTGCTGTTGTGCCTTAACTGAACAGGGGAGAGCTGTGCAATCCTTCCTTTCCCTCCCTCCCAAGGGCTTTCCCACCTAGCTCAGCTAACTTGCTAGCACAGAGTTCCATATTTGTTACAAGAGTATACAGCATTCTCAAGTACTGCCAAAAAACCTGCACAGTCACAAGCTGCACAGCATACACACAAGTGCATGATCCCAACCCTACAGTCTCTCTGGACATTTTGATTGCTACGTCTTTGTATCACGGTATCAGGACAAAGCTCAACTAACTCCAAGTAATCTCCAAATCTCAAGGCTTTAAGAGAGGCACATGAAGTTAAAAAAGCATCAGATTTTAAATTACCTACCAAGCACTATCACTGTGTAAATGCCCATGTTTTCATAAATAGGAGATAGGAGCACAATCTCATCGGTCCTGGCGTTATCAACCAACATGAATTTCCCCTTGCAGTGCATCTTACCACTTCCTATAAATATAACAAAAATTGAACACAGTTTTGAGTCTCTGTTTCAGCAGAGCCAGCAAGAAATACTAGTTCCAATTCATGTTGACAGATGCATGTACAATGATGACTGTTGTTCCCAGGTATTTGTGCAAGCTCTAACAATCCCCCAACATAATGGTTCAGTGAAGGCCACATATTCAGAGATTTTAGTGGTGTATTTCTTAGAAGGAAGGTTCATGTACTGTCTTCTTTTGAAGTGAAAATCCAGTAAGTTCTAGCCCATGTTGAAGACCCACAATTTTTAAATGAAAGAAAAATGGTGAGTGAATAAATGAAAAAAAAATCAAAATCATTACTTGAGGATTTCAAATAAATATGATAATTAGGCACTGACCGTGGATGGCTTTCTAAAAAAAAATTAAATAAATACAGGAATACAAAGACTAAGAAATAAGCATTGATTTGTGACTGAAATCCTCCAATTTTACCATTTCTATGAGGCATCCAGCCCCATCTCTGCTCAGAAGAACTCCAAAGTTCACAGCCCATTCCTCAGCAGGTAGCCCTGACCTCCTGCAAAAGGAAGCATGGAGACGTTAAAGGAAGTCTGAGGATGTGCATTACGATTCGGATGCATAATGGAGTCCTTCACCCTCCAAACCTGAAGCCAGACATTAATATAACTCCAGTGAGTTGAAAAGAAGAAAAGGGTATCAAGGAATAAGAAAAATGGTAAGTAGATGGACTAAAAGGCCAACATAGAGGGAGCAAGCTGGTGGCATTGCTAATGCTCGGTGTTTGCTTCTGAACTCAAGTGTGTTTGTGTAGCAAATATGCAACCCAAGCTAGCAGGTTTGCTGGCATATGTGAAAACATCTCAGCTGCAGGAAGCCAAAAACGTCAATACTTCCCTCTAAACAAGGGGAAAGTGAAAAGATGTATAGAAAATAATTTCCAGTTACTAAGTTTCACTTGCATACCGCCATCTGATGATGAAATCTTGAAATCCCAAGACTCAAACCTCACTGAGAATGGAGGTCAGTGAGAGCTTCAGCTATGATTCTAGTAGCTGGGCTTTTATCAGCTTACTAACATTGTTCAATCAGCAGTCAAGAAGGAAAAGCAAAAATTAATAGAAAATCCTTGCTGTTCTGTCATGCAGCCACCCACTTTTGATTTGTGGCTCCACAAAGTGTAAACCACTGCTGCTACCAGGTGAACAGAAGCATTACTGGGTTCAGGAAACAGAACCTGAGACACCATAACATAAAGCTGTCTTCTCCCAAGTGCTGCAGGGATCTGGGCCTAAGAGATCAGCAAAATGATTAAATGAAAACCACCGACTACAAGAAAAAAAAAGAAATAGTTGATAAGACATTTCCCACTCTACTGAATCACAAAATACTTTATTAATTCCAACATCAATTTCATCAGTCCAGCCCACAGAGAAAAAACTTTAAAGGTGCTCACAAAAACATTCTATCTACATGGGTTAGAAAGAGCTTGGAAGAACCTATACATGTATCTCCTACGGACAGAAACCCTCCCCCCACACCCCAATCATATAAATAGGTATGCCAAAATGGCATGAGCTTATGGGGATTCAAAGAAAAGGCTGTACATTTTTTATAGAAAACATGAACAAAAGCAAATAACAAAATACATACTAATCAAAGCAGATGCCAAGACTTCTGAGGGGAAAAAGGTTGAAGTTTTCATCCTTCTACACATAAGCATTCCTTCATCTGACAGAGAAAGAAACTCTTCTTACGAGCTGAAACCCTTCTAACCAACACGGTAATGCTGATGGTCAATGGCCAGATACGTTGCTATACACACATGACTTGTCTGGTCGGGCAAGGCAGATCCCACACAGCAGGGCACAAACCATCCTGTATTGGTGTAGATTAGACCCCATGTTTTCAAACGGACCATATGCAGGGTCAACTCATCTAAAAGGAGTTCCCAGACAAAATGCAAGTTATACCCAAAAGACAATCCTTTTTCTATTACTATTAGCTGCATTTCATAGAAATCAGTTTCAAAATCGTTTTTAAAATACAATCATTTTTACATGAATCATTTAAACACTTAAAATTTAAGATTCATTTTCTCTAGCTGTAATTTTGAAATTTTTTCAAAACAATTATTGGTAGGTCTTATCTTGAAAGTTTTATGCATATTGAAAATCCACATAATGTTAAAGTTGGTTGTGCATTCCAGGACACAGCTGCATAGCTGGGCCCATATGAATCTAAATATCTTCTCCCGAAGCATCACCTTTAAATATTATTGCCTTCTGCCTTTAAGAAAGATGAGAAAATCCCCATTTTACTCCCAAAACAATCTTGAGCATGATTAGAAACTTGTCAAGTGCCACGAACATCTAAAATTGTCAGAACATTTAAGGTAAGGTATTGTCAAGCATGTGCAATCTGTATGCATCTAGATTGTTATTTGTGCAAAAACGTGCAGACATACTCTGCTTTCACGTGTAAATCCACACCGTCTTCAGTGAAGGCTTTGTGGTAGTCACTTAGGGCAGAATATGGCCTACATTTACCTTCTTGGTATTTAAAAGATGAGAATAATTATTAACTACTATCTGTTAAAAGACCCAGCTGCAGAATGTTTTAGTAGAAAAATAAACATTTTAAGTTATTGGCAGATTAACATTAGTGCAATTATTTTGACTCCCTTACTTCCACACAGTAGATTAAAAAAATACATTGTCACTTGTGAAAAGAACCTAAGACACTTAGAAGCAGTTATGTAGCTGCCAAATAAAGAGAAAAGGAGCAGATTCCGTGGCGCTTTATGAAGCTCTCAATACTTAGTGCCTTCTAAAGCTCCAGGAAACGAGATCCAAGGCTTGTAAACTAATTACAGTTCTTTCCATACAAAAATATATCACTTATGAGGTTTTCAAAAGGCTGACTAACTGCTGACTAGAAAGAGCGTATTTTTTTGTATTCAGCTATGTCCTAGACAACATCTGGATCAACTTCTTTCTTTGAAGAACCATTTTTGGTAGTCTGAGTTGGTACAAGGTCGTAACAATGGTGCTGGGTTCCCATTGTAAGCGTTTGCCTCGGCTTGTATGCACTTCTGGGTTTGTGGGTGAAACAAGGTACCGTCCTGCAAAAGACAGAAATGAAGTTTGCTTTTCAGGTCTCAAGAACTGCAGACATAGCACTGTGTTTTAAAGTAACAGAAGACACTTCCAACAAATAAATATCACACATATCCTTCCAATGGGGTCGTGCAGTAAAGCCTAACTTGAGGATCTCTGAAACTTCATAAAAAGATCCTGCTTTTAAACTTATGTAAATGTACATAAACATTGCTCTAGAGTGACTCATGAAGTGACATCTCAGCCTGTACAGGATGTGCTAACTTTGTTCGCTTTCATTGCCTTTTGTAACTGGACCAGAACAAGGCTGAGAAGATCAAAGCCAAGCACAAGCATTACCCACATTTATCAATTTATTGCACATCTTGTAAGTAGAAGTTAAATATTGCTCATTAAGTGTAAATATTGGACATATTTTTAGCCAGAAATTTTCCTGTCTCTTCACAGGGTATATTTCTGATGGAAAAAGTAAAAATATCTAAGCATGCCCCTTGCTGCAGATGTGTGTGGAGTTTGCTTGCTTTGCTGAAGGGCAGTACAGCTGCCTCAGAGGTGTAAGGTCTGACAGGCCTCCACAGTCAAATTCCCTACAGAACACATCTGAGACTTCAGGTCCTTTTTTTACAGTGATCTCCAGTTCAAGTCTTTCATTCCAATCCAGGAGCACTGTCATCTAGGACAGTGAGCTGCAAAAGGGCAGTGTAGCCAGCCATGGAGGACTGCCCTGCTCTGAGGCCATCCCTTTGGCCTGGGTGACACTCCCATATGCAGGCATTCCCAAAGCCTCTAGCAGCTTTGAAAGCAAATGCCAACGCCTTGTTTCTGAGCAGAGCCCTGACTCCTGTGGAAGTCTGCTCCTTCCGTCATCAGGAATGCTGCACTTAATTGCATCCTGAGCCACAGCTCCTGATGCCCAGCACTGTGTGCTGGCTCACAGGCTTGCTGATAGGCTCAGCTGCTGAATGACTTTCCTGGTTCTGTCATGATAATTCAATTTTTTGAGTGGATTAATCAGTATCCATCTCACTCATTTTTGACTCAGTGTCAGCGAGAACCTAATTCTTGCCAGGCTGCTGGGAGGGCTGCTCAAATCTTTGATTATGCTCCATCCATAAGGACAGCTGTCTGACACTACTATGCACAAAGCAAGAGAAATGTGGTGCTGACACCTCACCCTTCACTCGCCTTGAAAGGTGGGGACCGCTGGCTTTGCTTTAGTGCAACAGCAGAAGAGGAATTGGAGCAGAGCAGTGTGTTCAAATCACACACAGACACAAAGTGATCACAAGAAAGAACATTGCAAGTATTTCCTAAAGTTTCAGATGCTAAAATTAATGGTTAGGAGTACAGTGGAACCAGATGCATTCCGTAACTTTTTTCAGTTTTTTCATTCTCTCAATTTGAAGATTTCATTTTTCTCAATTACTTCTTGAAGTGACTGAAGATCTTCCAACATGTGTCATCTTAGGGATTAGTGTATACGATCTTGAGCAATTTTGTTAAAAGTCAGCATTAAAAATGAAACATCATTTATAAAGTCAGCCCTTTAAACATTTTTATTTAGTAATATCACTATGAGCTTCAGTCTCGACTAGATTTAGGGAACAGACAGGAATTTTCATCTTATTTTTCTAGAGTTTGCCCTGCTACCTGTCACGGGTGGTAGTATCCAAGCGTGAAATTTGCCAACCATGGAGCCTGTAGAGTTTAGATGCATTATGCAGACACATTATGTAAATATACCATTTTGATATATTATGTGACCTTTTCCTTTAGCCAAATAACAACACTCCAGGACCTGACCAAGGCCATAATTTTTCATCCAGCTTATTTTCTCTCAGGCATCCAGGAGCTTCTTTAGAGATTCAAAACAACTAAACACAAGTTTTTCTGATATTAGTAGAGGCAGCTGCTTAAAAGCAGGAAAGAGCCTAAAGTAATGGTGGCGTGTGAAGTATTGGGAATATACGGTAATATAAATACTGGGAAATAAATCAATGAAAAGAGAGCAAAAGTAGGCCAGCCATATGACTGGCTGGGGAAGGGTTATATTGAGACACTTTGGTCTCAGGAGAAGACAGTAAGGGTGACATGCAAGAAACAATGTTCCCAACCTCCTTGATGTTAACAAGGGTGCTTTCCTTCCTCTCATCTTCCTGTTCTTTATGACTGGAATACTCTTTGCCTGCTACCCTGTTTCTGTTTTCAGATATTAAGAGCCTAGATAGCCTATTTCTCCCAGAGACCTGTGCCAGTGTTGTGGCCTGTATGATGTGTACACAGTGAGATAAAAATTAAAAAACTTCAACAATTCTCCTTCCACCCACTCCCAAAAACACCAAACCCAAGCAGGCACACTTACCTCTCTGAAAATAAACTTCTGGTTTTCAGGAACACCGTGGACATTTTCTTGACACAAGTACATTGTCAAGTAGTCAGTCCCTGAATCGACTGCTGCGCAGACTTCTGGTTGCCGTGTGTTGTAACGTATTTCATTATGGGATGTGTACTCGAAAAACTACAAACCCAAGAGAAGAAACAAAGGACAGCAGTCATTTCATATGTACACAGAGAGTATTTATAAAGAAGCATATACTAAGATATTATAATTAGGTTCATGAATAAAAGTTGCTATTGTGAAGGGAAATTCGGCCAGAAATATTCAAGGGTCCTTAACATCTGCTGCCTACTATTGTACAGAAAATCAATCTCATCGCAGCACTGCTTTACTCTGGCAGCACTTAAAATGCATGAAATGCTGAATAAATGTCCTGGAAAACAGGCATTCCAGCATTAAAGAATTTACAAAATTCAACTGTAATATTTGACTTCCACATTCTAGACCCCCCCTTAAAAATAGAATGGAAAAGAGTTTCTAGCCTGACATTACATCTTCTTAATTCAGTCATCACAAAGTAACGCTACTTTTAACTACGGAGCTGCTCACTGCATAGTTCAAATGCTGTTTGGTCCAGGTTCAATTCCAGTTATAATGATCATTTCCAGTACTAAGGATGCATGGTGATGAACATTTTGTTCTCTAAAGTTTTAAGATGTTATTTGAAGCAAATCAGTTACATCTGCTTTTAAACATGAACAAAACTTCCATAAAGACAATTTACTATCTTTGCTAGTTGTACGATATTCTACAGAAGTGTTCTGAACATGCTCTGAAACTCCTGGCTTCTGTAGCAGTTATGGTTGAAGACTTCCTAAAAATTTTATACTTATCATGGACATTTGCCAACTTTTGGACTTCATAAAGAGCAGCAGAGTTTGAGAGTTGTTTGTTTTAGCACACTTATAAATAATTTAGATGACTATAGTGCACGGATGTGTGTTTAGATCTGATTTAGATTATACTCAATAAAGTAGAGGAGAGTTTTATAAACATCAGAAAATTGCTTATTACCCATAGCACAGCTGCATTAGCAGAGACCTATAAAAGTATGAGTGAGAGAAGGAATCCTCTTTTGTTTTGTTTCACCCCTGGAGACTGTAAGGCTTTGTGAAAGGGGCTGTACCAATTCAGAAATACATGTACTTGAACTTACCACAAAAACATCCTTAACAACCACCAAGGCTAATAACCTTGAAGGAGGAGTTGGAGATAGAGTTTCAGTATAAACAGGACTGTGCGATTACAAAATCTGCAGCCATCCATTTCCACGTGTAAGAGCTCTGATCTAGACTACACTGATGGTAGCTGTTTAATGAAATTTACCCCTCCCATTATCACAATTAGGAATTTCTCTGCCAAGGTGACTGTCACAGCTATACACCGACCAATGCTGCCCACTGCATCACCCTGTGGAGCCTCATGGCTTTTCTTTTCCAGCAATGATGGAAGTGACCGACCCCCAGAATTCACCTGTGTGCCACTATTCATTTGTGGCAAGCCACAAAGGGAAATGAGTGTTTTGAGAAAGCAACATTACTTTTGAAGTCTCCCTGCTGACATAAGACCCTGGAGACCATGATTTTCCCTTGAAACCTATGGCTAAGATCTGTTCCCATAATGTAGGTTGCACTACCTTTACATTTGCCCTATGCAAAAAAAAATCTCTTCAACAACAAAAGTAAATTGTGTAAATATTGGTCCTATTATTATTATTATTTTCCCTAATAGGCAGGAGCTCTTCCCTGGCCTTTAGGCTTTATTCCCAGATTCAGTGTCTGATTGGCACAAGGAAAACCCGCTACTTTGGGTGCCACAGTGAACTACAGGGACATGCATTTTAATCGTATGGCTTGTGCATACAGAAAAAGCCTCAGCTCTGCTCAGTTGTGTGTGGATGGACACTTTTTACAGCTGCCACTTTCACAAAGCCATATTTAGAGCCTTGCTCATTAGGTGATTTATTAGATATAATAACTCTTTAGCAATTTGTATTATAAGTGAAAGCCGGCAAGCTGCTGACTGTACCAGATGCATCAAGAATAAATGGAGCAACTACTAGATCAGAGCACTTCTTACTACTGACATATTTCCTGAATGGTCTCTCAAGGACTTGCACCAGATTCTGAAGAACAGCAGGTAAAACAGTGAATTTCTGGATAACTTTAAGGAATGGGGTTACAGTACTACCAACCAAGCACTCCTGCCCTGTTGCCCAATGAACATAATAGAGTGCATTGCCCTACACTGCTTCAAACTGAATAAATACTTCAGGCTTTGGGCTTTTCCAAGCTCTGGTAATCCATAGAATAAATCTCTTCCTCCTCAAAAGGTAAAGTGTTTTTTAGTTCTCTTTTCTTGCATTCGGTCAGCAGAAAGGAAGCATTTTCAAACTAATCCATGGCCCAATAACTAGTAGCCTTTCTGCATTTCTTTCCTTCTGAGAATCAGTAGATTCCCTTAAGTGCTATTGGGAAACTTGATGAGGCCTTTTTCCAAGTGTCTCTGGCTTCTGGACAATCTGTAGGATATGCCTCAGCTGCATCACTGTCTCACTGGTACTGGGGCCAGCAGCAGATTTTGGCTACCTCACTGGACCTTGAAACACAATTTCATCCTCCTCTGTGCCTGGCTACTGCTCTTTTGCACGCAGGAGAAAGTTTGCACTTGATGGGTAGAACCAGCAGAGAGGTTAGCAAGTCTCATAACTCTTTCTTGCTGAAAACCCAAGGGCTTTGCTAAGTTCTTTGTTTCCTTCTTGTTATTTACGTCAAATGTATCAGCTCCAAATGGGAATTCTGGGAAGAACATTGTCAGTCAGTGTTTTCCCATCCTCTTATCACATCAGGTTGATTTCTTGCCATCACATATTGGTGCCCTCTGTACTGCTTCCCAGCCATACCAAGAAGGGCAAGGGGCTATAATGGTGTCGAATTTCAAAGCCTTTCATTCTCATCTGTGGGGCAGATACTCCCACAAAACATAAGCAGCCTGAGGTGCAAGCAATCCGTAGCCAGTGTTTTGCGTATTTCCTGCCTCTCTTCCATATACACTCAGCTCTTCTCACTGTAGTGTTATCCTTACCTTCTTGTGGTAATGAACATGCTAATTTTAAAAAACCTCCAGTTAGTTTTCTTATGCTCACACAAAAGAAGTAAAGGAAACCCTCTCAATTAGACCATGGATTCAAAGAAGAACAGCAACAAACTACTAGGAACTTTAGTTTTCTGAGAGTGGTTTTATTCACTGAGATGTAAAACAGGAGCAGGTGCTGGACCTTACAAATAACCAAGAGCACAGAGCTCTCTCCTCTCAGCACAGTGCACACAGATATTCAGAGGTCACTAAGTGGAGATTTGTTTCCAGTGAAAAGAGTTTTGCAGTTGTCCCCTACATAAACAGCTACCTGCCTGTGGTGTGGGACAGGAAACTGGAGTGAAGCTTGGAATGAGGGTTTGCTGCTAAAGCTCCATATAGATAATTAGTGGAGTGATGAGAACAAACTCGAGGAGAAAAGGCAGGTAGAGTTTGGGATTAGGATGGCAGATTCCCTTTCAGGGGTCCAAACAGAAGTTAAGGGCTGCCTGTTGTCAGTAAACATCTCTGAAGGTCTGTGGTTGTTGATACCAGAGGATGACCAAACCTTGCCACAATCATTTCATCAGCAGACAGTCACGGATGTAAAAGTAGAAGATTTGACTGTTTTGGTCCTGACAGTGTCACCTGCCAAGGAATTTGCACCCCAAGGAACAGCCTGCTACCTTTGCAGAATGACTGTCACGAAGGTGGTGGGATGGGAAAGCAATGGAGAGAAATGTCCTGCTGGTAGGTTTCACAGCTACTAATGAGCCAGAAAGGGATCTGCAAGTCCAGCAACCCCAACTTCATTTCCCATCTCACTTGTGTTTCTACATCTTCATTTAGCCTTCCTCTGTTCCCCCAACAACAACTCTTCCTGCTGTCCACTTATTCTCTTGCAACTACCTATCACCCCTACTCACGCCCCCATTTGCAACTGGTATCTCAGCTCTCAAGCTCTGTAACCCTGCCCCTTTCCACTAAAATGTTCTCCAGTGACTCTGCTTGGTTCACTCCCTGTCCTACTCTTTCCTATATCATGCTCATCACCTTTTGCCCAACCTCTGTCCCAAATTATTACTGCCCTTTTTCACTTTGGCCCCTTCTCCCTGGCTCCTGCCAGCCCTCCCATGGCTTTTGTCCATTTCACTAATCTTGTTTTACCCATTTCCTGTGTTTGGCCTTCCCTCCTCAGGTTTTGCAGATATCTTGAGTCATCTCATATTTTCCTTTATTGGTTTATATTGCAGTCAAGTAGTTTCTCCATTTCTCCTTCCTCCTCCTGCTTGGATGCCAGCAGAGGGAGCGGTTTGCACAGTTCCGAGAGTGTCGCTGCTTTCAGCCTGGCGCCTGCTACTGCAGGTACACGGATGCATTGCACCGTCAGCAGAGATGGAAGAGCATTAATATCCAGTGATGTGATATCTTGCAGTAAATTCAGTTAATCTCTTAGTGCTAGCTAAACAAAGGATAACTGTAAAAATGTCATCTCATGAGAATTCATCTCTCAACCATACTTCTCTTTTACTTTCACCCTCTGTCCTATCCCTTTATTTTTTGGGGGGAGATAAAATTTAAGCAAAGTCTTTTTGCTCAGAGAAACACAAAAAATGCAACCCCTCTCCTCTCTGTAATCTGCAATACAAGGAAAAATAAATCTATAAATACCTTTGGCATGTTACCAGGTAATCCTATACATGAAATACTTCTTAATCTACAAAAGCAATCAACCCTTACTTATAAGAAAGTGGCTTGACTGGGTTATCTGATTATTAATTTCTCTTCTATATAGATCTATAGAAGTATGCTTAACTTGGGCATGAAACTGAACTGAGGCAGTAAAAGGGGTCAGGTGGGGCTTAGCATAATTGGCATACATCTGTCAGGATTGAGTTCCTTTGGCTTTTATGTTGCAAGATTCTCCTCCTGCCTTCCCCTGCATATTAGCCTTCAGGGCAGAAGTACTAGGAAACTTAAGACATAAACCAGACATGAGCTAATAAATAATACTAAATAGCTGTATTTATAATACTTTATGCAATAAAATTGCTGTCAGCAACAAATCTATTTCCTTTTAAGATCTGAAGTACATTGTTGTTTCTTTTCTCTTTCTCATGTAAAATGCAATTCATACTAGAAGCTTTCTGCTCAATATAGACTTGTTTTACTCCTCAAGCTTTTATGGTTTTTTAAAGCAGAATTCAGAATGATAGCAGATACACTGCTTATCTGGCACATGTCTGTTTTCTTTCCAAACTTTGTTTATCCTTTTTTCCTTTTTCCAAACATTCCTAATTGAATGTTTGGATTAATTTCCTTAAAAAAAGGACCCAAACAGTCAAGCCACTTAGGCTGACACAGGGTTACATACAAGAGGTCTCACAAGACCTTTGGTACTTGTGACTGATGCAACCATATCTCAAGTACTGTGTTCATCTAATCTGGGTTAGAAGCCAAAAACGAAGATAGACAGGCAAGTACACTCTCCACATCAAACACCAAACTTCAGTTCTGGAGCGTGGTCACTCAAAACTATGCAGAACAGCCATCTTAGCTTGTCACACAGTGCCCCACAACACTTCTACAATGGCATTATGCAGAGAGGTTTATGGGCATCAACACTAACCACTGCTGCACACAGTTTCACTCAACATGGAGAAAGACACCAGCATTTTCAGCTTCAGATTTTAAAACCTAGAGAGCAAGAATGAAAGTGTTGAAGAGAACTGCTGCTCTCCAGGACTGTGGAGCCCAGCCCCAGGAGGACATTTCTGTATAGTGTAGTACAAGAGAAGATGTGGTCCAAAACCTCTCGTACAATTACACAAGTACCACAAGGAAGAGACATGATGAGACACAGGTGGAACTAGGTGAGGTTTGCAATGTTATTAAGGGTTTTAGAGCCATGGACAGACAGAAGCTCAGACGAGTTTTGGAGATGAGTGAACACTGTCCTATGAGCACTATAGCCACACTGATGTGTTATTAATCTATGTGTTGTTACTATGTGTTGTTAGCTCCCTGCTAAGGAGCTCTGTGGAAAGTCATAACAAAGGTATGCATGAGTTCCCTGGGCTGGGTAGGCACATCCTCAGAACGAAGAAAATCTGACTTGAAGATTTATCAAAATAAAGTGCAACATTTAGTGCAAGAATCAAAACTTGAACTAAGATCACCTTACTGTGGCAACCCATTCTCTCAGCCCTACTGCAATGACTTTACCATGCTTCCTTCCATTACAACCATAAGTGTTAGTGAAAATGAAAATAAATCATTATTCTTACCTGATTTTGTCCCATGCCATGGCATGGGTAGAGTATGACCCTCTGTCCAGTTACTTGATGTTCATTTGTAGGGTTATAATCAAAACAGAAGTTTTCCATTCCTCTATTCTTCAGCTAATCAAAACAAAAGGATATTTTAAAGTATTAGTCTAAAGTAAGGAAGATATTCTGTAGTCACTCTACACCCATCCTGCTGGGCTCTGAGATCCATCCCAAAGCTGGTGCACATTAACTGGAATAGATCAAAGGGATGCAATGGTAACATCTCTCAGACTAATGTGAAATGAAACTGTCTGGACCGTCTTGACTTTGAGCATTGAAGCAGCCAGACACAATGGCTTCCCCTAGGAATGACACTATGTTCCAAAGTATTTGCAAAGGAAGTAGGTAGAAACCATGAAAAAATGTGTTGAAACCCAACAGGCCAGCAACTCATGCAGAACAAAAGAGTCTGCGATGCCTTTTCCCCCCAGGATCTACTTGTTCAATTTCCTTATGAAAAGATGACTACATACTTTTCTCAGTTTGTCAAATGGGAAATGTTAGGAGGATTTGTTCTCGAAAGGACTCCACTACCCTCTTGAGGTAGAACAAGAAGACAGATTTTAGGATCAGAAATCATGAAAGTAGGCAAAATAGATCTTTGGAAAGAGACACTAGGTGTGGTATTAAATGCTCTTTACTCGTGTTGCTGATCTCTGATAGAAGAGGTCCATAACTTTTAGATTAAATTTTAAAATATTAAATTAGCTTATTTTAAAAACAACAGACTAGTTAACAAAGATTTGCATTTAAGTATTCAGGAGGCAAAAGTAATTGAAAGTAAGTTAAACAATGACATAACAACCGCTGATTCCTGGTATTAGCCACATAACCAAATCTGAAATTACACAGAGTAGAATAGCTTCTGTAAACAAGAAGCTGAATGCCCCTGTTACTGAGTGTAATTATATCACAGACAAAAAGAATAAGCAGAGTAAATCTCAGAAGAGTTAGTTCAGCAAGGTGTAATTTCACTGCTCTTCCCTAGTCATGATAATCGTATCCGGAGTTCTTAATGTGGAAAATGAGCAGACACATAGGGATTGCAGGAGGCTAAAACCAAACAAACAAGACAAACCCTGCAGGGCCTAAACCCACCACAGAGCAAACCACACAAGTTGGAAAATTAAATACTTGTGTTCTAGCTATGTTTGCTCTGCCAACTTCTACTTTTAGTGCTACACAACATCTTTCCACTGCTTTGTGCTCACTCCCACATTAGACCACTGCAACCCTCCCTGAACAGTCAAAAGAAAACATTTTGTTTACGTTCCTAATGGGAGGCAAGAATTACACTTAGAAAAACAGGAAAAAGAAGCATCTTACACAGACTGTTTTTAACACTGCCATGGAACTACATAAACCAAATAAGCTTCTCATGTTTCTACATTCTACATCAGGAGACATCAACTTAAAAGTCATAACCACTTAAAATGGTAATTTCATCTCTACATTTGCTGTCAGCAGCTGTCTTCAGGACCAGGTCTCCCGTCAGTATGTTTAATAATGTATGACCTGCCTGACTGTCTACTGGCTCCAAGGGCAGCAAAGCCCTTATCCATGGTGCCCTTCCAGGCAACCCAGTGCCTTCACTATTGCTCTTTGCCATCAGCCCCTGGCATGTGCTCAAGCGTGAGCTCCCTTTTGGGGCCTGAAATTTTAAATAATCTGTTTGGAAATGCCATGCACCACAAGAACTACAGTAACTCTCCTATGCATGTTACTCAATGCCCAAATACACACAACAAAAGCTGTGTAAAAGCTTACTAAACTTCAGCTTCATTTCAGATGGTTTGAAAATGAGGCTGTATCCAGGGTGTTACCATGTATGTTCTCTCCTTTTTCTCTTTCATGCATAAACGCTTGTGATACGTGCCGACATCCTCCTACACGTACATGATCCATATTTTGACCTGGTTCTTCCATTTTGTCAGATATTGGTAGATATACCCACACTACATCAGGAAGCCCAATAGGTATTCAAGACCTAATTAGTGGGAATAGCATATTAGAAGCTTTTAAATTACCTGATCTGAAATTACACAGAAAGATTTGAAAATCTGGCTGCAGCACCATTTATTAAAAAAAATAAAATAAACCTTCCCTCTGTTCTAAGTCAGAAACAAAGAGAGAATTTGTGAAATGTTTCTCTCTTGTTAAATGAGAATATACAGTTTAAGTTTCTTTTACGTGCAACAGCTCTATCAAAACAGTGATCATCCACTCATTTCTGAAGCTATGTTTATTCCCACATCCACCATAAACAAGTCATGCAATAAGAACAAAATTTTCTCTGTGACTTACCTTAGTTCTTTTGCAGAATGCTGCATTAGAGAAACAGAAGCAAGAAAAAATGTTGATCACCTTGCTGTTGAAACACATCGTTCAGATCTACAACATTCTACCCATGCAGGACTATTGGCTGTGTCTTTCTACTACATGTGCCTCCTATTGAAACATTGCTGGCATTACTCTACGTGCCATTTAGTTACCACTGTTTGGAGGCTGAGACAGGTAATAAACAGCAACTACTGAGATATTTACCTTAGACCTTATCCCTTACTGCTTGGAGAAATGTAAATCTGTTGTTTCCTAATATCTGGACACTTGCCTATAACTACACAATACAGATGGCATTCTATGAATAATTCTTAGTTTGGGCTTGCATTTTTTTAAGATAAAGTCCATTGTAAACAAACCATCAACAACAGATTTTGACCTTAAAACTTCATTACATTAGTTGATAAATACAGCCAGTGGAGCACTGCCAACTTTCCTCTACATCCACAAAACAGATCAGAATCCTCTTTATTCTGCCAGTGTGGCAGTGGTGCTGATCTATTAGCGATATGGACAGATGATACTGCAGGATGCAGTTAGATATGGATTTGCAGCAAGCCAAACAACTTTACTAGTACTGATCAAACATAAGCTTTTACCTCAAAGGTAATCCAAGCAGTCTCAGGGAATGATTCTACTGAGCGAATGCTATTTTCATATCACCTTTTAACTTAAGGGCAATGCTGAAAAGGCATATAACACTGATGACTAAAATCCTCTGAAGGAACCAACGATGACACACTGCTGCTGGATTCTCTCGCTCACCCCAGCAAGTCCAGATCTCCCCGGGAGGCTCAAAAACTTATAAGCGTGTGGTTCAAACAATGGTACATTCACCTGAAACTACTATCAAACACTTGAATTTCTCCCACTTCCTTTTAAGAAGCCTCTCTCAAGCTTTCAGAGGCTGTACAGCCAACCAAGTGGTGCATATTTTCCTGTGATGGGCATAAGATCTCCAGGTCTAGTCAGTCCTAATCTTGGCTACCAATTCAATCTCAGGCGGCGGCTCTACAAATTGGATTATAATGCAGTTTTAGAGGTATATCCTAGAGAAGGGACCCCCAATACCTCTTGAGAACTTGGAACACCAGATATGCAATAATATCTTTGATTATGTAATTTAAACCACATAGCTCTCTTCTTCTGCAAGCCTGTCCATATATATCATGCGTTCTTTAGATAATTTAAATAATGTTCTCTTTCATGTTCCAGCAAAACAAAATTCTTCATAGTTTTAAAGGCACAGTTTAAAATCTTCCTTCCATTTTTTTTTTAAGGTTGTGTCTAGTCTAAATTACAAGAAAATTATGACTGAACACTTGGAAATGAAGATGAGATGGTTGTGGAGGAAAATAGGGAAGGAAGCTGTCAAAAGAAAAATTCAAGTTTTTTATTTCCCAACTGATTCAGTCAGTGACAGATGCCTTTATAGATAGATGGCAGAAAGAGCGACTGGACAGAAAGTCACAACAAACATCTATCAGCTTAGTTGCTTCACATTCAGTTGGAAGAAATATCAGCTAGAAACGGAGAAGAACAAAGAAAAACTTATGGTGTCAGAACATAGTATGGTCTCACTGCCAAGTGATCAAACTTACAGAAAATTAGAGCAAAACCCTGATTTTTGTGTCACCACTGTTCTTTAAAAGCAATCTTGATGCCAAGTTCAAAGCCAAATTCACTGACTGACCATAATCTTTATCCTCAGATATGCACCTCAATGCCAGCAATGCCTAATATATACCTTAGAGGAGAGAAGAGCTCTGACTATTCCCTTGCTTTGCAGCCATGCCTTTCCACAGTCACCGATTTCTGCTAGTTCCTCTCTCTTCATCCAGCTGCACAATGCAGCAGTGTCACTAGAACGACTAATACTGAGCACACCAGCTGGCTCTAAGTTCTTCCTCCAGACGCCCACACCATCCCTTCCCAGGGCAGTTAGGATTTGTAAACTGACCTAATCTGTGCTGTCTAGGTGGGCAATCTGTGCAGAGCTGGGGCTACAGTCTTGTTACAATTTCACACCTACCAAAGCACAGGTCCAGTATACACTCTGCCAGTGAGTACATGCTCCAGGATGGCCAAATGACATGCTGTGCCAGAAAGAGACATCAGTGCTCTACACAAGAGCCTAAAAGGTATTATCAGCCTTTCCAGAAGTGCTGACATCTTATTATTTTAACCCACTGAGTGCTTACCAGCTTCACTCCCTCCTGCCCCTCCAAAGAAATTATTATTGTCAAAAGGTTCATGTCCCATCCCACAAAATTCCAAAGCTGCATGAGGCCCACGGAGAAGCAAGAAGATATTTATCTCATTTCTATGTCTCGTGCAGTTTGCAGGAATGCAATCATATCTCAGGCAAAAAGGTTCATAATTCATTATGTTTAAGTAAAGTTTCAGGCAGCTAACTTTGTAGACAACTAAGGGTACTATGGATATTTTTATCTATGTATCAAGAAAAAAAAATGTAGCACAAGAGTCTGCTTGTCAGTGCACAGCACCGAAGGCTGCTCAATAATTCTTGACTCTGTTTGAATAACACGTGGCTGACTTATGGGTAGTCTTAGAAATATTTTCAACTTCAGTTCAGAAGTAAGAAGACTTTTATGGAGGTAAAAATCCCCATATTCTCTCTGAACAATTAAATAACCTCACATTAAGTTGAGCTGTTACCAAAGCTGACACTTTTAAACACAGTATTTTTGTGGACCAGAAAAGCACTACACAGCTAAGGCGGGAGTAAAGAACACCATCAGTGATTCACTGAAGCTAGCAGATGGGACTCAATATCCACAAATCAGCTGAATCAGTAGGTGTCATTTCTGCACTCTCAGTTTCTCAGAGTACAACTGTATTTCAATCACATTTTAAATTCTTCCTCCTCCCAAAAAATGGTGTATTCTTATTATGCTCACGACTAGATGACAGCATTTATGAATTGTTTTTACAGAAATATATAGAGCACACCTAAATTACACTCTAGATACCTCAAGCAGCTCTGAACAAGAGTTATTATTTCTAGGTACTGTCAACCCCTTGCCTGAGGATGACAACTAAATCATAAAAGAAACTGCACAAATCCCTTCTCTTCCCCAGGAGGCTGAAGCACTATCACTGGCACCAGTCTAACCCTTTCTTTTGGAGGGGGAAGGATGGGGGTTGTAGGGAAGGATAAATTTCCTGAAATGCTCTTGGAAGGTAAGCCTTATCTTACTGCTTCAACTGTCTCAGACCTTGTCAGTAGAAATCCAGCACAAAAGAGCAAAAACCGAACCAATGTTGTACCAGGGTTTGTTCAAGGATTGTTGGATAATGGTGGGTAATACCTTCCATGCCAGTGATCACACAGATACCACCTCTCCTGCAAGCTCCAAGACAAATGGAGGAGGGTGGCAATTCTCCCAGAGGCTCCTAAGGGCTTTTCTGACAACTGCTGCACTCCCTGTGGGAACTCCCACAGCTCCCCAGGGGAAATACAGTTCCCCAGGGGAAAACACAGCATTTCCCCACTAGGATCTTTTTCATTCAGTAAGTTACAAAGCTGTTAGGGCAGACTGTGGGGAGACTTGGTTCCTGAATGCTTTGTATGTCCAGAGATCAGATTTTTTTCCCTTTCCTGAAGGAGATTCAGCAGAGGCTGAGTAACTGAAGGGTAGATGGCAGCAAGACAAGAGCTGGATGTGATGCAGCAGTGTGGGAATGCAGCTCAGCTGGATCTGCAGAGCGATCGAGTTACCAGCAAAAGTACTTTTAAGCCAGTGTGGCATTGGTAATCAGGAAGGTGTTTGATACGTCTTTGCCTGGTGGAAAGGTGCAGTTTTGTGTTCCTAACATGCAGCAGGTATCTGGTGATTTCTCAGAGGCAACAGGTATTTGCTGAAACATCTCTGCCTTTATCCCTTCCAAATGAGATTACAGTAATGGAGCTATGGATATACATGGAGCTATAGTTTATACTTCTTTGTAAGCTGCAAAAAGCATAAAGAGCTGTCAACTCTTAAAAAGAGAAGAGGATTCTGATATTGAACCCATTGCCTGTGAACCCTTGTTGTTCTAAAGTAACCTCCAGATCAAAAATTAACATGTTGGTTTTGATATACAGAATCCCCTATGATCTGGAAGCACTTAGCACCAGCTCTCTTTCCCATCACCAGAGCACCATAGTTTTCATCAGATAAAATGTACGAACACATGTTTCAAAGCACACTCTTTTTCTTTGCAGTTCAACAACTAAAATAAAACACTTCACTGTTCTCTTTTTTTGTTATGCAACGTTTCAAGAAGTAAAAACCCCATCCTTTGCTGCCTTTAACAGTCCTAAGATGTCACTTAGAAGGAGTAATTCCTGGCAACATTACCTATTCTCCTACACTGTCACAGAACTCCTTCATAAACAGCATTCCCTTAAATAAATATTCTGATAGAAACCACATTTTAAAGTCTACCAATTCTAACTGAATTCTACCAAAATCCCAAACTGATTTTGGCATAATAACACCTTCACACTGACTTAGTAGGAGAGCTCAGAGAACTGCAAGTAGGCCCTCTTCTCAGCAGCCACGTACCATTCCAAAGAAGCCTGGTCTGTCCTCAGGTACGTGAAGTTCTGGATATACGTTCTCCAAGAACCATTTGAAGTCCTTACACTTCAGCTTCTCTCGTAGAAGTCTCCTTTCTGTCACATCTCCATATGGTTCCTGGGAAAAAAAAAAAAAAAAAAAAAGAAAAGAAAAAAAAAAAAAAAAAAAAAAAAAAAAGATTAAAAAAAAGATTTTAAAAACCCGATCCAGAACAGATGCTCGCTTTTAAATTATCTGTATACATTATTAGGAACCATATGCTACAGTGATGAGTAGGACTTCTAGCCAGGAAAAATCACCATGTTTGGGTGCTGGATTTGATTTCATTATCCTTACATTTGTTGAATGTTGACAAAAAAGAATTGGAACTGTGCAAGTAAAACTTTAAAATATTCTAGAAGACAGTTTGTCTGAGAAAACTCCCTGAATCTGCAAGTGAGGAAGCCCTTGAATACTGATTGCTGGAGACTGAGAAGGCATATTGGAAAATAAAACTTCCTTTAGATAGATAATTGAAAATCTCAAAAGCAGTGAATGAATCTTGAGGATTTTAAATTATACCACCATCCATTTGCAAATTACCTGTACAGTTTTACACTTAAGTGAGGAAATCAGTAAAATGTGTTAATGCATACCTTGAACTTCATCATTTTGTGGGGTGGGGAGCATGAAATCTTAAACCTCCAGAGAAAAGCTTTCATTGCAGACTTTTCCCTGGCTATGGATTGGAGCAGGGTTCACATCTTTTTATGTCTGTCTTCAAAACCTCTTTTTATATTGACTAGGGACTTCAGATAGTCAGACATGAGATAGCAACTGCAGCCCCCAGATTTTTACAGGTCACTTGACACACTCCTACATCAAACCACAAGTGTATTTGCATTTCTCAAAGCTGTGGAAATACCACTGAAAACACAAAGCAAATGTAAAGCAGAGGCAGAGATGCCTGGTTGAATAAACAAACAATGTGACATATTAGCTCTGAGGTCTGAACATTAATCTTGAAGTGAAACTTCATGGAACCAATTTTCGCAGCATCAGTCATTTTCCTGTTATGCTACAGAACTGAATATTTGGGTTTGATGAAGTAAAAAGGTCTGAACTCAACTGCTGCAATAAATGGTGCACAGAGTACTATGGAAACCAAAGTTCAGCAGCAGCAGCTTTGATATGGGGGAAAAAAACCTACATGAGTTTCAGCTTACATCCACTGTGTTACAGTAAGCCAATACATGAAACTTCCAATATTAACACACAAATATCCTTTAAAGTTAATGCTCTGTCATTACACACATAAGATGCCCAGCACTTCACAAGAAAAATTGTCAGCGTTTATTGCTCTTTTTGTGTATGACAAGCTGAAATCAGCCTGGCGTTGCCTACGGGTGAATCCCATATTTCTCTCCAAGTCAGACTCTGATAATAAAACCAAAATGGCTTTTATGATGTTAAAGTAAACCAATTATTACAAATGTGTGGACTGTAATAATCTAATTACCCAATTTAATCCAAAGAAACACAAGACGAAACCTAACCAAATTCATCCTCTCCAGCATCCTCCAGCGTATCTTTTAAAAGCCGCATGTTTTCAAGAGCAGTTTTCCCCTGGCATGTCTAGTGGGGTCCGTCACTCAAATGAGTTGGGGACTCCCTGTGCCCCACACTGGTCCCTCAGCTCTGATCCAGTGCAGCCAGAGGCAGGTGCCCAGCAGCCCACCCCAGACACAAAACCAGAAAGACAGTGTTTAGAAAACTTTCCATGCAAAGAGATCATGCTGGGGAGATCAGGCACCTCCAGAAACAAGCAACAGCAGAATTATTTCTTTGGGGCCTGACTTTCAAGACCTTGTGCCAGAGGTTCATTTAATTCCTTTCTAGACACTGTGAGGACATTGCAGTGTTACTGTCTTCCAGCCTTCAGGCCCCTCACGATAAATACATCCAGGTTATGAATTTGCACACTGCTTTACTGTTTTGATGTACTCAATTTCCACAGTAACAATCTCCTGAAAAATTCAGCAAACAAATGATCTTGTATTTTCATTTCAAGGAAAATGAAAACATCAACTTAAAAGAACCTCCAAAACCAAGAGAACTGATACTTGAAACATTTTATTAGGAACATTTTCGTCTGAGTTCCCATGACTGATTTTAATTAATTTAATCTTATCAATATTGATTTTGGTTTTTTTCTTTTTTTTAACTAAACATGGTGCAGCAGTAAATCAAACAGAAAAATCTATTTTATTTTACATCAGTCCAAAATTTTACAATTATCACAAGAGAGGTAATTTTGCTAAATATTGTTACAATGCTGTTCTACTTTCCACTGAAACTTGTTGATTTGCATGCATTAATTGTGTGTCTGTAATTCTTTTTGAGAGAATCCTGTATCAGGCATTTCCCAGAAATGCACATTTTAGGCTAAACAACTCCTGCTTGCTTTGATCACCTCACTTCACGTTATTCTTTCATTTATTCATTCATTCAGTCATTCAATATTGACATAGATTGGGCCACCTTGTACTCTTACAGAATTTCTAATTTTTTCCAAAGAATTAAAATCATACACTTATTCTATGCCTGGGGAAAAGTTTCAGAAGAAATAAGAAATAAACATAAAAAGCACTTCATGTTAAATATTAGCTTAATCAATAGTTAGTGGGTTGAAAACAAATTCTACTGAAATTCCAGGAACAATGGAGTTGAACTCACCAGGCGAGCGTGTGGGTTTCGGTGGTAATAAAGTTGTTTATATTCATCCATCCACACTTCAGCTGCACGCACGCTGTTTGCCAAAGCTTTGGACCGTGAGTACGGAGCTTGTTTGGGGAAAACGTGACCTACATGGGAGCAAGGATGGATCTCAAGACTTCCTCCACACTGCCATATCTGAGCAAAGAATTGACATCGTGTGTATCATTAATTTGAGTCTTTGCAAGCTCAAGGATATAGTAACAATAAGCCTGTGTAAGAATAACACCATCTCAAAAATACACCATACTACAAGTAACACATACAATAATTTTGTGTCTCATTTGATGACTAAACTGGATAAAATTACATCCTTGTTGCTGTAAGTAATTAGCTCTGAGTTCACAAGGAGATAACCACATCTCTGATTTTATCTGGAGAGCAATTTCCTTTCTTAGTTTTATTTTCTCATAAGATGTGGTCTACAATATAAGTTATGCAGTCATTGTTAAAGAAAGAAATAAAATTTAAAAAGAAAAAAAAGAAATAAATGAGAGAGAGAAAGAGAGAGAGAAAGAGAGAGAAAGAGAGAGAAAGAGAGAGAAAGAGAGAAAGAGAAAGAGAAAGAGAGAAAGAGAGAGAGAAAGAGAGAGAGAAAGAGAGAGAAGCATGCTTATTTTTCAAATTAACCATGTAAATAGCTATCTCAAAAGATACCAACAGCTGATAACTAATTCTTACCAGAAATCTATAGTTCTATATATCATCTATATATTCTACTGGAAAGCTGACTTGACAAAACAGGTATACTTATTATACCACTGAAGAACAGTCAGTTGTGTTCCCATTTATACATTCACCAGCCTAGAAGGGAGGCATAGGTGCCTGGTGATAAAATAACACTAACCTTTTCCAGTGGAAACCTGGGAAAGGCACCCCAGACCCAACAGAAAAAAGCAAAATACTTCTATTAACTTATAGCTGCCCAACCGACAACAATGAAACAACCTCCCCTAACTAAACCAATATTCCTGCTTGATGCCAAGGAAGTATTTGTACCTGAATGTGGAATTGGCAGAACCCTACCAGCCATCACTCTACCCTTGTGCTCATCCTCCTGCCTCTCTGGCTCCCCAGGCCGGGGAATGTACAGCCCATAAGATAAAATCCAGAAACAACCATCAAGTGGATCCACTAGCCTCAGCACTCTGTGGACATTTTTGTAATTACACTCTTCTCCTCTGAAAACCAAGGACTTGTGGCAGTTCATCTACACAGCCACTTTCCCGTCACCCATTTTTACCTCACGTCTGACTACCTGAAAGGAAAGCACAGCTAGGTATTTCCAATTTAATATTGTGTGTGACCACCACATGGCAGATGCCTGTTTCTGGGGGGTGCCTGAAACAAGGTTTCTGAAATTTAGTCAGATGGGAGGAAGGTGGGACATGCTGCTGTACTTGAACTAACTTGAGGCTGTCACCAATGGCTCTGATAGACTTTCCATAAAAGATTTAGAATTCTCCTCGTGTATCCAACCGTGCATAAGTGGCAGCTCATCATTCCTTTGTAAATGGAAGACAAAGGAAATTAGCTGGGATAGGCTTAAGGAGTAGAGATTTGCTCCCTGACAACCTTCTTGTATAAGACATACATTTTTAATTACATGTTATTCAAATGAATACAGCAGGAGTGAAAGCTTATGAGGCAGCAAATAAAAGCTCTGTTGCTAACAGTGTCAAAAGATCAGTGATGGGACTTTTCCCACCTCTCTCTCTGGGACTTTTAGGGATCTAAAAAGATGAAGGCTTTCAGCACACACAAGATGGGACTTGGTTTAGACTGCTAACTTTTACTTTCTTTTAAGTTATTTAGAATTTCTCTCAAATTTCTAAATTTGGAAATCAATGAATGTCATCTCCATTGATTTGGTTTTGGATAACAACATCGGACTTTATTCATGGGACAATACTGTGCTTACTTACCAAAGTGTAAGCACTCTAATACATATGTTTACTCTTAAAACAGAGTTTCCTTAAAGATACATGTAATACATTATTCAGCTACAGGGAGTACTGGATAATTGTTACTTCCTGGATTTAAAATTTTCATTTCTTGTTTTTCATGTGAGGTTTCTCTCTTCTTTTTTTGCTGCTTTTCAGGGAAGCAGTATATTTGCCATTTGAACAAAGATGATTAAAGGAATTATACAAGAAATCTAGAATTCTGTACTGATCTTTTAAACAATTTGCGTATTTTCTTAGGTAAGTTACACTACTGGCATGAAACCAACAATCCACTTTCACTTTACAACCTCCTTTTTTGAGATTTGTTTCAAAACAGTATTTTTCATAATTATTATTTCTATTTTCAAGATTACTTTTTTAAAGCTGCAACTTACCATTCAAGATTTGTCAGCAAATATTAAGAACCGTAAGTTTATTAGTTTAACAATTTCCAATCTTATAGTCCACATAAAAATTTTAATTGATCTTGTTTAGATCAATCTACTTTTAAATAAGATATTAGGAACAGATAAAGACTACTGAAATAAAAATGTAGTTAAGAAGGAAGCACATGCTTCAGCTCTTCCATGTTAAAGTCTGATTTCAAAGGAATGAAACAAACTGACCATACCTCTGTTAAATTGATGACAAAAGGAGAATTCCGTAACAGCTGAATTTTTAATAATTAAAGCTCTCTAAAAAATAACTGTAGGTTGCTAAGCAATGCTCTTTAAATTCTATGTATTTCATAAAAACAGTACAAAAATTATCTTCTCTTCCTATTACAAAAGCAAATTAAATATATTTCAGCTAAAAAAATTTTCAAAAGGTTTATTCACTTTCATTTTAATGGAAAACATTATGACCTCTATATAAAATCAGGTACAAATGAATAGCCATAAAATAAAGCAAGGAATTTAATAGGGAAACTAAAGTTGATTACTAAATGCTAAATAAGTGGCTCTGCAGAAGAGTCTCCATAAAACTAGTTCAACCTTCTGTAACAGAAAGGCACATTAGGTTTCATGTATATTTTGCAAGCTCACGTACATGAAAATCTGTTTCTTTACTAGGTCTGGCTAACTCACAGCTCTCATTATAAAAGCACCCATTTTTCCTTCACTTCAACAAGAAAACAAGGTGACATTCCTTTTTTTTACTTTCACTTTCATCTTGATGCATGCAGACTATTGGCATATTTTCTTTTGTTTTCAGAGACAGATGGTGGCATTATGAAAACCTACAGAAAATATTCAGATCTCGTCTTGGAATCGCCATCCCTGCCAGGTCTCTGGACAATTGACCTAGTGCTGGGTCAATGAATACTAAAGAATAAAAGCTCTACCACCTCATGCTAACAGTTTAAGACTATCTGGAAAAAATAAAAAACATAAAAAGGATGCCACATCCTAAAAAAGGGCAAAATTTGGGAAGGGAAAACCCTGTTTCTGCTGCTCTCTCTGATACAATTTTTCTTGATGACTTGTGGCTGAGCCCCCACTGTGGTGCTCATGCACAATCTGCTGGAAGCTGGGTGGGTGGAGAGGCACTCCAGCCACACGGACCCATCCTGGCTGCTCTCAACACAAGACAGAGTTCCGGATCCAGACAAAAAGAAACAATACAAAAATATTGGAAGACAGAAGACCCCAAGTGTGCTGAGGCATATCATCCAGGTTCATGGGCAATAACATTTCTGAGAAGAAAGGCCTTTTTGCACATAGTGGGCTGAAAGACAGACCACAGGCATATTAAGCCTTGGTCCAGAAACAAACTTACATTGCAGAGCCACTTGCAGGACCAAGAGCAGAGAGGGGAGGGAAGATACAACCAGGTTCCTTTTGCTCTGAGTACAAGAGGGAGAAGATGAAAGAGCATGTTTTGAATCCCTCAGAAAGAGGAGTTTCAATGCCCATTATGCCCATGAAGTGAAATTTTATCCAGCCAAATAGCATTAAGCAATCCAAAATCAAGGTACATTGACTCGATTCTGCATTCAGCACATAGGCTCCATCTCTCTTAGTCATCATGCTTTTAGCAAAAGCTTTGTCCTTGTTGCACCTCTCAAACCACAGAGAATTTCTTCAGTTCAGAACAATCGAAGTGCAAGAAAGAGGAGGCTTGAGGACAAGTCTTTTCATGTCATTGGGAGAGAGTGGTGTTTTCAGAGATGAGAACAACAATAAATTAATTTACAGTGGTTTTGAGTAGTTCTGCTCCTAACTTTCAGGTCCGACAGGTCTAGAAAACACAAGGACAACAACATTAACAATGATTTATCCCTTCCAACCTCTTGGAACACTGTGGGCAGCCAAAAGAACACGGTTAAACAACATCGTAGCACTCTGCTCTCTTCCACAAAAAATCCTCACCGCACAGAGCACAAGTAGAAGGGCTCCAAATCAAACAGAGCAAAGCATGTTGTGTACAAATGCCCAGATGCTACTGGCAATCTGCACTAGGAAAACTGGCATGGCCAGGAGTATTCGTTGGCCATTGCACAGTCTGTCCTGTTAAATCATTTATCTCCCAGGAGCCTCTTGATCCAGCTGCACCCACGTGCTGGCTTAGCCCCTGCAGGGCATGGGAGCGTGCTTGTGCGCTGCCTCCTGGGGACTCTGCTGCTCCTTTTGTGCTTCTCCTGTGTGCTGGGCCGCCTCTGATGCTTCCTCTGCCCCATGAGGAGACCACAGTCCTGCATGCTGAAGGAGTAAAGGCACTGCTCATACGTGCTGCTGCACCCCACGGTATCCTGGCTCAGGGGAACCAGTGACATAAAAAATGAGACTGGCTGCCAGAGCTTCATAGAGGTCAATAGCAATGGAAGGATGGGTCTAAAGCAGCCACTGGTGCTGGGGCACTCTGTGTCAAAGGGAAGGTCTCAGGCTGTCTGCAAGCCTTGATGCTTGCTCCCCAAAAGCAAGACACAAAGAGTGCACACCAAGTGTGCCATATTTGAGGTCTTCCACAAGGAGCTGCAGTTCTGGATACACCAGAACCAGAGACTCCTGCTTCAGAGGGTCACAGGGCTGATGGAGGTGGGTCAGCTGCTTTGCGCTTCAGGCGGAGGCCTGCTGAACTAGACCAAGACTAAGTAGGCTGTGCTTGGGCTTACGCCCCAGGCACTTTTCCCTAAGTGAAAAAGGAGGTGGTCATGAACTCAGATCAAACAGCATTTCCAGCTGAGAAATCTCCCTCCAGAGAAAAACCACATCAACTCTAGGCCTGTTCTCGTTAGCATTCCTAATAGTTTTTGTTCCTTATTTCTATACCCTCTTTTCTACGATTTCTGCACTGCAGGCAGGAGGAGACCAGAACAACAGCTAGGAAGACTCCATGTTTCTCTAGTTAACACACAGACATCAAGAGAGACAGTCTGCTGATGCCTCCTTTCTCAAAAAAGTGGTTTTGTAACATTGAAGTGCCATTTATCCCTGAAATCGTCGTCACCTGGTAAAAAACCAAAAACCCTCCTGTACCACAATTCAATGACTCACAGAAATGCAAACATGACCATCAAATATGACAGATGATGGGCAGAACAGACATGGGAAATCCAGGATAATAAGTTGTGAACTCCCTGAAAGCCAAAAGTGGCCCTACAGCATCCCTCTTACGTCACCACTGGATGGCTTCAATGAGCTAAGTGTGACGGGGGGCAAACCATAGGCAGCCAGTGCTCAGTGGGAATCAGCCACAGCACTGGTAACAGCTGAGCTGAGGAGGACAACTCTGCTTTGCTAATCAGTCTGGACTGTCCTGTGTCTCCTCTCTTCTCTTGCTGTAAAGCCTTTTCATTACAGCTATCTGCCTCACACCTGAGCACTTGGTCCAGCCTCCTGTAGGGTACAGCTCAGCTCTACAGTTACTGGAGATCTTCCCTCCCACCTTTCGTAACCTTTATACAAACTTTTTCTCAGGTGAAACAGAATAGAGCCTTAAAATTAGTACAGGGGCTGCCTTCTCCTGTCCCACTGGGAACTGCTCACTCCATCAACCACAGCAAGAACTCTGAGTCACATCAAAGAACTATAAATCTTCTTCCCAATGACCTCCTTCAAGCTGTGCGATGTAAACTTCATGCACTAATATCACACCCCTTTTTACATTTTATACTAGAGCTCAAAACAAAGACACGTTTTTAAAAATTGCTTTAAAATGGCTATTTGGAAGAAAAACACAGCTATCCTGAAGTGTAAGAATAAGATTGATATAAACGCCTTCCAAAATACTCCCTTCGTAACACTTGCTTACATTACAGCTACCTCATTAAGAAAAAGGGCTTGAAGAAAGAAATAGAATTTGTTGTATTCTGAGGAAAAGAAACTTTCAATTAAGCCACCTACCCTAAATGAGAATTCAAGGTTTTCTCCTCCCCAGACTTCCATTCCTGTGTCATAGGAACCAAGATAATCAAAATACTTCTTGCTCACAGAAAATAATCCACCTGCCATGGTTGGAGACCTATAAAAGGGAACAGTAACTCTGAATTGAATAAAAAGAAAAAATACTAAACCAATGCAACAGATAAAAAAATACTATATATTTTTATTTTCTATTTTCTCAGTCTTTTCTGGATACAAATAACAGTCAGAAATTTATCAATTATTATTAGGCTATTTGAATTTAACTTTGTAATAAAAAACTGTATCTGAAACAAGCACCAGAATGTAAAAACATTGTGTTAAAATAAATTTTTTCTATTGCAGTGTCATTGTGCGTAAATGAAGAGCCTCTTCACACAACAGAACATTAGCTTCCTTGTGGCAGAACTGCATTAGTCTGCTCTGAAATTCTAAGTGCTGTATCCTTATCTATTTTACTTAGGTAATAACTAAAGAAATACCTGTGCTTTAGTAATTAAAAACAACATTCTTGATCCCACTAATATCAGTTGAAAAAACTCTCAGGCATCAATTATTAAGTAAATATAGCCCCTAAAGAGATTTGTTTTCTTTCTAAGAAAATCTACCCCTCTATATGTTCTTAAATTTTTTTAGTAAATTTGGGGGAAAAAAAAATAAAATCAGGAGTCATGACTGGGTCCTCATTGAAGCTCGTAAGGCCCAGGGAGACAGTGCACTTAAGGGATGTACTTTCAGTAGGGCAGAGTGTGCACACATGCATAAATTTGTATTTGTTCAATATTGTTCCTGATTGTTTACAGTCTTAGGATGACTCTCTTTAAAGTGCCAGGTATATAATGCTGATTAGAACTAAGTTCAGCTGACATTTTGTGAATTTTACTAAATTGCTGTTGAGGTAAATATAAACAAATGTGAGATGCAGTGATCAATTACTCTTAATACGTCAAAACTAATTTTACCAGCTATCTTTTTGAAGCAACACTGTCTCACACTGTCATATGTTGTTTCAAAGAATGGAATGAGATGAGACAAGACAGAAGGAAAAATAAACTCCAAAACCAGTCAAGTCCTTCTGTTTCCCTCCAGATCTCGTCTTTCCAAACCCGGCTGTTGGTGACACCACTCCCAGCACTGCTGCTTTCTCCAGACACTTGTCAAGCTCACAGTCCTCAGGCTACCGTGAAACTTTATCCCTCATCATTTTCTTCTTGGCATGTCAAAGACAATTCTTCTTATCATGAAGAAAAAAAAGCATCATATTTGAACTAAATGCTTTAAAAATATTTACTGTATTTGGAATTTTTTTTAAGGAGGATGTGGACTCATACATGCTGAGAAAGACTAAATTACTACCTCACTTTTCCCATTTAAAAGAAAGTTCACTCAGTTGAGGATAAGTTCATTAATATTTGTGAAATACTGGGTATTATTATCATGATAAGCAACCTAGGAAAGACTGAGAAAAATTAATAATTCTGGGGTTTTTTGTGGTCTATATGACAATAGATAAAAGTACGAACAAAATCACGTTATTAAAAATGCCAGACAGGTTAATTTACTACAATAAACTGCTGAAATACAGCAACTTCCACAGCAGACGGGAATAGGTTGAACACGGCAGATCCTCAGCTATCAGGATCTTGTCTAACATTCCCATTTTCCAGATGCCTTGTTGGTTCTATTATCTTACCTCTCCTAAAAATACAACACTGAGTGACAAATAATACCAATTGATGGCATCTTGTCTTAAAATAAAACAAAACTAAAACCCATAATGAAGACACCGGCCTGAGCTTCGCGAGTCAGCCCTTCACAGAAACCATGGTGGATAGAGGTGCATTGTTTCACCCCAGTAAAGAACTGGCAAAATGGTTCACCTTTGAAAATGGCACAGTGAACTACAACTATCATTACAGCACAGAAAAAAATCTTCAAAACTACTTTTACCTTCTTACTGGTTAGTGATTTTTTTCCCTTTTCATCGTTGCCCATGATACATTTTTTACAACACGGAGCTCTTTGCTTTGCACAGAGGATATCCTCCAGTATTAGTTAATCAGTTACTCTCTTTCCACGTGCTGATAAGCATCTGTAAGAGTTTGCCTAGAGGAGTCAAGACACTACTTTGCAATAAGTTGTGCATATGGAAGATGACAGAGGAATTTCAGCTTTTAAAGCAGTATTTTTTCCAGGAGCATGGTAAACGGGAGCTATTTTGGAAAAAATGGGGAACTAAACAAAATACATAATTTTTAGTAATATGTTTATTTCCCAAATATCTTTCAGCACCTAGCATTTTCAGGTGAAATCAAAACCACATTCATAGTTTCAGAGGATGCATAAAAATGAACCTGATCACGTCGGTCTTGGACTTCCTCCGTTTCTGTTCTCTTTCAGGGGTACTATGCCAAGTGAAGACCAGCCTCCAATCAAATCCACCAATCTGTGGCTCACCAGCATTTCCCAAGTACTCAAAGGTATTCCAGTCAATAACATCAATAACAGGGCAGACGACAGCTGTTTCTTCTTCAGCAATCCTGGTATGTTTTTAAAACAAAAGGGTGACTTCCATTAGAAACTTCTCTAAAAATAAAAAACTAGAACTGACAAGAACAAAGAATGCTTACAGATACCAAAGATGAAGTTTTGCTCCTTTTCAATTCATGCTGCAATACAAGGAAATGATGATACAAGAAATAAAAGAATAACCCAGATTTTCCTACTGGGGATCATCAGGAGGATATATCAGGATGGACTCTGCTGTAGGCACCTGGCAATCATCCTAAATTCCTGGACAGTGGAAGCAAGGTATGCCAGATGGCTTGAGATAACACATTCAGCATCTGGCTTGGCTGCCATAGCCAGCACCACTTTATCAACAAAAACTGACTATTTTCTTTTGTACAGGTAACTGTTTTTAAGAGAGCAACTTGATTGCATAGCTCTGCAATGATAAATGATAAACTAGCCAGCCTCTTGGCCCTTGAAGTCATGGCTGTTCTTGAAACTGCGATCATCTGCAAATGTTGTACTGAGTACTATAACAGTAACTCAAAAAGAAGCCCTGAGCTTAGAAAAAAAACAAACCTGCAACACGGGAATTAGACCTCCAACAATGAAACATACCTGAAGGAGGCTTCCAGAAACCCTGGCAACATAGGACATGAAAAGGAGAAACAAGATAGCACTGTAGAATGACATTCCTATCACCAAGGGTGATCTAAAGATAGTCAAGATCTTTATCATACTAAGAATACATCAGAGCTGATGACATTTCTTGCAGGTCTACTTCTAACAAGGAGATAAACCCCTTCCTCCCATTTCTCAATACTGTGAAGGGTTTTCAGGATTCCTTTCCAAAAGGATTTGTCGTTACAGAAGGCAGTGGGATTCTTAGCCTTCTCCTCACCTTCTAGAATGGCCTCTCTCAGTACTAGGAGCAACGTCAAGCACAGAAGCTCAAGCCAAGGTCTTTCTTCTAAATCACTGTTTATCATCTTCCCTGTTGTAGTGTTAGACATCCCCTGATAGCTCAGGGAAATGAAGTAACTTGTTTGACTTAAAGATGCAGGTATGCACTTCAGCCCTGCATCTTCTATTTACATATTTCAGAGGTGAAGGAAAACTAAACACATTATATTGTCAAACAAGTAAAAGATGCAGTGCATCTCTCATTCAAAGGGAGCTCGCTCCTCATGGGATTACTAAGCTTAAAACCTGTAGGCTGACCAAGGGCTCATACTCTGAAATTAGAATAGCTTGTGGTGGTTAAATGCAGCAGAGAACAGCAGCAGTTCCAAAGAACTGCTTGTCTGAGCTGAGAAAGACTGCCTTAAGTATGAAATGGTTTCTTGTTGCTGGAGGGAATATGTGGAACAGCTGTTTTCTTCTTTATGATCTCCCATTGAGATCTTGTTCGGTAGAGCACACAAAAGGACTTATACAAATATTATTATCTCCTGTCTCACTTGCATAAAACTTTGCATAAATCCTCATTGTACAAAACAATGAAAATCATACACACACAAAGGAAAAAAACCCAATAAAATGTAAAAATATTTTGCTCCTCCTGTGACAAGTAGGAAAATAAGTAAAAATTAGGTAGCTGTCATACGATTTCAATTGTGAAAGGAATGAAGTAAGTGAAAAGCCATCACCTTTTCTGTAAGTTAAGAATTAACTAGATGGTACACTGCACAGGCAGCTTACAAATACAACTATGTGTGCACTGCAAAATGCTAACACTGTTGTATTGCTGCCACACATTTGAGTCAGATATGCTGCAAAAAATCCCCTTAGAGATGTAAGTCTGCATCTGCAGCAAGAACAGCAGGAATTCCAAGAGAGGGCTAACTTTTTACAGGTGGTGATTATTACGTTTAAAAAAAAATCCCAATCCTTCCTCAAGATTGCCATCTAGTGGTGCAGTAAAGAAGTGAAGAAATCACAGAATCTTCTCCCCAGTCATACACTTTCTTTAGGGGACAGTTGCTAAACCCACGCTTATGATTTGATGTTTATCCCTTTTCCTTTCTTCACGCTATCATACTTACCTGGAATACACTCGGTGTGAAATTTAGATACAAGGTAAGTATGACAATTTTAAGAAAACCAAAAACTGAAATTGTATTCTAGATAAAATTTCAAAGAGACATGGGGAATCTGAGAACACAAGACCCACTAGGAATCAGGAAGACTTGCACACATAAACACACCATGTGCTTTTGGAAGTCTCTCTCCAGTCTGTATAGGGCTGTGTTTTCTGGTCCTTTTCTGTAGTCTACAGTACCTGGTGGGAATCTTAATAGAATCCAAAACAAAACACTGGCCTTGAGGAAATATTTTTTTTCTTTTAATTATGTTTTAAAGAGAGCTGGTTTTCTATATACAATATTTAGGAGGTCTGATTCAGGTCCTGTATCTATCAGTATCTGCTAATGGCATCCAAGGGGGTAAAGACATGAGCTGTTAGCAAAAGGGGCAAAAGCCTCATGACATGATGCAGGAGCAGCAGGTGCTGTGGTGAGGTACCAGTGGCTGAACCCATAGCAGGAATTGTGCACGTATGGCTGCTGGCTACACATGGGTGAGGCTTCAAGAATATAATAAATACTCTTGGCTGCAACAGAGGGCTAGTATTCTGGTTTCTAGAGGGTTTTTGTTAGAGTTTTGGGAAGGTTCCTGGGGTTTTTGTTGTTCGCTTGCTTTTAATTAACAGAAGTTTTTTGAACAGCCTGATGGATCTGCAGTATAGACAAGAGACTACACAGGCATAAAGTACAGTGTCCCAGGACAGATGGCTTCCAAGCAAGAGTCAGTGCTGATGTAACATTAACTCCTCCCTACACCATGACGCTTTATATCAGAACCAGTCTGGAAAGGTGGATGTGCTCAGCACTAAGAAGATGGAGTTTATTGATTTGTATTTCAACCTGCATATGTAAGTGTTGCCTTGCAGGGGCACACATCTTTCCTGACCTCCTGCTCATCCACCATCCAGGCTGACAGAAGTAGCCTCCTTTACACCAAGGTAATTTCAAAGCTGGGGGCATGGACTCATCTTCCTGAAAACCAAAACTTTCCACTGTCTGAAGAAAAGAGCAGCTTGGTCCTCAGGAGGAAAAAAATTTAAAAAAAGGCAAAAACCCTACCATGTCCTGATCTTTCACACTTCCATTTGCTTTCCCACAGGCAGGAGACAAACACTCACAGTGCCTCAGGAACCAGACTGCAGTAACCTTTGGTAAACCGTGAGTCATTTTTCCACTGCAAAAGTGGGCCAAACTGTCTCGCCCCTTCTTCTCCAATGGGAGAGAAAACCAGCCCAGAGCATAAGCTCACCTTGCCAGCAGCGGCTCCAGCCAGCCCTCGTGGCATTCACAGTGGCAGTCCAGGAACGTCAGGATGTCTCCTTTTGCCACAGATGCCCCCAGCAGCCGGGCTCGAACCAGCCCCTCTCGCTTATTTGCGCGGATAAGACGCACCTTGCGTAAGCCAGCCACGTAATTTTCCAAAGTCTCCTTTAAATGTTCTGTAGCAGACAAAAAAAAAAAGGGAATAATATAGCCTGAAATGATTTGTTTATGTCATGCTGTAGGAAGCTCTTTGCTCAGTAGCATATCACTCATAGGAGTGCCCTAAAGATTCTGGCATTTTGAACTCCAATTCTGCTATACATGTTAAGAAAGGACATGAAAAAAGCACAGAACTTGGATGGACACAAATCATGGTTACTTTTATGAAACTGAACACTTCACATTTGCCTCTCTAATTAATTTCCAGATTCATAAATGCTTCTCAAATGTTACTTAAAATTTTCTGTATTAAAGTTTTATTCTTTACACATATTCTTAACACAATTCTTAACACAATTCTTAACACAATTCATGTGCGGTGGAAAATTCCAGAACTGCCTTTATGTCCCGCTATCCAAACAAGACCAAAGAACTAGGTCACTGTCATTATATGAGACACCAGGGGAGCATTGGTGCAATCGAAACTTGCTCAATTCAGGAAACCTCAAGTGCTCTGATCAGACTGTAGTTAGCTATACATGCAAGCACTCATGTTACAACACAGTAAATATGCTTCCCCATTCTAAACTAAATTTGGTCCAGAAGCCAAATTTTTCACTGGCACACTACAAGAAAAGCTATTTTCCAGTGAGATGCCTTTATTATACAGTTTTCTGGTATGTGACCTGAACGGCATAACTTTTTCTCCTATGACTGTATGACCAAAAAAGCCCATCAACAATCAATATTATTTGGACTTATTCTGCCTACCTTTATCACTGTAATCATCTACAAGGATAATTTCTTCCAAAAGTATATCCGGAGATGTCTCAAGAACACTGTGAACAGTTCGCAGAAGCGTTGACCAAGCCTCGTTATAAAAAGCTATCACAACAGAGGTTTTCGGCAGGCTATAATAATCATATTTCTTCTCTCTGCATCTGTAAGGGTGGGGATAACATTTAGTACCAGTGCAAAAGTATTTATTAATTTTCAGGAAACAATTCTCAAATCCATTCATATGCTAGTTACTAACTGCAAGCAAGAACACAGAAAGGATCTTATAAGAACTGCATGTGTGTGCGAAATTGTATGAGAACACACTAGGAAGTTGCTCTTCCAGAGGTTCCATTTCCACAGAAGCATTATGCATAAAATTCTAAAAACTACCAAAATGTCTAAAAAGAAAACTAATAGGAGGTATTCTGGGCTAGTGTAGCTGCAGTAGCTGTCTTTGCAGAATTTCAAATAGAAGAACAAGCAATGGCCAAAATGTGCTTCAAATTAAAGAAAAAAAATAAAATAAATGTAAAACCTAAGTGCAGTAAAAACAGTAACATAAACTACTGATAACTTGTGCTTTGGAAAATAGAACAAGTGCTAGACAGTAAAAATGTAACTGTGAAGGAACAGCAACATATAAAGAGAAAAAAACCCCAAACCAGCAACAAAGCTGAAATGTATATACACTGAAGCAGAATTTGGAGAGACCACACAACTGGCAAAATCTAATAGTAAAATCCACAAAAACCTAAAACAGATATAGAAATGCATGGGTTTGGCTCTGTGGAGAGCCAGAAAGTTTGCAAACCATTGGATTAAGCTCCAAAATGTATTTCCTATAAATACATGTATGAGCTTCCTTAAATGAACATAAGGATGCCAAGAACTTATAGCTGAGCCAAATGCATAAATTCTTAAGAGAATCCCCTGGTCTAGAAGAATTTTAAAATAATGATGGCATTTATTACAATTTCTCCTCTTTGCTTAGAGCATTCCATATTAACAGTTTTTATTGCCTGGAGTCACCGAGGCTTGGAAGGGGCAGAAGGACAGACTTCAACTTCTGTACACTGCTCAGTCACAACAGGTAGGACAGAAGCAGGTAGGACATCCCTCCTACCAAAACAGAACAGCAGCCAGTCCTCCAAAACATACGCTATGGGGAGCTAAAAAGGGAAATCAAAACTGATCAGTAGAAAATGCGACAATTAGGTCAATTAGGGGCACAGAAATTCCCCAGAACACTAAGAAAATGACATTAAAAGCAAACTGCTTACCTATAGCACATTGAGAATATTTTTACAAACTATTTAAGGCTCCTGTGTCCGCAATTAAAAAAGACTTGCAGGTCTCTTTAAAGATTAGGCAGTATCTAATAGATCTGTTGTACAGAAAGAGAAAATATCTGAATCTGATTACTCACTAATTAATTCTAAAATTAAAATTCTTACGAGGAAAACAAAAAGTCTGTAGAGTACTTCTGTGATCAATATGTGAAAATGAGGAAGCAACACGGACGAATGACGCTTGGGCAAAGGAGGCACCCAGAAGGCTGCTTCTCAAACACGAAAGGAACGCCATGCAACAACGCCCTTGCATACAGACATACATACATAGGTAGGTACACGTGCACACACACTTATCTAGTGAAGTACAAAAATGCCTGCCCCTCCAGGCTGTAACTTGTCCTGAGGGGCCTTCACAGCGGGTACTGTTTCACACCAACACCTGGTGACAGAATTGATTTATTTAGCCAGACATTCATGTATTGACACATAAAAAATGAAAAGGAGTGATGAGTGACATTTTAATTAACTTTTTTATTTTTAATGCAGAAAAACCTACTGTATGAATCCAGATTTAGAAATACACATTTACTTTAGTCTACTGAAAAACATTTATGCTCAGTACTGCCAGGAAAAAAAAATCTCCGTATATATCAGTCGCTTGTACCAGGTAATTTTGAGTTCATTTCTTGGTGGAAATAGGATCTCTATGTATCCATTTTAGAAAACTGAAGGAAAACAAAAATAAATTTTAAAAACCGCCAGGAAAGCATTCTTTGAAATATATGTCAGGAAGATTCACAGAATAATAATGTTGTATTCCATTATTTTAAAGAAAGGAAACCCAGAAGGTCTAAAGAAGCTTATAAGTCTAATTATAGATTAAAGACTTCAACAGATTTGCCTGAAAATTACATGCTGGAGACAGGAAACACAATTTGGCACAGAACAAGGCAATCCCCACACTGTTTGTGATTCACTGTGCATTGCTGCCTCCTTGCTAGAGCACACCCCATGCTGCAGGAAAAGGTCAGCCTACTGCAGGACATACCAGAGCACACGTTTCTTAGGTTTCTGAAGTCAAGGAAGAGGCCAGCACTAAAAAATGGGTTTAATTTACCAGCTCCATGGTGGAAGGCAGCACGGGAATGCAGAGGAGTGACCTGCCATGGTAGCAGGGCAGGCTGCTGGCCAGCATGGCCACCCTGACCTGAGAAGTGCCCCAATAACCTCATTAAAAAAACAACAAAAATTAGGGGAAAAAAAAGTTATTCAACTTCTGTGCATATTTGCACGTTTATCTCAGAAATTATTTCCAAGACACATATTTCTTGCTAAATTGCTAGAAGACCTCAACTGTTAGCAGTCTCAAATAATGGTGCTAAAGTGAAGCACGCTTTTCCCTATCTTTCTGTAATGAAAGAGTTTTGCTAAGCCTTAAAAATTAATCCCAGTCAAGAGATTACAAACCCAAAGCATTTAAACCCTGGAAAAATTATAGTGTAAGAAAATCTTTAAAAAACTAATGAATCTCTGGAATGGAAATGCTTGGAAGTGCTGCTGAATAACAATTAAGTGGCACACATTTGGACACTAAACATTACCACTTCACAAGATATAAAAGCTTCAAAAAACCCACTATGAGTACGAAACCTAACTTAAAGCCTAGTGGTCGTAACTCATCTTTTCCATTTCTCAGCTCCTGTTTATCACAGAAGCGCCTTAGCAGCCCATCTTCTGTGTTCACATTTGCAAACTTCAAGATATACTTTTATTCTCCATGTGTCAACCAAGTATCCCAGCTCCTACTTTCCAAGTGAATCATTTCACTCCTACTTTGGATTATTCAGAAAAACAAATGCGTATCAATTACGGTATGACATTAAAATGACAGCAACTGGTGGCAGAAGTCCTAAAATATGTTTTTGCAGGTCCTGGGAATGTATATTTATGCATACTATACTGCAACCTGCTTTCAGCTTCTGACTAGGGTGCTCTTGCCACCCTCAAACCCCTAACACCGTCCTTTCCAATAGAGAGGATCATGTTACGACAGGATTAATTGCACCTCACATTATTAATCCTAAAAGCTATGTGTCACCTTTGAGCCGATCATCTGGACTCTGAAGATCCATAAAGAGAGATCCAGAAGGCAACTCACCTCACCCTCCTTAAGACATTGATCCAGCACAGCCCAAGAGACCTCAGTGGGTCCCAACCTCCATCTTGTCTATAGAGGTTTGACTATGGAACAGTTGCTTCACTTTTCTATGAGTAAAGTTAAATGACCGTAGGAAACTACCTATAGTCCCTACCACTGGCTGTGATACATCACTTTGAACCTAGTCATCATAACTACCAAATAGCTGGTAAAAATATTACACAGACATGAGGAAATTAGTTCCCTGTAAGTGTGACATTTCCAAGCATGGACAGTAAATGCAGGCACATTAGAAGTCCAATGTATTCTTTCAATACTCTCATGATCTTATTCAATCACAGGAACTTTACTATTTTGTAGTAATTATATATATTTTAAAATAAACAACTACTTAAATTAAAAATGTGTGAATGTTGAGTGGGTTCACTTTCTTCAGAGAAATACCCATATCTCTAGTCAACCTGATTTTGGAAGCAGTTATCAGATACCAGCATCAGTCATTGAGGAAAAACCTGTTGCCAACACATCCAAGCGGCTTTTCTAGAGTCAACAAAATAAATGCATAAAGTTTTAAATAGGACTCAGATTTCAATGGCAAACTCTGGTATATAATGAATAATAACCACAACAGGTATGGCAATGCAAAGGAGTGACACCTGCTCAGTCTCTGCCCTCCGGTCACTCCTGCTCTCTGCACATTCACTAGAAAATGCACAAGCAGAAGCCTTGTGCACAATACAGCGACACACAGAGAAAACATGGCCAGGACTGCCCCAACCACCTTCCAAGGAGCAGACTGGGACACTACAGTGCTCCAGCAGCAGCCTGCTTCTGCATCATCCTTCATTTCCCTCAGGCACCTTCTGCCACACTGGGTGGGTGTTCCGGGGACCCTCCTGCTTGATCATTGTGGCGTAAGACAGGCATAAAACAAGCAAAAGCTTTGTCTTCTGGCATTTCTGATCAATTTACACTAAGACAACATCTATATTCTAGAATTCTAAATGTGTTCATCCATAAATCTTTACATCCCTAGATGGAAAGAAAGAGAAAATAATGCCAGTATGTACCTGAACACAAAACCATGTTCACTATATACCACCCTTCCTTGATGTTTCACTTCAGCAGCTACTAAAACATCTAAGCCCACAAAATGCAAACTGAAGCCAAACAAAGTAAAAGTGTATCATCATACATTCAAATTCCCGTGGGTTTTTGGTTTCACCTTTTTTTACACTGCATTTTTAAGTTCCAGTCTAACCGAGAGTATACAGCTGACAAGTTTAATAAATTAACCTTGGAATCTACTACACTACACAGCCTTCTGTTAGCAAGTTTTACAATACGTTATTTATTAGAAACTAAGGAGACATCACTCAGGAAATGCCTAAACAAAATTAAATGGGTTGTTTTCAAGAACATTTGTGTCAATTAATGTAATCACTTAATTTATTTCTTTGTAGGGAGCTGTTTCTCTAAGAGATGTGTATCTATACACAGGGAGAGAGAGCATGAATGTGTGCACACTGGGCACACTGCCATGAGTTAATTAGGAATGGTTGCTGACATGCTCTTACTTAAGACTTTCACCACAACTGTGACAACAATACAGAAAGGGAAAATAGGCTTTGAATCTCCAAATTTGATGTTCTATATGCACTGTTTTATATTTTAAGAAAAAAAAATATGAAGTGGTCTGTGAGTTTTCAAAGATTTGTTAAGAACACAAACTGCTCATAAATAATTTAATGCTTTCTGAAGGTATACTGTAAAAGTTTTGGTTTTGAAGTTTCATTGTGAATGCCTGAGGCAAGTTCAGGATTGCGTAGCTTCTCTCAAGAAGTGCAAAACAGCATGTGTCACTGCTGGAGCTGATTCGACTTGATTTATGTGACTACAGCATGTGACATACACACCCCATCACAGTGCCATCTAGAAAACACTGCCAGGGTTCTACTTCAGGCTGGCTTTCACATGGTGGGCTAGGAACCAGGTTGGCTGGGCTTGTTATGATGGGCCACAGACATGCGACTCACCACACAACCTCCTTTCCTCTTCCTAATTTGAACAGTTAAAACACTGACCTAAACAGCTTTCAGTAAGAGGTGTGCTCAAAAGTGGCATTTTGTAGGCTGTAAGTAAGTAAGTTTGATGGGCATGAATGGCAGCATCCACAGGCATCTCAGTCTAGTTTCACTATCTTCATTCCCACTCCATAAACTGCAGAGGCAGCAATGTGGGCTTTGGAATCTGCCAGGTATCTTCACCCAAGAGAAAACACCTCCTTCGCCCACCTTCCCAAAGCCACAGCAGAGGACACAGATGTACTAGGATCTTCTAGCCCATTTTCTACTTTTGCCCAAGCAGTAGCTTGGGGTTCTGCACATCCATCCACAAGCATCCCAAGCCCTACAGCATGACACAGGTGGCAGCAATGGTTTCTAAGCCACCCCACACAGTTACCAAGGTCATGTCCCTTACTCCAGGCTGAATATATAGTTGAACAGCCACTCCTTACCCCTCTCTGTGGGAGAGCAACCTATGGATAAAATCCAGCATGCGAGCCAAAAGCAACACCACCCAAAGCCTGGGATACAGAAGTGCAACATTTCCAGTGGAATTAAAGGATATGATAAACCACGTTATTCCTATCTCCTCCAAACACTACGCAACTTTTCATGACAAATTTATTTTCTCACATAAGACTATCTTGAACCAACTGTCAGTTCAGGGATTCTCTCCTCTTTTTTTTTTTTTCTTCTTAAAAAAAAAAAAAAAAACCAAAAAAAGAAAAAAAAAAAAAAACAACAAAAAACCAACGAGTTCTCTGAGCATGGAGAGGCTCCACCTGGTTTACACACCTATATAGGCCACGTGCGTTCAGCTATTGCAGGAAAAGGCATCGATGTTTACAGAAGGTGTGTCTTGGTGTGATTAGCAAAGCACATAGCAGCAAGTTGCTGATAACTGCCAGAACGACTAAAATATTTAGGGCAAGGCTGGAACACTTTAGTAGGTGAGTTTAGCGTGCTGGCCTACACTTCCCCACTGCCTGTCCCAGCCCAGCAGGCTGGCTAAAAGCTCCCTAAATTATATCTGCTGAAACAAAACATATTAGAGAGAGCACCCCTGTACAGTCTACAACACTGTGATATGATCAAGTCTGTGGAAACAGAAGGTGGCTAGATTTTGAAAGAGCTTATTTAATGTTCTATAGAATGATTCTCCCAATGACAAAAAGGTCTTGACAAGGCAGAGGGCCAAAAGCTCTTTCAAGATTTCAGATAATAAAGGGCTGCGCTGCCTCGTATACAAACACTGTGAGAAGCAAGGAAGAAAGTCAGTAAGCCTGAAACAGAAGAAAATATTTGTTAAGAAGTTGGGGGGTGGGGGGGCAGCAGGCACAGAAAGCAGATCTGTTTAAGACAGATTATAAATACATTAAGAAAAAAATGTCTAGAAAGACCAAGTATGAGAATTGACTAAATCTGTATCTTAAAATCCACAAATTTAGGAAATCCTCTAATTCCAAATTGTTAGAGAAAGGCTATTGAAATTCCTACCTGACCCAGATTCTGGATGTGCAGATGAGAAGGAAATTCTGCACATGACAATGGGAAAACCCACTTGATTTTTGTTTTATTTTGCTGAGTTGAAACAGTGGTTACATTTTGCTCAAATGATTTCAATTTTCTTCGAACATAGTGAGATACACTTAACCTTTGCACAGAGACATACTACTTACTACACCAACATTCAAAACCTAACCTTAGTGTGAGTAATTTGATTCAGGACAAGAAATAATATTTTGCAAAACAGTAAGTGAATACAGCTATTGTATCCATCGCTATAAGTAAGGTGTGGATGCACCTGATCCTTACAGACAACTGTTTACAGTAAAAGCAGTTTTTGAATAAAGAAAAAAAAAAAGAATTTTTGCTCACTATCGATCACAGATCTGGTAACTTTGCCAATTTAAAAAATAAATTAGCCAAAACCAAGCACTACTCTAGATGTCAAAGGAAGTTGAAGAAGTCTACCAGAAGCTGGAAAGAAAAATGGTTAAAAAATAATCATGTGAGCACTTCCGGAAAATATTTGCTAAATATTTTTTATTATTGCTAAAAGCATGACAAAGAAAAGTGACACATTTTTACAGAAGATAGGAAATAAAAAATAGCAAAATATGCTAAATATCAAAGCAATAGTGGAAGCGTTGCTTCATTTTGTACTGCTATAAAATGCAAGCCTTCTTATTAAAAACAAACAAAAAACAACCATAATGAAGAATTAGTTTTACTCCACTTACTGTATGAGGAAAGAATTAAATGTCCTAGATAAACACTGCTTTGAAGGTCTAAAGCCTGTTTATATATACAAGAAATCCTGCCAACTAACACCAAAGTAATGACTACAAGGTACCATGATTAATATAGTTACCAGCAACCAATTATCTATTTCAGAAAAGCTCAGAAATCAAACCAAAACATCCCAACACCAAACAAGTGATCCCAGTGTTACAAAACTGCTAGACCAAATACACCTTTAACTGTTTAATGCAAAGCCTTTGCTCGTAAGAAGTAGTGCGCTGTGTCTCCTGATCAGATGCAAAGCATGGGAATTCCCTGGCCAAAGCCAGCTGTGGGCATAAGGTGCACCATCAGGTGCAGGTTTAGAGGGAAGGGACGTGCCAGAAAGGTTGAGCTGCTGCAGCCCAACTCTTCAAAGAGTTCTAGTTCCTATACGTGCTGCAAAAAATAAAAGTCACTGCAGTTGTTTTGCCTTTAGGTAAGAGATGAAAGAGAAGCACCTGGGTGAAGTCAGATGGTCACTGTGGGCTGAAGAGGAAACACTCAGCTGCTGCACCTTTTCCCAGAACAGGGTCAAGTTAAAACTCCTGGCAGGAGTAGCTGTGATTTTTGGAGTAGGAAAGGAACTAAATCCTAGTATCAAGGCTTATTCTGGGAACTTGCTAGTAGATACTATCAAATTAACATCCTGGTATAATTTAGTATTTACAGCCCAGAAAACAAAACAAACCATAGAAGAAAGCGAGACTCTGAGAGAATCAAATTCAAATATGGGAACAAACAGGAAAAACAGTTTTGAAAGGCAGAAAAATCTTAGCACAAGATTGTTTTGCTAAAGTCAAACTTAATATTCCCCCAAAATAAATAATATTATAGGCATAAATGATGGTGACAGAGGAATTTAAGCATTTGTGTATGTCTAGCTATCTACACAAAGACACTTAAAAGATACACACATATTTAAACATATACATAAAATCATACATATACAAGACATTTATATAAAGCATCTCTCTTTCCAAAACACAGAAAATGACCTAGAATTAAAGAATAAACCTCTAAAACTTTTTTTTAAGCTGAAAAATATTACACAGACCACATTCAATATTTTGGGTTTTTTTGTGGCTACTTAGGAAAGACAGGAAAGAATTAAAAATCCATTTCCTTGTGATCACAAGTAAAATGAGCCCCAAGGGCTGAATCAGGCTTCTACCATGAAAGAGACAACATGAGATGCTGAGCTGGCACAAAAAATGCCTATTCCTGACTTGTTCCTTTTGTACCAAGACTCAGCCAAAAGGCACCGTGTGTGATTTTACAGAAACCATCCCCAAAATAAGCGAGCAATGCATTCCTACTGTAAGACAGAAAGAAAAGAAAAAAAAAAAGGTAGAATGTCTAAAATCAGGAACAATGCTTTAAAATTGCCCTCAATCTAAAAAAACCCAGTTAGAAAAACTGGAAATAATTTCTTACACATTGTAATAAGCTGTAAGAGGCTAAGAGAACGTATCAGTTGTCTGCCTAGCCCTACAGTCCTGTAAAACAAGCACACAACGAGAAGTCCTGTGGGACACAATGCAGGCATGTTGTTGCAAGGAGAGGAAGGCAGAGTAGCAGCAGGAAAACCCCATGGCCCATGGCTCATCATACTGCACTTGAAGGGCATCAGCCCCAACAGAGCCCTCAGTAAGTCAAGGTCTGACAGAGGATGCTTGCTGGTTTTAAACCACCTCTATTTGTTGCTCCCTTTATGAGTTCAAACTCAATAAATGAAGGGTAAACGTTGGGAAGACAAGCTGGGCCATCCACACAACACTACGATAGGGGGAAAAAAAAAGAAAATTAAATCATTGTGGCAGTGATGTAGCCTTGAAAGAGGTGTTCAAAGGCTGTTGAATCTCCTCCTTGGAGAGTTGGAGGTTGGACTAGATACCCCAAAGTTTCTTTCCAACCTCCATCCTTCTCTGACCCTATGGCTTAATTCACTTCTAGCCTTGTACAAACTGTGTCATCATTTAGTAACTTACATTCTTATCCATAAGATTCTTCCAAATGGACATTTTTATAGATTGTTTATACATAATGCTTCTATGTATACTTTCAATAAAACTAAAAAATTCCTGTGTGATGAAACACATCATCAGTTGCTGATGTCAAGCTCAGTTAAAGGAAGCAGAAACTGTTTAAGGAAACAATAGTAGTTGTTGAGTTCTTTGGGTCTGTGGGTCAATGGAAACAGGATCAGTTGTCTCAAAAAAGCATGTTACAGTGGTGGGAACAAGAAGGAATAAAGACTTTCTGAATATTTTCACTGTTGGGAATACATTAGTAGGAGAAAGACCTAAATTTGAAATTTCCTGGATTCACAATCAAATATCATCAATCAATCCATTATTTGAGAGAGTAATCTCAGCCAAACTATTCTTCTCTTCCTGCATAGTATTACCAAACATAGATATTAGCAAATACCTGCCACACTTCTGTTCCCATGGCAGGTCTAGGATGTACAACATGCAGCAGTAGGGAAAGATTTTTGGCATCAGTTTCTGATACAGCAACACCTTGTGCAATCATTTTGCATATCACATTTAACAGCTGACTGGTTCAGATACTCTGTATCTTATTAGCAGAACTCTAGTTTTCATTGGATTCAAATATTTTCATCAATTCACACACAGAGAGTGGGTTCATTAATCAGTGTGGGAGGACTTTAAAAGGAGCTGTGGGGCATCAAGGTGGAGGTAATGTTGTCTCTATTTCCCCTTCTTTTATTCTCCCATTTTATTGGTACCTAAAATTTCTAGACTTGCCTCCACACACACATGAATATGCTGAAACAGACCAAAAGCCCATAGCCCAGAATGGGGTCTCCAAGCATAGTATCTGTCAGTATCTCCTAATATTTGATGTAAATTTTCTAGTGGATGGAATTCCTTATGCTTTACAGTAAATGGATTTTTGGAACAGAGAGGTGGCAGAATTTGTTTTATCCACTTGCATGAATCAACCATGTATTGCAGCAGCCCTGCAGGAGGTTCACTTCCAGAAGCCCACCTGTCTTTCAGGCTGAAGACCTGTAAATTAGTCACTTTTTTATGAAGGCCATGCTGTAAGCTGAACAGCGTTGAGTCCAACACAGATTTCTGTGGGACTTTATCAGTGATTCTCCACTCCTTAAAACAAGCAAAAAACAAAACAAACTAAATAAACAAAAAAACAGGAAAA
>VZRQ01003239.1:168128-483446 GCA_013397975.1 Machaerirhynchus nigripectus | reverse complement strand
CCCGTGGACTGCACGGACGAGGCCGGCAACACGGGGCTGCAGTTCGCCGCGGCGGGGGGCCACGAGCAGCTGGTGCGGTTCCTGCTGCGGAAGGGTGCCTCGGTGCAGAGCAGGAACCACTACGGATGGAGCCCCCTCATGCAAGCGGCCAGGTACGGAAGAGAGGAAGGGAGGAATCAGGGCCGAGGTGGGGAAGGTGTCCGGCCGCCATCCCGCCTCGCCGCGGGACACCGGCCTAGTCGGCGGCGGCCCCCGGCGGGGTGGGGAGGGAGGGCCGCCGAGGCTCAGCCTTCCCCGCCCCCGCGCTGCCGCGGGCGCTCACCTCCCTCGCCCTCCGAACCGCGGTCCTCGGGCCGAGGGAGGGCGCCCGGGAGCGCCGGGGAGCTCCAGGCGAATCAGCGTGGGAGAGAGGGCTGGCGCCATGTTGAAGGTCGCGGTCGGTCGTCGCCGGTGGATCCCGGAGTTGTCCCCGGGGGGATCCGAGTGGTCCCCTGTTCCCGTCCCAGGAGGGGCTGTCGAGTGTAGAGTTGGCTAATGCTGGGGCATTACGAATTATCTTTTTGTATTAAGAATGTGGTATTTGAAGCAGTGCAGTCTATTTCTTGGTTAAGCCAGTACAAAATTTGGGATAACGTGAACAATATATACTGCTCTCCTCTGTGACAATAGGTATATGCCCGTAGCCTTACTTAATTTTCCATGGGTTTTTTGGTTTTGTTTTTTTCGTATATGTGTCTTCCCTACTTGCTGAAAACTCACGTCTGATGTAAAGCATACTGAAGTGAACAGAAACAGTGAAATTCACTCGGCTTTCCCATATTTTCCTAGGTGGCCTGCTGGAGGATATGGAAAATCATTGCTGAGGGTTTTTAATGACAAAACTGGGTTGTTTTCTGCATCAGTGATGCTGTGCTTTGTGTAACCCACTGCTGGGCTGTGGGAGGTTCCCGTGCTGTTAATGCTGGTGTTGGTGCTTGTCTTTATTGCTACAAGCACACCTTGGGCTCACGGGTGTTTTTTGCAGGGTTGGAGGGCATTACTGTCCTATAATAACTGAATGCTTAATTTAGAGAAGAAATGGGGGGTTTTTTTGTTGTTTTAGTTTGGTTTGTTTTTTTTTTTAATTTCATAACATTAAAATACTTGGAAGAAAAGAATCTGTTTCAAAGTCAACATTTCTCTTTTCAATTAATGGCCATAGAAAGTTCCCAAGGAATGAATCACACAGCTGGTTTCCCAGTAAGAACAAGGAAGACAAGGTTCAACAATTTTGTTATTTTATGAAGGTTGAAAAAAAAAAAGAAAAAAACTTTGCAGAAACAGTCTTAGATACTTTTTTTCCCTTTAATGAAAACCATACGCTCATTCCCTAAAAAACAATAACGTCAGATGACTATAACTCTCTCACTGATTTCAAGAAATCACTGGCTGACATTTGAAAAGTACTGTATATATGGTCATAATCTGTGGAGAAAGCATAAAGTAGAAGAGCATGTTTTTCTTTTCTTTTTAATGGATAACCAGAAAGGAAATACAGTGTTTGATCAAAGGCAGGCTTCAGACTTATGTAGAGGTTTAATTTTATGGCTGTGATTAGCCTTATTGAAATTGGATAGGAGGTAGCATATATATGCATAAAATTAACTGTGTGCAGGGGTTGCAGGCTCTACTGAGGTGATGCAGTGAAGGCCACCAGGATAGACCTAGGGAGTACACAGGCCTCAGAGGCTTCCTCCTGCAACTGTGTACTTTGTGGAAGGAAACTAGGGACTCTGGGGCTCATGTTTGCATTAAGTGGTTAGTGGCATTCTTTGGGGTTTCCTCGACTAACGTTTGCTTTCCGTGTCAAAGCTGGGTTGTGCTAAGCACAGTGTGCACAAGCACGTAGTAGTGCATGATGCTTGCAACAAGAGCATGAGGCACACATCTTGTCAAGGTATTACCTTTATTAAAATGTGAGGTTCTTCAGCTGGGGAACACTAAAGGGTTTCCATTTTCTCACTGATAACTGGCTGGTTGGGTGTATGGCTTGCATGATTGTCTTTTGCTTACTGACAAACTACCAATGCCTCTGATAGTCAAGTGATTCCAAAACTGGGTTGCTGGTAAAACTGGTATCATAGTTCAGTACGCTGACCAAGTTTTTGTAGATATTCCGCACAAGGAGGGTTTAGTGCCAAGTTTCCTTATTGGAAGGTATTTGATGTTACACAGGGTTTTAATTTAGCCTAGTAATAGAGCAGTCTCCCAAAATGATAGCACAAGCCTGACATAGCAGCTGCAACAGAGTCAAATCACAAGACACCATGGCACACCCATTACCATTCCCTGTATGCTCATCATCACAATGCTGGGTGTTGGAAGGAATGGGTTAAAAACCACAAGACTGTCGAGGAGGATTGTTAATCACTCAACTGACCTGGCAGCTGGGAATAATTCTTGATTAGTCTGTGTGAACTGCAGGCCAATGATCCTTTAGCATGAACTGGTAATGATGCCTGCTTCTCCACTTGTGTCTCTGCCTCGGTGTTGCTTTTGTTGCCAGGTTCACAAGGTAACAAATAAATTTACTCTTTGCATTCTAGCCGAGTGAGTTTGTGGTTGTTCTGGCTGCCTGCTTGTGTCAACTTACACACTGGGTATCCCCAGTTATCAGGAAGGGATATGTGCCAACTCAAGCACCTTGCTTTCTTAAAATTAATTTTTCTGGTTGCTCGGTTTTGGTGCTCGGTGTTGGGCTGAACTGTGTAGACACTTCCCCCATGCTGGTCTGTCTGACTCAGGAGCAGAATGCTTTGCCATTGTTTTAGGGTAGGCCATTCACTTGGCCAGTTGTCCCACTCTGCTAGTAGAGCCACTTCTCTTAAAGATCACCTCTGGTCCCCTTGGTGTTGAGGGAAGTTTAGCTAACTTTACAACAGTGGTGGCCACTCACCATGTTCTTCTCTGAGCTTCATGGGCACATGTCTGTATTCACTGAGTCTTCTTCCATTGTGGGAATTTATTGGCGGTTCACAACTGGAAAACAAGGAATAATGCAAATATAAAAGACTGACTATCCAGTTCATAAAATGGTCTTTTTTTCCTTAGTTAGCACTGACTCTTCGCAGTTTTTATTCCTGTTGTTCAGTAGTAATGAGGGTACATAATTAAGATTCTTGGAAACAAACTGGCTTTGATCCTTTAATGTGATACAGCTCGGGAAATAAGAGGATGAAAGTGACTCTCTGGTTCATGGAAGTTATGAGTTGGTGCCATGCAGCAGAAAAGAGGCTGGCACTTTGCTGCTTTGGTCAGACCATCATCTTCAATAGGTGCCTGCTTTATGAGCATGGTCGCTGGTACACGTGGAATGGTTTAGTTTACAGTCCGCAGCTGGTGATTGCTCTCCTTCGGCAAGGTGCCGTTTTCACATTCAGTGATGTGTGTATGACCCTTCATAGTGTATGTATTAGTCAATAGGCCAATTTGGTAACAAAGTTTTCTGGGTTCAGAGTATGTTGGTTTTTGCAGTGCAAGGTGTTAATTCTCCTCTGCTCTCTTTCTCCCAAGGTTTGGACATGTAAATGTGGCCCGCATCTTGCTGGAGAATGGTGCTGATCTCAATGCACAGAACAAGTTAGGAGCCAGTGTTCTCACAATGGCCTCCAGAGGCGGCCACGTTAACATGGTGAAATTGTTGCTGGAATATGGAGCTTTTGTGGACAACTACGACCATTTTAACACAAATGTACTTAACAACAGCAGAGACGACCTTCCTGATATCACTCCACTGATGGCAGCTGCTCAGCATGGACATGAGGCAGTGGTACATCTCTTACTAGACTGGGGAGCTGATTGTAACTACACTGTAAAGACAATGGGCTGGAGTCCTTTAATGCTGGCAGCCGTTAGTGGAAAGGTGAGCTTGGCACAGCAGCTCATGGAGAAAGGTGCCAATCCTGATCACTTGAATGTACTACATAAAACACCTTTTGACATCTCTGTTGGCTTCAAACACAAAGACATGAAGGACTATTTGGAATCTCTCACAACGATTAGACCTCAGGCAGGTATGGAATGTTGTTTTTTTGTTTCACTTTCTTGCAGTTCTGATTGTGTATTTAGAAATTGAGGAGCTTATTTTGTATGTGCATGATGCTCTTTGTAATTTGCAGCTGGATTTTGAAAATTTTGGAGTAGGTACACCTACATCAGCTGGAGTACAAGTGCCCAACTTCAGTGGATTTTTTCCATGTTAGTAGGATAAGACTCCTGTCTGTATGTGGCTGTTTTGGGGACACTTTTCAAGAAATTCATGCAAACCAGCACTGGGAAGTGCTTAACAAGAGGGTTTGGAAGAGCTGCATCTGGATTTTCCAGCTTTGGACTGCTTGCTATAAAATATAAGCATGTGGCTAGCTCTAGAAAGATCCTTTTGCAGGTGCTACCATTCATTCAGCCATGGTGGCTGAAAGTCTGCGGGGTAGGATAGTCGTCCACTTTAGGCTCTATGCCACTTGTGATACCCATATAGACTTCCTTAAATCTTACCTATTTATGTCTGTATTGCACTGCCGTGTGGACATGTCCACAATCCCCAAAAGTGTCTACATTTGGTGTCATTCCTGCAGGTCAAGCTTCCCTTGTACCTGAAGAAGTAAGAACAAAAATCAGACATCTCTTTCTGCTGTAGAGAAGGTGTTAATTCAGATACTGACTTACAGGTTAAGTTGGAACTCTAGAGCTTTCATACAGCCACGCTGCCAGGCAGAACTGATTGACTGTAGATGTTTGCTCATGACCAGTCTCTGGAGGAACAGACATCAGTTGCTTACAGTAGACAGAATCAGAGATCCATGGGATTCACTAGTGCCCATGTGTTTAAATGTACAGGATGTATGTACAGGCAGAGTTGGCCTCATGAGTCTTCAACACCTTCTGCGGTCATGCAACTTAAAGTATTGAAGGACTCTGAGTTGAGGAGACTCTGTTGAGGTGACTGGACTTGCTTTAAAGCAGATTAATGTTTGTCACCTGTGCTGAGCGGGAATTTCCATCAGCAGGAGGGTAGTAACTCATTAGGGCAGAGAGGGGAGTAAAAATGTTTCTCTTCCACACAAATTTTTGTATTGGTTTTTGACCATACTTCAGCCTCCTCCTAGTGCTGGGGTCTTGAAGATCCTGTGAAGAAGAAAGATCATTTCTGTCATATGCAAGATAGGAAAAAGGAACTTTTCTTCTGATCCATTGCCAGAGATAGGACGAATTGCCTCCCAGGAGAAAGCAGCTCTCTTCTCAGGGCTGTTCTCAGTAGCAAATTCAGAACTACCTGGAATGGCTTGGGTGCTGCCTGCCTTCTGTCCCTGTCCTTACTTAGGCTTACCCAGATGGCAGTCTTTCCTTCTGGCATCTTCTCATGGTCTCCTGCTCGCTGAAGCTGCCTCTCTTCCAGGGTTTTCATATGGCAAGTATGGAGCCTGGTCCTTTCCTAGACTAGTCTTTTGAAATCTGTTTCCCAGTGCTCATACGCACAGTTCCTTCTGTAAGAGCAGTTTCTGAATCAGAAGAAAATGTAGGACCCATCACTCTCTTTCCTGGTCTTAAAATAAGCCTTTATTGGAGTATTTTGGGCTTTTCAGCATTTGCTTTTGTTCAGCCTATTGAAATGACTTCCTTTGGAGTCAAGCTGTGAACATTAAACTGTTCTGTATTTTATAAAGATGACAGAATTGGGCTCACAAAATCTCTCAGTGTCTCCTTGTTTTCCATAAAATCTTGTTACCCCATTGATTCTGTAGGGTCCATAATAATTTGGAAGATAAGAGGACAGTATATTTTTCTGGCCTGAGTGGAAGGTGAAAAATAAGTCACTATTTTTTCTCATGTTAAGTAGTGTAAGAAGTTTTAAAGCACTCTTAAGCCATGTCAAAAGAACGATTCTTCAGTCAAAATATTACCATTTGTAATAATTACAGTTCTTATTATGGGGATGGTTATCTGGGAGCTGAAAGATATTAATTCACAAGTAGCAAGCTGTGTAGTTAAATTGACACTATTATTTTTGTGACCTTTGCAAATTAACCTGGAAATACTCAAGAGGAAATAAAACTGGAGAAGCTTGTAAAACTCCTTTCGAGTCACCTTTCAAAATAATCCCATACTATTTGAGGGTGCACTGTTGCACAGAGGATTTTACCAGACTACAGAACCATATTGTGGTTCTTTAGTGGATATTTTAGACTTCCAGGCAGGAAACAGAAGAGTTTACAAATACAATTTCCTGATGGAGAATGGAAATTGAAAAGCCTGTGTTGGTGCCTTACTATAGTTTCTAGCTTTAGCTCTGCACAGAAAACCATACAGGTGAGTCATTCTTCCTAAAGGTAATAAAGAAGTTGTCACTACTTTCTTTGTTCTTATTAAATGTATTTCTAAACATATATTTTATAGTACTTTAAATTTTTGATAGTTTTTCCTATAAAAATTGTACTAGAAATTATTGCCCTTTTTTTGATTGCTAGTAGAAATGTTTCTATTTCTTTCAGATACAGAAAAGAGGCAACCTGATGTCTTTCATGCTTTGAAACTGGGTAAGTGCTGCCATGATTCTTCCACCCTGTCTAGTTTTTCTAACTTGAGAGCATGTCTGTTTGCTAGCATGGGAAACACAGTTTTTCTGTTCCCACTCTTCACATGTGAGCTACCAAAATGTCTTCCTGGGAAAGCCTCAGGCCTGTTAGATTTTTAGAGTGATCATGTGCCTTTCTTGTACCCCTGGGATTTTTGAGATTACCAAATGTTAGTGCTGGGTCAGAAAAAGTATCACAGGAGGGGCCAAATGAGTACTGGTCAGCACACTGGGTTTGGGCTTTTTTACTTGGCTAAGGATGTCAGCACTGTTAAAAAGCAACTCAGTAGGTTACAGAGTGTCCAGGGTTCAAAGTAAATTCTGGAGTCTTTGTAGCTTCCAGGGTTTCTGTTTAACAAAGTCTGTGCTCTGGGTCTGTGTTAAAAAAGCCACCTGCTGTCTTTTATCAAATTGGAACATATAAGAAGTAGTTCTGTGCTTTTCTATCATTCCCGTTCCAAGAAATTAGCTGAGTAATGTTGGTGGGTGTGAGCTTCAGTGAGTGCATTCAAGTGCCTGCAGGATTTGTCTGGAATTCTGGCTGACTTTCCAAGGAAAATGTTCATGTCTGTGATTGAGTTCAAAGCAGCCCATGCCATGAAGCAGTTTACCATCTGAAGGGTTTTTTTAAAGGTGAGAATTTTGCCCTTTGTAAGGCAGTTCATGATTTGCTTGTTCTTGTCCATGTTCCTGTGATGGTACACACAGTCACAGAGATCTTTTTTTTCCTTTGTCTTCTTCCCTGCTTTTGCCTGCCATAGGACATAAAAAAATACAGGAGATAGGTGAGCTTAAGCTCTCTGTTTAAGGTAATCCTGACTACCTCATATATTTTTTAAAAGCAGTCCTACTTCAAGATTTAGAAAAAAGTCCACAACCTTGTTCAAATAATGTTCAGTAACACATTTCGTACTGCTTTTCCTAATCTAGACAAGAACTCAAGTGACTACCAGCTCCTTTATGTGGAAACCTGAAAATCAGGTTAACTTTTAAAGAACTGGAAAGATGACTAATGATGATTTACTCTTGTGCAAGGAGTGGGGAAGTTTTGTATTGAAGCTGTAGTTCAAATACTGGAGGCAGAAAAAAAAAATCATTCTGACTATAAGAAAGTTGAGCAGTGGAATAAACTGACTCCTTGGGAGGTTGTAGAATCCCATCAATAAAAGTTTTTAGAATCAGTGAACTATCTTTGTAAGAGTAACTTATGGGTCAGTGTGAGACAGGGCATTGTTCTACCTGCCTAAGGCAAGGGATAGCCTCCACCACCTCTTAGAGTGCCTTTGTACCCATCTACTCTGATTCTAAAATTGTTGATTCTGTGATTTCAGCTTGTGGAAATGGAACAGGGATCTTTGAAGGACAAATCATGGTGCCTCAGCATCATCAATTTTCCTTGCACGACATCATCTTATGGCAATTTAATAGAAATATTTCCTATTTGTGTCTTCACATGCAGGATGCACTGCAGTTCATACAGCCTTCCTTAGTCATTCATTTCAGAAAGTAATTTTTGTAATGGGATTGCGCCTTTAAGTGTATAGGTAGAGAAAATGAGGAAAATAACCATAACTGCAATTTATGTAGGCTGGAAAGATGTACTAATTAACTAAAAGACCAAATATTAATACAGATACTTAAGATTAGAGTTACAATTGCTCTAGTACTTTATTTTTTTCTGTTTTAGTTCCACTAAATGCAGACCAATGTCAGCAAATCAAAATATGTAGTAATTCAGTGTCAAAGCAGTTCTCTGTTGCTCATTTAGGTTATGTTTTATCACTGTTTTGCAGGAAACTTTCAGTTGGTTAAAGAGATCGTTGATGAAGATCCAAGTCAGGTTAATATTACCAATGCTGATGGTGCATCTCCTTTAATGATTGTGGCTGTAACTGGACAGCTGCCCCTTGTTCAGCTCCTTGTTGAGAAAAATGCTGATATTGATAAACAGGATAATGTTCATGGCTGGACAGCACTAATGCAGGCCACGTATCATGGGTAAGATATGTGCCCCCTTTGTGTCTAGCAGTAAAGCAGTTAAATTTTTCTTACATCCCAATAGAAAAAACCCTTTTTCGATACTGTCTCTAGAAGCAGAGGTCTTACAAGAAATTACGAGACTCATGACCTCAGTTTTTCTTGACTCTTGCACTGCCCTCAGCTTTTTGAAGCAGATCTGAATCAGATTTTGATCACCACAGTACAAGAAAGACGTTAAAGTATTAGAGAGTGTCCAAAGGAGGGCAACAAAGATGGTGAAGGGCCTTGAGGGGAAGCTGTGTGAGGAGTGGTTGGCCTGTTCAGCCTAGAGGAGACTAAGAGGAGACCTCATTGCAGTCTGCAGCTTCCTCATGAGGTGAAGAGGAGGGGCAGGCACTGTCTTCTCTGTGGTGACCAGTGACAGGACCTGAGGGAATGGCCTGCAGGTGTATCTGGGGCGGTTTAGGGTGGATATTAGAAAAAGGTTCTTCACTCGAGGGTGGTTGGGCTCGGGGATGAGCTCCCCCGGGAAGTGGTCACAGCACCAAGCCTGACAGAGTTCAAGGAGTGTTGGAACAAAGCACTCAGAGACATGATGTGACTGTTGGGGAAGGTGCTGTGCAGGGCCAGGAGTTGTATTCAATGATCCTTCTTTTAAGTCCCTTCTAACTCAGCTTATTCTGTGATTCTGTGATGTTTGGGCTTCAGAATATGTGGAGCATTTGGGAACCTGAAGCAAGCTCAGTATGTACTGGGAACATCATGCTCCAGGCAGTCCCCAGGAGCCTTGGTGCAGATTTCAGCTTCCATCCTCTGATGTTTTTCAGTATTGTGAAAGATACTATCACCCCTCCTGTCAGGGTTGTAAGCCTGTATGAAGTTGTGAAACTTCAAGGCAATCACCCTTCCATGTGCCCTATTTTCCAGTCTTAAAACCATTCCTATGTTGTCCTATTCAGCCTTTAGTTTTCATGGAGTTTTTGGAAATGCAGCCAAAATAATTGTCATTTTCCGTAAAGCTCCTTCATAAATGTAAGTAGATGCTTAGGAGTCAGAAACTGGGCTGGCTGGTACTTCACATGTGATATCTATCATATATTTAACACTGTCTGAATACAGGATATTCAGTTTAGGAAGGTGGACTTTTCTCTATTGTTGTAGATGAGCCCTCAGCAAGGTGAAGGTTCATTTCACTTCACTGCCTCGTAATGCATTCATTGTATAAATGCAGGTGTTCTGCTCCAGCTTTTGTTTTTAGTCAGCAGATCTCATTGGACTATGCAAGTGCAACAAAGAGGAAAAGTAGGAGGTCAAGTTGTCATTGCCTTGTGAAACTTTTCTGAAGTAGTTCTTGGGACCTTTATTGATAGTGGTGACAGACATTCCACAGAAGTGCACAGAGATCAGTTTTTCTGGTGCAGCTGTTTCACTTAGCCGTAGTCACCCAGCACCCAGCTGGAATAGAAGCAGCCAGAACAAAGTGATGTGCAGGGCTGCTGGCATGTCCCCTTGCTGGTACTCAGGTACTTCTCTTGTCTCTGGAAGCACACACAAAGCTGAGTCCTGCATGTGTTCATATGCTGGCTGTTCAGTTTAATGGAGGACTGAGTTGTGAAAATTACCTTCCCTAATATATCAGTCAGTCTTTGTAATATGAAACTTTGTTAATTAATTTTGTTAACATGCTTAACGTTTGAGGTAGTGAAATTTTAGGAGTCTTTGGTATTGTTCGTGCTTAAGGAAAGCTAACTAAAGGACACCAGCTCAGTGAAAAGACCAGAAGGACGTCCCAGCCCTGGAAAAAAGGGCGTGACCTCTTGGAAACTTAGAGCTATCCAGGAAGGATAAAAGATACCCCTAGTCATCCAAGATAATGCCAGCATCACAGCAATCTATGAAACCCTCTCAGTGTTGTCTGGTGTCATAGGTAAGTAATGACAGCAAGACTGACTCCAGGGACATCTGGATCAATAGATGAGCAGCAAGAATGCTGCAGAAATGCTGTGCTAAGTTTTACTATGATGAGCAATCATAGTACCAGTGTTAGTAATACACTTGAAGTGTACAAGAGCCCTGTGTGTAAAGCCACATTCAGAGTGCCCCAATGTGGCTGGAACACCACATAAGCATAAATAAATACTTACCCTTATAATTCTGTACTTTGCATCTTAGCCTTTTTCTTAGCATGGAGAGTTTCAAATTTTCATAACATCTGGAAATCTTTGTCCTCCACAGAGCCTCAGCTAACCCTTCCTCAGGACCACCAGTAGTGCGAAGGGTCTTGCACTTGAGGGAGGGAGCACACAAGGTCTCTGTGAGCCAGAGGCACTAAAAAATTGTGTCTCTATGTGTCTTCAAGGTTCAGGACTGGAAAACAGGATGGAGGGATGATAGTGTTAAAGAAGAGTAATAGGAAGTATGCAGAGGAGCTGTGGTGAGGATAAGCAGAATTCTTGTTAGAAGAGAGGAGTAACAGTCCTCCTCCATTTTAGGCTGATTTTGTGTGGAGTAAATTCAGGAGTGAAAATGTCATCTGTATGATAAGAAGTGATGCTCTCAAGTGGAGATGTTGAGATCCATTTGTCAGCTTCATTTTTAGAATTTGTAGTTACCTGTTGGTGTTTGAGAATGTTTTTTCTCTGTGTTGCTGATGCGTGTCAGAGTTTGTTTTTATACAAGATCAGTTGCTGATCAAGAGTATTGTATTAAATATATGTTCCCTAGCTTTGTTGTCTGTCCTGTTATTTAATAGGCTGAATCAAAAGTATTGTTTTTAAATAACAAGGCAAGTCCTGGTTATTTACTCAGGTGTATCAGAGGGGAAAGGGGCTAACTGGAACGGGATGATGAGTGTCTTTTATGCAACTAGCTTTGAGGAGCTTTTGTTGGAAGGTGTTTATGTCGGTTGATGCTTAATGATGATTGTTTTTGCATTTTAAATGCCTCAAGGAAGTGATAATGTGCTTTCTCAATTATATAATTTATAGCTGTAATTAAGTGAAGTACTGTTTGAAGTTTATAAATTATCTTCAGTCAATTTGGCTTTTCTGTATGCAATTTCTTAATGTGAAAGTTGTGAAAATGAGGTTGCATTGAAGTATTAGTGATGGCATATGATTACTGCTGAAATGACCTTTGTTGTTCCATCTGCTTTACTGCCCTAGGCATTCATGGCTTTCACTGGGAAGGTGTTTAGCAACATATTGCAGTCACTTCCAGAGAATCAGCTTTAGAAACTTGACTATTCAAATTAGGCTTTTAAGGCTGACTTTCTGCATGTTGATTAATGTACTTAGTACTGAATAAACAGTGACTGGCAAAGGACTTGTGGGAGCTCTGAAGAGCTTGTGAACAAATTTTACGCTAGGTTAGCTGTAGAACGTGTAAAACTGATCTCTAATTGAGGAGCACTGTTATAAAAGGTTGAAAATGGGGGGCTTCTTTCTTCATTTACTTTTCCTTTAACATGATCAATACCTTTTTTTCTTCCCTTAAAGAAACAAAAATGTTGTAAAGTATTTATTAAATCAAGGAGCTGACGTTAACCGTCGTGCAAGAAATGGATACACAGCTTTTGACCTGATAATGCTGCTGAATGATCCAGGTATGCTATTTCAAAATGCTCTGGAGAAGTGTACAACATAAACAAGTATACATTCTTTCCAATCTAGAAAATACATCGCAGTTGCTGGGAAGTATCCTCTGGTGTCCAGGCTGGACTGGACCAAGAAAAGACACTGTGTGAAAATGGTGGGGTTTGAGTTAATTGGTTAGATGAGTGCATACATTTATGGGATAACAGATTTTTGTGCATTCCTCTTGTCTTTGTTTCTGAAAACTGTTCTGTTTCTGTCACCAGAGCCAGCTGAGTGGCCTTTGATTGTGGGGGCATTGGTATTCTGTAGTGTCATTACCACAGAGGTATGAGCTGGAGCTAGAAATTGCCCCTTGGTAAAGAGCAGCAAAGGGACAGGACAAAGAGCATGGTCAGAACAAAACTAGGGAACTCCTGGCTGAACCTCCCACTTGTTCTGTAAAGGCTGAGAATAAATCACACCTCAGGGTTCAGGTTGTTTGTATGGGAGTGCTGTAGAACAAGGCAGCATGTTTTGGGGAGGCTTGAATGAAACACATTTAGTTTTTGTTGTAGTTTGTTTAGCATATGTAATTTGTTACTGTTAAATGGTCCTTGGTACTTGAATTGATTTATCTGAAGCCAAAACCCATTACTGCTAATGAAGTCTCTGAATTTACACATTATGGTGGTTTTTGTTAGTAGCAGATTCTTTTCATTGTCAAAAGTAGATCACTAATAGTACAACGTTTTAGACAATAAATACAGTGAATTATTTTAGAACTAACTTCTGTGACAGAATAGTTTGTCTTGTTACTTCTTTCTCTCTTGGTCAGTTCTGTCTGCCCTTCTGAAAATCCTACCTGACTGCTGTACAAAATGCAGATTTACAGATTTTTTTTCTTTGCTTTCCTGTCTCCTGTCATGCTTGTTCTTTTTTTCCTCCTCTTATTTTATTTCTTACTTCTTTCTTGTCCATCTTTTTTCTTACCATTACTTTTCAGTCCCTTCATTGTCCAGGCTGAACATCTTCTTTCTCTTTGGGATTTGCTTCCGAACTACTTTTCTGCAATCTACGCTCGAAGAAAGAATATTCATTTTTCTCTACTCTCTTCTGTGTCAGGTGAGAAAAGGGAGCATCACAATATTGTTCTTAACTTGTACGAAGTGTGAAAGGAGGCAGTTCACTTGGTCACACATGACTGATTCCGACTGAATAGCATGTTTATTTATATTGATAAATACCTTCGGAGAGGTAATGAGACTGCAGCCCATAGTGTGGGGAGAAGGCATGGGAAAATAGGTCAAGAAAGAAAGAAGGTTTGGGGGTTCATCTGCTTTGTGTTTGAGAGGTAGATCAACTGCTACTTATATGGGATTTACAGAGAAAGTGTCAGTGTATCGGTTGTAATTTGGGAAAGCAAAACAGACCAAACATTATCTTAATTTGCTTCCTTTTAGACACAGAGCTTGTAAGGTTATTGGCATCAGCATGCATGCAAGTAGATAAAGACAAGAATAAACTGAACAACAGATCATCTCTGCCTTGTTCCAGAAGTAGGCAATCCTTAAATGTCCCTATGTTACCAGATGACAAAGGAGGCCTAAAGGTAAATATGTTTATTCTTGATAAAAACTCATTAATTCCTATAATGTATATGCAGAGAAAGTAACTGCTAAGAAGTATTTTGGATCTAATATGTAACTGGGTTTGTTGTCTGGATTCCTTGTTGACGGTGCATTCTGCTTTTGTGGAGCATAGCATGTGTTCAACTTCCTTTTTACTGGATGTCAAGGCAATGGGAAGAGTTTGTATTGAAGGATTTCAGTGCCTAGAAATAGATCTTATGATTAAGTGGAAGGTACAGTGTTCATAAGTTTGGAACTCAGTTTCCATGATGATCTTGCTTTCAAATCTGGACAGAGGGTAGGCTCCTTTATAGCCATAAATGGAAACAGGCTATTGGCACTGAAAATTAAAAAGATCATAGTAGAGATTTTAATATGAAGAGTAGTGGAGGAGTGTGCAATTCAGGCTTAGATGTCTTTTGGCATGCTGTATCCTTAACTCAAAACTGATGGTGGTCCAGTAGGAAACAACACAGAACAAGAGGATGCCCCTGAAACAAAGATACTGCAACTTACATTGTCTGTTTGCAAAAGAGTAGGAAAGTTGCCATTGTTGTTGCCTATTTCCAGGCATCAATTTATTTAGGTGAATAACCTTTAATTATGGTGTACCTCAGAATTTCCTCCAGTCCATGATGTTGTCTTTTATGTATAAATATTACCAGGATCTTGAAAACAGACATGTTAATTTCCAGACTATTTTTGACATGAGTTTTAAAGACCACTTAAAGCTCTGCCCAAAACTGTTTTGCACTTCTAACTATGAAGGAACATGTGGTTGTTTTCATATGATTATTCTATTATTCAATATGATACAACTTGATAATCAGTTTAGATGGACTTAATTTATTTAGATGGGAATTTTTCAGATTATCTTTTGGCTTTGTGGAATACAGCTCAACAATGGATTGGATTGCAACCCTTCCAGTGTTATGACACAAAGGCTTGAATTAAGGTCATAAAAGACTGTGAGATGAAATAAAAAGATTTGTCAGTGATAAGGATATACACATGAGTATTGACACAGATCTAATATTCTGGAATGTATAAGTATTTCATCTCAAAACTACAAAATATTACAGTGCTTACTAGTCATAATCAAGCATTTTTCCAGCAGAAATTGTGTTCTGTGTAGTTCTGTTATAAATATAACCTGGAAGCCAATATAATCCATTCTTCCATCACTGCTTAATGCTTTAATAATCACCCTGTCCAGCCATGATTATGTTACACATGTTATTCTTCTTAAAAAAACTCGAAGAGGGTAAAAGTGATACTTTCAGATTTTCTGGGTGGAGGGCAATGTCGTAACAGTCATGTCTCTTTGGGCCAGCATGTGAAGAAAGGGATGGGAGAGAAGGACCTCGCCTGGGTTCTGTAGCAACAGTGTTTTCATGTGGACGGCTGCTCTGTGCTGAGCTGGAACTGTAAACAAAAGGTACTGGTGACTCTGCCAGTACAGCATTTTTCTGTCTAGATTGGTGCAGATGACTGAGTGTGGGGTCTGCAGGATCATGGGAATGTGAAAGTGAGAGGGTATTCATGAGGCTCACTTTCCTTTACATGAGGAGTCTGAATAAACATGCCAAGCATATCTTTGACAGACATTCGGTTCTCTCTTCTTTCACTGTGATGAAGAAGATCCCCTCATCCTGTGGTCTCCATCAGCACCCAGTTCTACTGCTTACTGCTTTTTGGGGTCAGAATTTTTTCCCCCTGATTTAACCTGTATCTCTTTTGTTGCCCCTTAAGTTGATTGATTCTTGTTCAATGGTCACCTTCATTTTTGTAAGAACTGTGTAAATACTTAGAGAGCTAAAATATTCAATCTTATTTTTTCTAGTCTAAACAAAATTGATCAATGCAAATTTCCTTGTTTGTCTGTTTTGTCTCCTAAACTTTTTATGATTTCTAGGTTGTATGTTATCTGTCAAGATGAGGGTTCTAACGTGAGTGATGAGATTCTAACTAGGGTCTCAGTATCACATAGTAGCATACCAAAACTACGTCACAGATCTGTTTCCTGTTACCAGTGAAATTCACTTTTTTTGCAGCAGCAGCAGTAACACTGTGCATCTATACTTAGTTTCTGCTGTTGTGACTGATTTTTTTTTCTTTAGTACACCTGCTTTGCTACTTACTTCCTTTCCTATATTAGTATGCATGATTTCTCCTTCTTGCATGCCAGCTTGACCTCTGCTGAATAATGTTGATTTGGCAGTGTTAAAATTAGAGTGTTAAAGGTGCTTACGAAACTGTCTAGATGGATGTCTTCCATAGACTGTGAAAAACGTTTCATTGTTGCAGTTGTTAGTGAACATTCCCAACCCTACTGCACAAAGTATGTTCTCCCAATTTGAGATCAAATCATTCCCAATTTGTCTCATTTTTTGGCTGTGGTCTTTTCCCTTTATTCATTTTACTTGAACCATATTTTTCTCAGTTGTTTGATAATGCTACATGAAATTAGCAATAAAAGCTTTATTAAAGTCAAGCTGCATTACAGCTTTTCCTCCCTTCTGCTCACTTCACTGGTTACTCTGTCAAAAAGAGATTCATTTGGTATAATTTATTTTCAACAAGCCTATGCCAGATGTGTCTTATGAGCTATGATGACATACGAAGTTTTTTCAGTTATGCCTTTTCATGTTAAGCATTTTGATCAGTAAATTTTCAGATTTTCCTTTTTCAGTGATTGTATAGTTGCCTTTTCCCTGATTTCTATAACTTCTTCCATACTCTTTAACTTATACTGAAGATAATCAGTATTTGTTAAGAGGTTATGTTGCCTATAATTAATATGGGGTAATTTTAATTAATATTGTCTGGTTTTGATTTGTATAAACTCATTTGATTACTCTTACTCTGTTAAGCAAATGCACATATATTCCTGCCTTCCTCCTGTTAATGGTATTCATACTAACATACCTGATCACAGGTAGGCTGCTTTTGAAGTTTAAAAAAAGCAAATGCTTTTCAGTCTCACCTCTTTGATCACTTTTGTCGTTAACTACTAGACTTTTTATTTTGTGATTTGTTTCCTTTATTTTTAATTTATGCACAATATGGGCCCTTGTTCCTTTACCTGCTGAAATATAGTGGATATTCATGATCTCATTCTTCACCTCTGTCACACAGGAATTGTGAACTGCTTTGTTTCTCACCTCTCTCATTTCATGGCCTCTGTGTGAGTCAATGCATACGGGTAACCAAGGCAACCACCAAGCCACAGCTAAAATGCAAGGAGTAGATTTATTTTGTTACCTCAACAACAAGGCTGGGTGCCAGAGACACACAGGGACCCAGGATCCAGCAGGCTTAGCTCATCCTGTAACAAAAGGCTTCCTGAATGTCTGTGAGAGTGTGTTACCTCTGCACAGAAATTCTACTTCTCCAAACAGGCAGAGGCTGAACAACGGTGGGCATAATAAATGGAGTTTTCCACACCTACATTTTTAGCATTCCCAGCTGAAAGGTCACTTTGAGCAGAAACCTTTCTTTCCTCCTCTTGGATTTTAACCTTTTCCTCCCAACAGCCTCAAAAACAAAGTTGTCCCTTTTCCATAAGCAAAAATTTTATTTCTTTTATTTTCCTTCCTGCCTGTTCTTCAGGAAGTTACACTCTCAATGGCAGTGTTAGAGCAGTGTGAATGATCACATTCAGTTTCTATTTTAGATTAAAATTGTTTGGGGGCAGAGATTTCCAGTCCCCCCTTTCTCTTTAATTCCTAGCGTTGTTAAAAATGTCTATGGTATTTCTGAAATGGCAACACCATTTTTCGAATTCTTTGATACTGTTGCCTTCTCCCACTGCTGCTAGATTTCAGCCTTTTGATGGGCACTATTTTTAACCAGAAGTGCACTTTACTTGACTGCTTCAGTCTATTTAAAGCCCTTTATTACAGCTTCTGTACATGTGTGATGTGGTAGGGGTATATGGAGAGGCTGCAACCTCCTGCAGCAGCAAACTAGAAACTCCGGAGATCAGACCATCATACTGTGAACACCAGAAGAGAAGACGAACCTCTCCAGTGTCATTACTTTCTTGCCAGAAAGCAGTAGTTTTTTGTCTGGTAACATAGTGGCTGTACTTACTCAATTTCGGGGTAGTTTGTGGTGTGAGCCTATATTAAGGAAGCAGAAGCACTGTGACGAGGAGTAACAGAGATGATGGGCAGTTAGAAGTGATCTTTCTTACGGAAGCAAGGTAGCTTCAGTGACCAAAACCAAGAAATGCAAGCACTGTCTTTTGTAAGCTCATTGTCTCTGTGTTAAAACTAAATGAACTTCCAGTTCCTTTTGGAAGGTGAGTAAGTGCTGAACTGTGAGTTTTATTGCTTTCTCAGAGCTGTTTGTCTCTCTTGCCTTTTTTCATCAGATCTTCGTTGCTGAAAGTAATGTAAGTCTTTGTTAGTTGTGACACCAAAGAGATAGAGAAGTCTGAGAACTCTATACATTACTAATGCTTTGTGCAGGTTTGAAATGATTCTAATGGTCTTCTGCTGCAAGGATTAATATGCAGAGGATATATTACTTCTACCATAAGACAGTTGCAAAGACACGTATCAGTGAGTAGTTGAAAAATACTAAGTGCCAAGAATAGAGCAGAGTATGTACTGTGAGAAGGGATTGTTACCTGGATTTGCTAACACCTAAAGCTGCCTTGATGAAGTGTTGTCACTTTAACATGACTTTTATAAAAAACGTGTTTCAGAAAGGGAAGGAGAAACTTTACTAAGAAATAATCAGAAGGTACTTATACTCTGATTTATCTAGAAGCCACATAATTTTTAGAGCAAATGGCATAGGTTTAGTATGTCTAGAGAAGTGTCTTGCTAAAGATTTGAAGCAGCTTGCACTGTCTGCCTGCAAAAATGTGCAAGTCTGTGAATATTTGAATAAACTGTATTTTGAGATAATATAGAAAAAAGATAGTCCTTTTGTGTAACGGTTTCCACATATGTGATATCTGCATGGATGGAGGTCATAGGTACGTAGTCCTAAGGTTTGTGTTGTTTTCACAGCTGCTTTTTCCTTACCTTGCTCTTTTTCAGTAAACAGTCTTTACAGTCTGGTTTAAATTGTCTCTGTAGCAGCACTGTATGGATTGTGGATCTTTAGTTTGACAGAAATACTATCAGAACTCTTCCAGTTCACCACTGATTTTGAAAATCTTGACAAGAAGCTTTGATGCAGATCAGATAAGCTCATATGCAAACCTCTAAAAAGCTGAAAATAGAGATGCCACTCATTGATTCCAGAGAGTGTAAGAATCGATGGTAAAATTGGAAGTTAATGGGAAAATTAAATATTTGCTATGTAGCTGCAAGAATTCCCTATTCAAATTGCTGTAATACTTCTATCTACTTTGGCCTTCCAGATTCTGTGGAAAAACACTTCAAAATATTTTCCAGGTGAAAAATAAGGGATGAGGTTAATATTACACATATAAATCATGGTGAAGGATTCTGTTGGTAACTGCAAACCACGTTAACATTGCTTTTTAGTTTATTTCCAAAATTCCTTGATAGAATTATCACTGCTATAAGGGTTACCTAATTATACATTTCTTTTCCTCTTTTTTTTCTTTTAGTTAGAACTAAATTGTTTTGTCTTGTTAACAATCTAGTCCTGGTGGAGCAGGATGTCCAATCGATTCCGCAAGCTGAAGCTGACTCAGACATTGCGCCATGGATTTCCTTCCAATCAGTTTGCGCCTTTTCCGGATGAGCCCGAGCCATCATTAAATTCCACTATAAAAGTCACCTCACAGAGTGATTTGGACACCTCTGGAAACCTTGATGCTGCTACAGCTTGGAACACAAATAACAAAGCTGGTGGTAAAGGCAGTTGTCTTGTGGGAAATGAGCTCTTGTGGGGTACTCAAGATGATAACTATTTCTGATTTATTGGTTTAGTTCTGCTTTAGCTTAATGTAAGTAAAAAACACATGACATATTTGTAGTCTGTTGAAAGAGAGGTGTTTGTACTCACTGTTGACCATGCTGAGTGCAGCATCAATTAAGCAGGAAAATGCTAATATAACCATGTTACTGTTCTTGAGTAAACACCATTAAAATGGACAGGTTACTGAAAAGTGTTAGTATCCTCCATAAACTAATTTATGTAATGAAAACAAATCTATTTAAGCAAACAAATAAATAAATAATTCTGAGAAGAAAGAGAAGTGGGAAAAGCCCAACTTGTAAAGCGCATCTACTGAAATTGTACAGCTCTCCATGAAAATCCCCCACAGTCTGTGATGCAAAGTAAAACTTGGCTTAACTTTAGTTGAGGTGCATGACAGTGTCACTGGAAATCTTCATGCTGCGTGCTTACTGAGGGTAAAGCTGTTGCTTGTTTAAAAACAACGAGCTATCCTTGGAAAAAAAAAGTAGAAGCATGTAAACGGTAAAACATCATCTGTATATTTTTCAGGTGCAAACACTGGGAAAGGAGGAAAGGATGATGAGTTGTTGAAAACCATGGTATGTTGCTGTGTTCTTGGTGTCTTCAGCCTAATTCAGAGGGTCATGTAGCTCCCATAATTTTCATAGTTTTTACCTCCTGTCCAGGTCAGCTCTAGAAAAAGAGCTTGTTTCCAGACTGGAACTGACAGGCTCTGGTACACCCACCAGTAGTTCTTAGAAAGAACTTAGTTCTGGAAAGTACTAAAAATAGTGTGGTGGGGAAGCGGTACTTCTTTCAAGAGTTACCCACACCTTTGTTTGATCATCAATGAAATAGTAAAATTGCTGTAACAGCTGCTTAGTTGCTGACAAGCAGTATGAAGTGAGGGAAACATGGATGGAACATGGTGCAATGGAGGTGTGAAATTACTAGTAGAGGCAACCACATTTCCTTTGGGATGTGTATTTGTGTTATTCTGTTTCTTCTTTTGTTATGCTGTAGCTTTGTATTTCCCTGCTGCTTAGTCCCTGATGATGTCATTAAATTTGGCTGGTTATTATCTTTATATTCTTTTGTAAGCAGTTTGAGTTCTTTCATAAGAACTTTTGATATGACTGACAGAACTCCAGGGAGCAAAATTTGTGGTGGTTTTGTCTCATTCTGCGCTGCACATACAGCAGGAACACACAGTTCGCTGTTTCCAGGTATCCTGTCTGGGAATACAGAGAGGACTACATTGTTATTTCTTTGGAAATTAATTTTTAACATTGTTGCTAAAGTCAACTTGAGCAATATTTTTAGCCCAGTAACGGAAGAGACAGTTTCTGCCATGAAATGAACTATATTCATTGTATCAAATGAATAAGTATAATACTGAGGGGTACCACAATGTTTACCGGTTTCTCTCTGTTACTATGTGTTGTTTCTCCTCAAATAGTACTTTCATGTCTCATTTCCTTTCTGTTTAAAAATGCTTGTGTTTTCATCTTTTTGCTTAACTTAAAATTTTGAAACTACATCACCAGCTCCCATTAATCTTTCTTAAGAAGTGAATCTTTTTCCCTCCCTTTTCTTTGTTTCCCTCTCTCAGCTGCGAAGTAGCGCTCCATTTACCAGGCTGCCTAGTGATAAGCTGAAAGCAGTGATACCACCTTTCTTACCACCCTCAAGCTTTGAGCTTTGGAATTCTGACCGAACACGACTCAGCAAAGATGGCAAATCTGAACAGATGAGAACTGCCTGGCCACAGAGAGCAATCAAGCATGATTTTAACAGCAGTGGGAACTCTGATATAGTAAGCAAACTAAATGTGTACGAAAATACTGTGTTATGCCTGGGTCCTGCTGACTGGTGAGCCACTCTGTTGCTGATTAGAAATTACTTTTAGCCCACTGTCTCGGCAATGGCTTTTCCTTTTAATCAGTGCTGCTTAGGAACAATGCACATTTGTATGGAAGGAACATACTGGAACAAAAGTTTTGTATGAAATGAAACAACTTTTAGTTTGGTTTGGTTTGGTTTTTGGGGGGGTTTGGGATTTTTTATTTTGTTTGGTTGATTGTTTTGTTGGCAGTTTTTTTCTTTGTTTGTTTTGTTGAGGGGAGTGGTTTGCTGTTAACCAGAACCACCAAGAGTGTGGTGGAAACTGCTCTGATTTGGAAGACCAGGGACAGAAAAAAGGAATAAAAATTGCTCATTTTTAGGAACTGAGCAGGAGGGAAGAAATACCAGCAAGACCAATATACAGACATAATATTCTCAAAGATTAGCAATAGATAAAATTGTAGCGAGTAATGATCAAGTGGGCTTGAAGGCACATAGCCTTAAATTGAAAGTACTTTAAAACTGGAAAAAATCTCAGTTATTTCTGTTTTTAGTAGAAGGAGCTTGCCTGATTCTACAGTGTTTTCAGTGAAAATGCAAACCAAAAGAAAAATAGGTGGCTTGTCTTGAGACAGGAAATAAAACAATCTTGACAGCCTGTTCTTCTGTAGTTGGAGAAGAAGTAGAAGTGCTTACTCCCCTAACTGTAGAAGACTAGTCCAGAATTGTCTTTCAATGTCAGTTCCAGAAATGGGGCAGTGAAGACATTTAGGAGGAATTTTTTCTTTTCCTTTTTTTAAGTGGAAGTTAGCTTAATACAGGTAGAGGTGATTTAGGTGGAATAAAGCAGAGTATCAGAAGGGAAGTGACATAACAGGAAGGTAAGTGTTTATCATCCCAAAAAAGATGGTTGTAATAACATAACTGGATAATTGGCATGTGTATAAAGTGAGGAGCAGGGAAAGTAGGGGAGGACTAGCCATCAGCCCTGCTATGAGGAAAGAAGGGTCTTGCTGAGGGTATAGGAAGGAGAGAAACAGTAAGTCAGAGTTGGAAAAAGTGATTTGAGCATCAGGATAGGAAACATGAAAAAGCTAAGCTGCAAAAGCTCGTATGTCAGATGGCTGGCAGTGGCCAATGGTGTAAAAGCAAAAGAAATGAAGGAGGATGTGGCTGAGGATTTGAGTAGTGTATAGCTAGATTGGTCGTGCCTCAGTTAATAAAACTCAATAAAGTGGTGCAGCTAGCTGTTTAGATTGCAGGGAATATAAAAACGCAGCTGTTGGAGAGAGAGTTTATATCACTTCCTTCAGCTTAGTTTGTAAGAAACAAGAGATATGATGGATGAGAAGTTGGTGGTAGCTGTTTTGTGAGATGGGAGAGATAAAGCCAGAATTCTGCAGGAAAGAAATTTCACGTGATAATTTTTTTTCTTCCCCACTGCTCATAATATTGTGTATATCATATTTCAGGTGCATCATATATGCTCATTTTTGTTGGCCAAATATTAAGAAGAATTAGTGGCTTAATATGGTGTAATTTCTTTCACTGAATAAATACATTCAGTATATATATATATATGTATGTATATATATATATGTTCAGTGTATATGTAAAATAAGTTTCTTTCTGATACCCCTTTTGTTCTTCAGTGAAAGTTTCAGAACTTGGGATAAATAGAATAGCAGTTGAAGTTTGATACTTATTTTTTTCAATCAAGAAAGAACAAAATTATTTTTCATTTTGTTTTCCAGACATCTGTTAGCAAAGGTACCAGACCAGTAAAATTACCAACATTTGCAAGAAGACCAGCATCTCCTTCAAATTCCAACAACTTCAACCATTCTCCTCATTCTTCTGGTGGATCCAATAACATCGCAGGAATTAACAGGCATGGAGGAGAACTGCATAACAGATCAGGTACCATTTTTAATAAGAAAGTAATTTGTATCTGATTCAGGTAAAAAATTAGTGTTTGTGATGATGGTAGAAGATATTAAACCTTTTCTGAGCACTCCTATCACTTTGGAAGCAAAGCTTCTGTAAATTTAGTGGACACAGGATTGGACTTCGAACACACCTACCTAAGGGAAGAGAAGCTTCACATCTGTTACAGAAGTCTCATTGGTCAGCCCATCTCATACAGATTTTACTGGGTCCACCCCTGGTGGATCAGGTGGATGTTGGTTCATTGCACCATGCATGTCACAGAGCTGATTGCTATGCATGTTGCTTACTTTTTATTTAAAATTAAAATCAGTTTTCAATTAAAACCAAAGCTGCAAGCATTGTACCTGGTAGTTGTTGAAAACTGTACGGTGAAGTGGCTCATGAAAGCTATATCCAAGGGCGTCAGCTGTATGTGTGTATAGACAGTGCTGGCTTCTCTCTTCTGCAGCTGATTTTTGTTACTTTTTCTGGAAGCTGCTGGACAGATCTGAACCTTACAATTGTCTTTTGCTTCATCCAGTCAGTTTTTAAATGGAAAGTGAATGTTTGAGAGTTAACAAACATTTCAAAATTATGGTTTCCTTTACTGGGTTTATTTTTTTGTTTTAGGTGGCAGTGCAGATAGTGTGTTGTCTCAGATTGCAGCCCAAAGAAGAAAAGCAGCTGGCTTACCTGAACAGAAACCCAGCCAACAGCACAGTCCAGTCCAGTCAACGCCTTCATCTACTCTTTCGGATTTGCAGTGTGCTCAGATTGTTGGCAATGGGCATGTTGTAAAGGTAACAGGAAATGTAAAATTTGGCACTTCCAAATTGGCTAACTTTAATAGGTCATATCTCAGTTATGGGTAGTTGGTGCACAACATTGCACAACCAAAAATGAATGAACACTTGTTACGTTAGTGGAAAGTTTTCAGCTCAACAAACCTTACTTTTAAGTGCAAGTCTACAGAAGATGAAACCTAGTAATAAAACATGATTTTACTTTATTATTAATATCACTCTGTGTTAAAAAACAGTAAATGTAATGCTTGATCTTAGGGTAGATCTGCACTGTTATGGTTTCTCATTATTTCTTTCTATGGTTCAGATCCAATGTTTTATGTTAGTTATTCCTGGATTTTACCCTGAAGTGGTATAGTTAGTTTCTCTAGCTAGTTTCCCTTCAAAGACTCAACCTGAATGCAGAGCATGACATAATTTGTACCAGGATACGCTGACCACAACAATATGCATGTATCCAGTCTGGTCCACAAGGTGTTATTTTTGAACAGTAGGTCATCGCCAAAGTTGGATTTTGCTCCCAAGGCCATACTATCTGTGCTGATTTACTTGTCAATTCCCTGGAATGAATAGCTTTACTCTCATGACCCGCACATTTTTGTGTATGTTCTTTGAAGTTCTTAACTGCTTTGTACAACATTTTTGAGGGTTAAGATTTTAAATCTTGAAGATCTGCAGAGACCCAAATTAGAAAGCAGCATCGTAACAGAAGATGTGACACACTATTGAGAAATCACTGGGTTTATTTACACAGGGAAACATTACATTTCAGAGAGCAAGAGAAAGAAAACACATAATTCGGGGTTTGTTCTAATGCCTGGTATTCTGCAAATGTTAGAGTACATGAGCAAGAGCAAAATTTCTCCAACTTTTGCTTATGTAATCTCCAAGCAGCTCATTTTGTTTTCTTTTCTTTTCTTTTCTTTGCATCTTTCGGTGAGATTCTTGAAATTTTGCCTGAGGAAACGAAAATGACCAGAGTATAAACTTAATACTTCTGCATCTCATTCTGTGATGTCTTACATGGCAACAGTACACAATATTTGCATTTAATCGATACATAAAAATGATAAATGAAATCACAAAGTTTTTCAGAAATTTCATGGAAATTTCTAGAGGACAAAAATCAGAAAAAGGTGCAACTACCAATGCTGAAACACTTTCCATGATAGTCACTTTGTCTTTGACCTGTCAGTCCTGTTTTTGGAGGGGCTACTGGTTGCTTTACAAAGATGAGATTGGGAGCTAAAATTTCTAACTCAGCTGGACCACCAAAGCCTAAAGATTCATACCAATTCTTTGGCATATGATAATCTTTCCTCCCTTTCTATCCCATGTAACTGCTCCCTGAGTTATAAATGGTCCGTCTCTTTTTCCTGAAGACAAAACCCGTTTATCATCCTCTTCCCTCATTAAACTCTTCTCTGCAGAGCAGCTACCAAATGCTTTTTCTTTCAGAGGTGGTCTGGCCAGTATGTTTTAATTAAACTCTCAGCATGTCCTCTCAGCTTATTTTTAGCTTGGAAATAATTTTAGAAGAGCTCCTTGTGTGTCCCCCCAAAGTCTCATTTTTCTCCAGTTATGTTAATCGGCCCACCAAGAGACAATACCTGTGCCTGTGAGCTTTGGGCTGGAGATCGAGCGGCCTTTTGTTGCAACAGTGCTGCCACTAAGAAGTTTTAACTACTGTTTCCACTCACAGTGGGGTACGTTAGGGGATAAAAGAGCAGTGAAGTGCAATGTGCTGCAGATCATCTTCTGGAAAGGCTATTCATTGTATCATACTGTTGAACAAAAGATTTTTAAACAACATTTATGCCACTGTTTTGGAAAGGCAACAGCTTTTCCAGTGCTCTTTGCTTAGATGTCTAGAAGAGTTTCATTCTATCCACCACTAACAAAACATGTCGTAGTGTGGATCTCACTATAGATGTTCATGTGTCACACAACTGAGGTGATTTTTGGAGATTTCTGTTGGGAGAACGCAGTCAAATATGGATCCACACTGGCTACAAAAGCTAGCAGTCTACTTTGTTGTTGTAATCAGCAATGTAAATGCTAGAAGTTTAATGGCTATATCCATCGAGGAATGACTTGTGTCCTCCCATTAGGATCATGCTGTCTAAACTTGGAAATAGCTGATCTAAAAATGCAGTGATATTACACTGATCAATTTTGCTGAAATTATCCATGAGGGGTGAGATGGTGCAAGCTTGAAAGAAAGGAAAAGATGAGTAACATTTTACAGGATGGTGTAATTTGAATAGATGCAGACTGTGCTAGGGAGGGAAGACCATTCTGAAACACAAATGGCCAGTAACAATTTAGATGGAAATTTGGGACAGAAAGTTGAAAGGAGTTAATGATGTTCTTTAGAGACCTCTCAGGTTTGTATCATGCTACATTACTTTTAGTCAATTCAGTGCAGGGCTAAGGAATTATTATATTCTGACATGAGATAGAGAAGAATGCTACCATTCAAATAAATCCTATCATTTTATCTTATAAATCTGCATCCTTTCATTAAGTAGAAAAGATTCATTTATGCCACAGCACAGAAGCAAAATTGTAAAGACAGGAACCACTGTCATTCTCACTTATTGCATTGTTACCCAGATCAACATTTTTATCAGTTTGTTGTAGTAGCCTGAGTGCAAAATGTATTTAAACTCTGAATTCAGGAATCCAGGAAAAAATCACCTCTTTTTGGGTCATACAGTGCAGACATCAAAATATATATGTAGATCAAAGAATTTAGGAGATGAGGTGCGTTGACTATTTTTGGAAAAGGCTGATGATATGTGTACACACGTGTTTTCCTGTTTTCCATGCCTCCAAATGTGTTATATATTTGCAAAATTCTTAATAAATCACTTGACTCCTGTTAGGCAATAATAAATTTGAGGGTTGGCTGGAAACTTCCATTCCAGTGCAGCAAGGGGTTTAATGTGCCCAAAACTTAGTTTATGCTTGCTATATGTTTCTGGTTAATCCAGCATGAAGTGCTACTTTAAATTAGTGTCTCATATGCTTTGAAAATCTCTAATTGAGACTTTATTTATTTAATGAAATCTCTAAATGAAAATCCCTATTTTCAGAGTCAAAGTAATTTACTTTGTTTCTGTTATTAAATTGTTTTTATCTCAACTGCAAGTTTTACTTTTGCTTCTCCTGCTCATTCCATGGGAGGTGGGGAGCTGAATGAGAGGCTGTGTGATGCATAGTTGCCAGTCGGACTTAAACCACAACAGTCCTTTTAGAAAAAGAATAACTGTAGTGCTTGTGGGCAGTATTGCTTTACAAGAAATCATTTTCTTATTACAAAATTGCAGCTTTAATAAATGTATTTTTCTTGATGAATTTGGGGAGACAGACTTTCATCTGGGATAAAATCACTATTGCTCCTATTATTTCAATATAGATCAAGCAGAAACTTTTAGTTGTGATTCCATGCTTTGCAGAAACAATAGGCAACTTAAGTAATATTGAAGCATCAAATATAGGTAAACACTTTTTGATTATTTTTTGACTGAAATGATTGTATCATTAACTGCAGCAAAAACTGGAAGTGAACAAAAGACCTCCATCTGGGACTTCATCCACGTCTAAAAGCACGTCACCAACTCTCACACCTTCCCCGTCACCTTCCCCATCTCCTAAGGTTCAAAATGCGGAGTCTTCCGTCTCTTCTTCTCACAGACACGCCAAGAGCAACGGCTCCAGTAGTGGTACTATTACAGAGGATGGTGAGCAGCTCACTGTAATTACAGGAGATTCATTCATCAAGAGCACTACATGTTTAACGCTGTAACTGTACTGGACTATGTGTGTGTATCTGCATGAGAATGAGGTCTCTTTTCTTTCTAGAAAACATATTCTGGTGTTTCTTACAGTGAGATTGGCGTTCCTGCAGTAACTGCCTTTTCTCTCCCAAAATCTATGATTCTTTCCATTTACAGAGAGATTGGTATCATCTCAAAACTAGCATAGAACTTGTCGGTAGGCTACTCTTACATAGTGTCTTTCCTTTTCCCTCTTCACGGCTTAAGTCCTCTTTTTCACCCTTTGCTGAGGGTACAACACTAGAATTTTTGTTGTGTTTTGTTTTAGCAAATGCAGAGAAGCACATCACTACAAAGATACATTTTTTATTCATAGCAAGTTGTAGCTACGTGAAGTTGATTAAGAGCTGTAGTACATTTATTTTTCTAAATCGCAAAAATAACTTTATTACAACCTCTTTTTACCTTAAAGTCATAAGAAAGAATGATAATGTTATTACTTTTCCAGTAAGATTAATACCTTTTAAACTAGACTTTTAGGTCTAAATTACAACTTCTAAAAAGTCATTTTACTGCATTAGAAACAGGGTATCAAGAGCTTTATTTTCTCTTGTAAATATCTCAAAACAAAGTGAAGAAAATAACTTGACTTAGAACCTTTTAAATAAGAAATGGAGGCACTTTGTGCTATTTTTGCTTTTTCTGAAATTGTCTCTATTGATTTTGGTTTGTTTTCATGTATGCCAGATTTGTCCATTAACACTGGAATTCCGTTTGACACTGAAGACAGGTGATACTTGACCCTCTTACTGTCCTCTTCTCATGGCTTAGCTGTAGCATATTCTAGTGACTGCTGGAGCAAATCCTTTCACATTTAGTGCCATTTTATAATGATGATCTTGGTAACATAAGAGTTGTCGATTTAGAGATACATAAAAGGAAGAGAACTCACTGTTGGATAACGAGGTGAATTCCCAAAGCCATCAGCTGCTCTCATCTCACCCAGTCAAGCTGGGTTTTGTGACTGCACACTAATGCCAGGATACTGTGATTTCCCTTGTAGCAGAGAAAAGGTTGTTTGTCAGAAGCTCAAGTAGCTCTGGGTTCATTGTGTTTATAAGCTTTTGTAGTTAAGTGCTCCTTTAATTCAAGGGCTTCTCTGACTCTGATTTGATTCAGCAGTAGCAGTACAAATGCTGATATGCCAAGCAGTAATCAGAAGAATAAGTACAGAAGGTCTGCAGTGTTAACTTTTCTTTCAAGTGAACTTAAATGAATAAGAAAATTGATTTGCATTGACTGTTTCTGTGAAGGAACAGTAGGAAGCAGGGTTCAGAGGTGTTCTTTGTTTCTTTTTAGGCAACCACTTGGTGGACCATCAACAGCTTGGCCCTATTCTGAGAGCCAGTGATGTAGAGAATCATGAAAGACGAAACCATGTGAGAGTAAAAGAAGGTTCTGAAAACTTGGAGAAAGGTAATCTCACCTTACCACTACAGACTAGTATAAAAGGAGGTGCTAAGTAGGAGTAATGTGGCAAAAACAGTAAGAGCCCCAAGAACTTTAGCTTGCCCCAGGGATCTAGGTAAGGAGACAAGGTAAGTGTAGAGCACATGAGAGTGATAAAGCAAAGGACAAACATGTTAAACAAGAGTTGTAAAAGGGACAGGTTTCAGGTTTTGTTCAACCTTAGTGTAATAATACACTGGAACTGGAAGAAGGGTAGAGGAAGAGAAAACATGAAGGGCCTACACTTGAAAGCAGTCTGTGTGTGTGTGAAAGGTGTTTGGTGTTACAGTTGTTTATGACAATAAGACTCTAAGCTCAGAGACCCGTAAAGTTTCTTCCCATGTTATGGCCTACAGTCTAAGCACACCAGCATGATGAAAAATGAGAAGGGTAACTAACACCCTGAAAGACAAAAACGTTAATAATATATCTAAGGTCTTCTAATGCACATAGTGTTTTCTTTCTCTTAGATGATATTTTTCATCAAACAATGTGCAGAAGTCCTCATGACACATTTTTAAAACTGGTTACCTTTTCCCATAAATTAAGGTCAGGATACTAAAGCTTCTAGCCTGAGACCATGTCAATTTTGCAAATCATGTTAGGCACACCAAGTTAGTTGAACATAAGGTAAAAAAAAACCAACAAAACCCTCGCAGAAAATAAGACTCAACTAGAATTTTTCTCTTCAGTTGTCTGTGGACTCTTCTATGTAAAGAAGAAGTCTTCCAAAATAGTACACAAAAGTGTGTTTATCTTGAGGTACTTGACGTCTTCTGAGAAGTTTAGAGTGTGAGATTCTCTTTCATGTTGCTGCTGATGATGAAAGGAAAGGGAAAGTCAAAAGACAAAGTGAAATAAATGAAAGCAAAGTATATTTGGTAATGGACTAGTGATGTCTTTAAAATGAAAGTGAGTTTATATGCAGAATATTAAATATACTTTCGTTTTATAGTGTAATAATTAATGTTCTTCATTTTGACTCTGACTTCGTAGTTTAACTGACCACTTACCTGCTTACGGGGAAGAAATGGATCATTAGTTACTCGTGACAGCAAAATAATAAAAAGAAAAGCTGAGAGAGGTAGTGTGTAATTAAGGGAGGCACTGTCAGGTTATTCTAAAAGTGCATTTATGCTTTTTAACTAATCACATTCTAGATGTTTGGGAAGAGTCACTGTCAGGTCCTGCAACATTTCATTTTCTTAGACTTTAAGAGGAAAGACAATATTCAGTGCTCTTAGCCTTGGAATTTGAGCTTGTAAAACTTCAGTTTTCATCTTAGCTGGACTTCAGCTGTGTTCAAGATGCCTGGGTGTCAGGCACATAAGGAGAAGAGGGTTCAGAAAGACCTGTGTTTTACCAGTGTTTTGAATGAGCAGGTGTGTGGTTGCTTGCTCTACACTTTACCTTTCTGGATGATGATACGGAAATATGCCATTCAGTTCCTTGCCTGCTTGAGGAGTTTTGCTGTCTGACCTGCACAGTCTGGGTCAGCCATGTGGGGCCAAGCACCTGCATTTTAGGCATTGAAGTGCCTAAGTTGTCCTTACTGGTTTGGTTTTGTAAGATCCTTTTAATGAGGTAGAAAGGGCAGTATAACGGTGCTTATCCTAGCATGGTAAGACTAGATGGAATTACTGTATATGTAAGGTGAGAACAGAATAAGCCAATATTTCAATTTCTGATGGAGAATAAATGTGGTTGTTTTTTTGTTACCATACACAGTAACTGCCAATATTTGTTTTAATATATATTTTCAGTTCATAATGCTGAGATCATTAAAATCTTTTCTAATCCATGGGGTTGATTTCTTTTTTTTCTGTTTTTACAGATGAGCTGACTGGTATCCTTAAAAAATTGTCACTTGAGAAATATCAGCCTATATTTGAGGAACAGGAGGTATGTCTCTTCTAAAAGATCTCTTTTTTACTGTTTTAGTAGAAGTAGGGTATAACACATGTTGCATCAGATTTGTGATCCAGAATCTCAGATTTCAAGTTCTACAACCATTCCTGGTTGCCAAGAGGACCTTGAAACATGGACCAAGTGATATTTGTGGCATTCTGCAGGATACTGCAAATGGCAGAGCTTTTTACACTTAACCTGCAACTTCTATATAGATAGGGTTTTTTTTCCTCTCTGTTTTTACACTCTGCTTTTTCTATATATATATCTGTATACAATGTGGACATAATGTATCATCCTTGGAATCACAGCTGGAACCTCCTTTGCAGATGGAGAACAGCAGGGTGGGAGTCACCGAGATGGTGGCTTTGTCTTCTTTATCCACTCTGCATAAGCAACAGGAGAATTAAATTGAGAAATGTAGGCATCCTGGTAGATGAGACTGGTGACACTGACTTGCTCAAGGATGCAATGAAAGGAAATATTGCTGAAAATAAGTAAAATAAATTCATTACAGTGTTAGAGGCAGGATCAGATGTGAGCGAATGTTGTGTGTTTATTTGGTCAAAGCAAAGGGTACTGAGTTGCACTAATGCACTAAGCTGACATTGCTGCAGAGTTCAGGATTCAGCACAAGTCCAGACAATTTAGCTGCATCACAATATATTGGGTTATTATTGTTCCCCTGCGTGATAGGCAAGGGAGCATTGTGTAGAAATTAATAATGCTTTGTGTGTGAAGATTATATCAATATGAAAAGTTTTAGATATTTATTCTTATCACAGCCTTGTGGATATGTTGTTATAATAAAAACTGATACATGAACAAAACCTAGGTTTTTCTCAGGAGACACTGGAAAAGTAAACACAATATTCTGAAATTCCAAAAATACTTAGGGGGAAAGGGTGAAGAAAAGAAAAGAGAGAAACCTTAGGCTTATTCAAGTAGCTGCTACTGTAGGCAGAGGAATTTCTGAGGAGAGTATATATTCTCTAATAATAGAAATTGATGGGAAAAAAACCCAAAAATCCATTAATATTTTAGATATACGATCACGATTAGTTAAATGATTAAAAGCAGATTAGAAGCCTTATAACAGAGTGGTAAAATGTGTACCGTTTGATGCTGGTAATTCATTAAAAATACTTTTTGTACAATATTTACAGCAAGTCTATATGATTAAAAAAACCCAACAAACCACTTTTAACCTGTAGTAATGAATCTTTGCGTAGATAAATTTGTCTTATCTTTTTTTCTTTTATTTATCTTTTTTTTTTTATGTGCAGGTGGATATGGAAGCTTTTCTTACACTTACTGATGGTGATCTGAAAGAGCTGGGTATTAAAACCGATGGATCAAGACAGCAAATTTTGGCAGCTATTTCTGAACTGAATGCGGGAAAGGTACATTTTGAAGTAGTGTACTTAGTAAATTATTTCAAGGCTTGTTTATATAATTAATTCAACATACATTTTGAAATTCAGTTGCAGATGTTAGTTAGAAAAGCTAAATTAATTTTTGCCAAACTAAGTGTTTCATGTATTTGATTAGTGAAAAATCTTCCTTTGTGGGACTTCCTGTTCTCTTTTAATAACTCTTTCCTAGTCCAGTGAAGAAGCTATTCGTAAACAGGAGCAATATTTCAGTTCCTGAATATTGATTTCAGCGGTGCTAAAATGAATCATCTGGCTGCAATAGTCCAGCTAGAGAATGCAGTATAAAGGTGTCCTTTGGTTAACATAACAGGTTTTGATTCCTCTGTAATTAGGTAAATAGCGCTTCTCTCATTTCTCACACTTCTATTGCCTTTGAATTTTATATCAATATAAACAGATTGCCAGGAATGGTGTACAGTTAACAGTGCTCTTGTCAGAGGGATTTTGTACTGGAACATGTCTTTGATTAGGCCTGCTAAAGCTTCTCAGCAGCTTTTTTAGATTTGAGGTCCATTCGCTCTCTAATAGTGGAAGCTCAGACAAACAAAACACAAAGACAATTTCCCAAGGTTAAGATCAACAGTAGTGATGAGACTAAAAATTAGGGGAGGTGGGTGATGTTCCATATTAAGATATTCAATAAAGACAGGAAGAAAATAACGAGAATGTTTCTATTGTTATCTGGTAGTTTCAGGAAAAGATCACTACAAGGTTTTCTATATGTGTCTGTGAGGTAAGGATTTGTTGTTATTTCTAATAGTATACTGAACATAGACACACATTATTTACACATTTGTTGTGTACTCTTAATAAATTCATTTTTTAAACAGAAATTTAAGAATACCTTATTTTATTTTATTGTTCTTTTACAGGGTCGAGAGAGACAGATTTTACAGGAAACTATACACAACTTCCACTCTTCCTTTGAGAGTAGTGTTAGTAACACACGACCGCCAGGTCATTCCCAATGTAAGTAGCACCTGAAATTAATTGAAAAATGAGTTGCAGGTTGAATCACAGAATCGCAAAATCAGTTAGGTTGGAAAAGACTTCTGAGATCCTAGAGTCCAACCTATAACCAAACACCTCCATGACAACTAGACCGTGGCACTGAGTGCCACATCCAGTCTTTCCTTAAACACCTCCAGGGATGGGGACTCCACCACCTTCCTGAGCAGCCCATTCCAATATCGAATCACTCTTTCGCTGAAAAAAGTCTTCCTAATGTCCAATGTGTGTATATTTTATTTAATACTTGGCTGGAAGACAGAATGTGACAAGCCAGTTAGCTGCTTTTGTGGTTAATGATGTGTGTCTCTTGCTGAGACTGTAGAGAAGATTTTAACGTGAAAAGTAGAGGTATGTGTAAGATGTTTATACACCCTTCAGTACTATCTGAAATAAGCATAAGATTTTTGTTTTGCATTACTAAACACAGAAAATTGATGTAAGTAAAGCAAACTAGAGTATACAGTATACTGTCTATAGTGTCTGTGTATATGTATGTAGCATCAGTGGGAGGTGTTCCTGTATGATACATAATTACTTTTGCATACTCTTTATAGGAGACACTTTAGTATGATCAGGTAGAATAAATATATTCAAGATTTACAATTTAGCATAATGGTTTAGGCAGCTATGTTAATTATGTATTAATGTATGTATACATTTAGTTATTTTGCATAGGTGGTATTTTTGTATTATCTATAGTTGGATTCTTTGGAATGCGTGTATTCCAAACGCCGTGTTATCTGCTAGCCAAGCTGGAGAAACTGCCTTTTAAAATGCACTGTCTGTAACCAAAACATACAGGAAGGTGTTTTGGTTACCTCTAATTAATGAATACATTTCCTACACTCTCAGATATAAAATTTGAAAATCTCTGTCCTGCCAGCCACCTGAAACAAAGGCAACTACTCATCTGTTACTCCAGATTAAGGAATGGGGCATAACCTATTCATATGTGTACTTCTGTATCCATGTTTTAGTAGAAACCACAAAAGCCGTTGACTAGCCTTGAGAAGTTCACCATATTAAAAGTGCTGCTTTTTCAATTGTTTATTTTGCTGCTTTCATCCACTCACAAAATAATTTCATTTCTTTAGGGGCTATGTTAAGTAATTCAGGTATTGTATGCTTTAGGATACCTTAATAATGAGCTAGTCCCAGTTGTTCCAATCTCATTCAGCCGCATTTCACTAGATACGTGAAAGCAGGTGCTACCTGTTGAGCTGCAGATACCTTGGGGAAAACTGGGAATTGCTAGGGTAGTTAGTGAATGTGGGCTACTTCCAGTATTCTGTGTAGTCTGCTTGGCGGAAAGCCACTGTCAGGTGTCCCTGTATGCATTGTGCAACTTTACCTTCTCAGCCTAGTCAGCATGTGTGGGAACTTCTGAATGTCTCTTGGTAACATCCCAGAGCTGAAGAGCCTCTTCTATAGGTACTACTAGGTGAGCAGAAGCTATTTGGGACTTGATTGCGTGGTGCAAAGAACTGGAATTACTCAAGAGCCAAGGAAGCGTAGAGGCGTAATGTAACTGCAAGCAACTTGCTGACCTTAAGTGTCTTGAAGACATCAAATGGTGGCACAGAGTTGGGGACAACATCCTTTTGTAAGAATGGAGGCAACAGTTGCTCCTGTTGAGCTTTTGACAAGATGCTGCAAGAAGGCTGCATCAGAGACCTAACTTTTGGGTTTTTGTGTGTGAGAGCTTCATGATACGGATTTTGCTGTGAAACAGAAACAGAAGCACTAACAGAGAAGAGGAAGAGAACATGTAGATAAAAGAAGTTTCTGCAGCAGGTAAGCTGCTTTTTATTGTAAAAAGTAGCAGTGGGACCCTTATGTAGTCTCTGGAACTTGAAGTAATTCCCAGGAATGTGTAACATTTTAGAGCATAAGAGCAGCTGTACCAAGTCACATCCAAGGTCCATACAGTTATGTTCAACTTTTTCATCCAGTCTGATCTGACACCGATGTGAAGAGCTGCTTGCTTTCATTTGCTGTGAACTTGCCATGTCCTGACTTCTTTTGCTTCATCGTACTGGATCAGAAGATACAGTGAGCAGTTGTTTCCCCTTCACCACCTTCATGCCACTGAAGATTTTACAGATCACTGAGAAACTCTTCTCCGTTCATGATTTTTTCCAAGTGGAAGGCTTATAGACTGCTTTGTTGTTCCCTATACCTTAGTTTTTCTCTTTCCCTTTTCTGATACTACCATTTCAGATGTGGGAGATACCAGCCTAGCATACAGTGTTCAAAATGTAGGCATATTATGGATCTACATGACAGAGTGATGTTTGTTTTTCAGTTGTGTTCTCTGCTTTCCATTCTCTTGCCCTTTCCTAGTTATTTCAGGTACTTTGCTGTGTTGACTATAATTGAAGATTGAATTGGCATTAATTGGAATTACTTCTTAACAACCCAGCTCATCTACTGAGTTTGAGCTCACAGCATATAATTTTATATAAACATGCGTACATCTTCTTTTCCATTTGGCTTCATATTACGTCACATTTATCTTCACCAAATTTTGTCTGCTGTCTTATTGTTTAGGCACAGATGTCACATTAAGTCCTTTTGCCAGTCTTCAGTTTACCTTTCTTTTTATTTACGTGGATAACTTAGGAAGGTTTGTCCCTTCACTCTATATGCCCTCTCAAAATCATATGTTGAATATATTGTTCATATCCTGAATATCTTCATGCAGATCCCTATGAAATACTAGTGGTGAATCTCTCTGCTATGGAAAAAATCACTATTTACTGCAACCTTCTGTCCTCTGCCTCCCTAACAGATTATTTATCCACACAAGAAATTTTCTTTTTACCCTGTGGGTTTCTTATTATCTTAAGAGCTAACCTTGGACCTTGTGAAATACCTTGCCAAAATCCAGGCATCAAATGGACCTCTTATATCTACAAGACTGTTGGCACCTTCAAAGAATTCTAGTAGATTAGTGAAGCAAGACTTCTCAAATCCCTTTTTGATTGTTTTACACAAAATTTCAGATTCTTTGTTACAGTTTTTGCTAATCTGGTTGGTATTACTGTCCATCTCACTGGTCTCTGTTTCCTTACATTTCATTTTGAGCTGTTAAAAAGATTTGCATCACTGTCATCACATCTCAGTTATGGGACAATTTAAACAACACCCTGTGCTCTGTACACAGCAGTTCAGCTGCTCAATCCTTGTGCTTCTTTAGGACATCTGGCTTAGAAGTTTGCTATGACTTCCTCTGTGTATTCTTTTTTGCTAGTACTTCAGGTTAAGATATCTTGGACTCCCACCTAAAGAAGGCTTCTGAAACGGAATCCTTCCTAAGTTTTTCCATGATAAATACGATCAGTTTTTTCTGATGTGAACTTACTTCTCTAGCTCATTACAGTCTACATCATGGTATCTGTAACTGGCTGCCTCCTGTTTATGCTTCTTGCATGATTTATAACATCTCGTTTCCCCACAGCTCTTCATAGGAGCCAGTCTGGACACCATTAGCAAGAAAGTCACATCATGATTTGCCCTTTTAGAAAGCTAGATGTAGCTCACAGGATAATGAAAACATTCTGCTCTTCCAGCTGTGTTGGTTTCGCTGTTTTCTACACTACCCTGTGATTTCATGATTACTTTGAGTCATTTTAAAAGCTCAGTACCTAAACCAGAGTGGCTGTCAGTGTATCTCTGCTTTTAGGAAGTTTGTAGTCTGTAGGGGTGTAAAGAAGAAAGTGAAGTACAATCCAGGTATATCCATAAGAATCAGAAATGAAAAAGCAGGGGGAAAGAAATTTAATCTTTACTTTCTGGAAATGTAGTTTTTAATTTTGGGAGGTCTGTTGACTGATTATTATCACCTAGTCTGCAAATGTCTACAACTTGTACACCCTTCCCCATCCATAGCTCCAGTGTCCCCTTAGCTTTAGTTTCACCCAAAATGTTCCAGTCCACACTGCCCAGGCTCAGTCCCTCCCCTGCTACCACTGGGTCAGGAGTTGTTGCTGGTATGAGATAGCAGGCAGCAGAAATAGAAATGCATCCAGATGTGTGTTTATAGGATGGAAAGGAGAGCTGCAGTGATTATCTACATTCACCCTTCTAAGGAATGCACGAGAAGGAAAACAAGGAGAGGCAGAATAAATAAAAGCAAGACCATCAGAAGTAGAGGATTGATGGTACGACTAATATCACCCAACAGGCTTGTTTAGGGAACAAGCTACAGTTTCTTCTGGATTTTTTTTTTTTGGTCACTTCAAAATCAGTTGCTGACTTCTCGTAGCTTGTGGTTGAGCACCTCCTGCTGAGATTATTACTCCTGAGCTCCCTGTTATACTACAAGAACTCATGGAAAAGTTGTTGAGTGTTTGTTGGGTTTTGGCATATGAGCTAATCCAATTATAGTAAAGCTCACAGTTGGGAGAAAGTTTCTTTTGTACATCAGTTGCTGTATCATCCCTGGGACTGGAAGTGAGATGATTCTGCATTGCAGAAAACAACAGGCTTCAACAAACATTTGCTTTCTGTCAGAAGTACTGAGACTGCTTCCTCCCCACCCCATGCCAGGGACACTAGGCTGTGGGAATTCCATGCTCCATTCCTTGCCTGACTTGCATAAGGCAGAGCAGGGTAAATAATTCAGAAGTTACTGGACCTGTAAGCCATTAGGTTTGGAAGCACCATGAATTCTGAATAGGCAAACAGTACTTGATTAGGAAGTGTTGCCTCCATCTCTGTTTTTAATGGAAATTATTTAGTCACCTATAGAAAATTCTGATGAAATTATTAGTTCCAAGAGTGAACATTTTGGCAGGTTTTGATACTTTGGTAGTTTGGCTACCATTATAGCGTGGAAAATTGACAATACACCCTGTCCTTGATAAGAGAAACTACTAGGAAGATACTGCTTCTTTATAGCCCAGCGAATGTGTCCAGCAAACACAGAATTACTGTGCTGCTTCGCCATTTAGGGGAGATGACCAGCCCATGGAGGCATGAGGCAAAATGACTGCTCTGAGGAACAAAATGCTCCTCCTTTGTCTGGCTTCCAACTTCGGTGAAACAGCAAGGGGCAGCATGAAGTCCAGCTTTCTGAGAGAATGGGATTTAACAAATTATATTACCCTAGGAAAAGTTTCTGTTTGTGGTTTGAGGTGACCTTTTTGCTTACATGATTCTGGTAAAAAAGAAAATTGGACTTTCTGAATGCCCAATTGCGAGGAGTAATTATTTAGTTCCTTTCGGGGGGGCTGTGTCAAGATTCATGCACCCAGTCAAATGAGTGCAATCTCCACCATCTAAACAACACTTCTGATAGGTGGGAAGAAAAGAGAAAATCCAAACATCTGGTAGGGGCAATGAACAAAGGCAGGACACAGATATCAAAAGAATAAACTGCATATTCTCCAGACAAAAGTGTAAATGAAGAGTAGCTATGCCTACGATGGATAAAGGATATGATGGCATTCAGTCTATAGTTAGTGGAAATTCTGGTCTTCCGGTTTCTCTTTATGTATTATAGTATGTTATATATATTGATAAATACATATATATATCTGCAGATACAGAGTTGTTTGTATATTTACTTTTCACTGTTGTATTCAGAGTCAAAAATAACAAGTGGAAATTATCCAAAGGAGGGAGTTAGAGACTGAAGAGTGAAAAGTAAAAACAGGAGCAAAATCAATATAGACTTGCATATAAAAATCATGCAGGATTCAGGTAATCACTTGCTGAAAAAGTGCACATTGACAAAAGAGGGATACTCGACACTTTGTGGTAGTAGGTGACCTTTTCACACGAGTTTGACTTTTTATACCTTCTCCATACAGGAGATGGCTTAAGATGAGTAAAATTAATTACAAGAGCAAACTGTTAGATTCTGGTATAACAGTTACATTGGGAAATGTGGGTCTGTTTCCAGTATTTGTGGGATTACTCTCTTGTTTACAGCTGTGAGTCTTGCTGGTTGCAGTTTTTCAGACTTTTTTTTCCCTCTAACAGCACCTGGCTGCTCTTTAAAACCACAAGAAGCCGTTTCTTCTAAAAGGTAGCTGCTGGAACAAAGTATTTTTTCTTATGGTGAAGTTTGGCATCTGACTAAGTAAATCCAAGTGTGCAAATGAAAATTTGAAAAGTTACTCCTGACTACACTGACAGGATTTTCTGCAGTAACGTGCTTAAAATACAAACCCCACAAAAAGTCAAAGAAAATAACAGAGAGATTACTTCTGTAGTTCAACCTAAGTGTTGCACTGTTCAAGGCATCAGTAGTCTGGATTTAAGAAGAGCAGAGAAGAGCAGGAAGAATGGATGAACATGCAAGAATGTGGATGTTTGATTCCACTCTTGCCTGTAGATGAACCATGGGAGACCTACATGGGCGCAGTCAGGAGCAACAAAAGCACAGAAGAAGGCAAGAAGACGACCACACATTGTGACACCTTCTACATGGGGAAATACGTAAACCGTAAACTGAATATGCTTCTATTGATGGCGATGCCCGAGGTGACATGGATAAAGGAGTCCAGATTGAAAATGTCATGGTTTCATGGGAAGAAATATAAAGAAGTAATGCTGCATTCTTCATTAACCAAAATATACTTTATCTATTCAATATTATGAAGTTAGAACAGCAGTAAAAATAACAATGAAATACCTGTTCATAAAAACAGCACTTTATTTGAGGAAATGCATAATCCGTCACCAGTATTTAAACAGAATATTAAAATATTTTATATTTCTGACTTTTCTTTAAAAATAAAACCTTTTACCTGGTATTGGCTGTGTTTTTTTGAACAGTAACACTAGCATATCCTTAAAAATATTTTTTTATAACTTGATTTTGTAGCAATTTTGAAATGAAAGTTACAGTAATTATAAGTAGAAATAGTTTTCTGCTTAGTAAATACCTTTTTTTGTTAAGCAGTTAAAATGCAAATCATCAGGAATTAAAATACAATTCATCAGAGGCCTCTGACACTATATTTATCTTTCTGAAGACTCAAGTACTGCAGGTAAAGGCAAGACGATCTATGAGCTTCAGTTACCGGAACGCTCTCAGTACATAACTAAAGATTTTGCATTTCAGCACGCTCCTCACTGTACTGGTTTAGGAGTTTTGCAGTATTAGGGATAGAAGTTGGGTGCTGTGATAAAAATAATAGCACCAGTGAAAGTGGTGGGGTTCTGCTGTCCTGTAGGCGTCTGGATATGACAGTTGGGTGTGCCAGCTGGTTCTGGGATGGCTTCATTGGTTTGGCCATCTGAAGTACCACTCCGGGATGCAGGCAGCAAACAGCAGAGTGGCCAGCCTGCAACAGGTTATGCAGCTGTGCTGTGTCAGAGCTGACTTCAAAATACTGGCAGCTTAAATCCCCAGGAGGAAGAGAAGAGGTTGCAGAGGAGTGTTGCAGAAAAGAAGGTGGTTATGAGCTGATAGGGGCAATCAGAGCCTGTTAGTACCCTGAGGTCATTGCTGGTCATGCTAATAACATTGCAGGTGTAGTTGGTAGAGCCATGTGAAAAATATTTTAGTTCCATTTTTTAGTACACATATGTCACCAAATTTCGAAGACTATCAACATTTAGAGTGGCATTTTATGTTTATGATGTGTCTTAGGCTGAAGAAAACTACCCTTATGCAGAATTCTGCTTCAGGATTAATTTCAGCTTTAGTGTAAAAATACATAGTTTCTGCTTTCATGGTTTTCAAGAGCTGCCAGATAATATGGCAGGAGAGATCTACTGAAGTGTTGGGTGCAAACCATATAGCATTAAGCTTATGGCCTTGTCCTTTCCTAAAGAAACATGTGGACAGTTTTGGTTAAAGGACCTCAAAATGCAGCAGAGAAGCAATTGGAGGTTCTTATTAACAGTAGAAAAGAGTAACATAGCTGCTTTTGACCCTTATTGTTTGAAAGGAGAAGTACTCACCTGCAATAGATTGAGGTGTGGGTATTTGGGGTTTTTTTTCAGGCCCTTTTCAGTAAGACATTGAACAGTTCAGTGCAGAAAACACTTTGCAAGATTGAGAGAGGCATTTTCTCTACAATCTAAGAGGGTTCAAATTCATGTATGCTACTGCCCAGAAGACTGTAGTAACCGCAGGGCTATACAGCAAGGTAGGGTCATGCTTCATTCTTCTGGATGAATCTGTCTCACTGTGAAGAAAATAATTCAAGATTCGTGGACTGTGGCCCCGTAAGACATTGGTCTAGGATAGGGAAGAGTTAGGCTTTAATTTCTCTAGCTGATAGATTTATTAACCAATTCCTAAGCTACGTAGTGACTGAGGATAAATAGCACAGTAAATTTGGGAATCTTAGCCCAAGTGTATCAAGAACAAACAGAAAAGAGATTTAAATGGAATGCGACACTGTCAAAGGAGACCTACTGGCATATACATACAGTCTCTTTGTGTTGACACGACAAGAAAGGGTTCCTCAGACTGTCCCATCAACAAGTCCCACTATGTGAAGAGTTGGCTTTGATAACACAGGAACAAAAACACATGGTTTTAGAGTTTGGGAACCTTTCATATCTTCTGCTGCACTTAGTTCTGAAAGGTCTGTTTCTTTGGCCTGATTCAGTTGCCATCGTAAGTGGAGAAACGAAACAGGTTGTTTACTATGGCTGCTTTTTCTGCCTTTGAGAGGAGGTAAGTATGAGACAGAGTCCTCTATTGTGTGTCTGTGTGTCAGGGCTGGCACAGGCAGCTCTTTAAACTCTGCTGTAGGCAGCAGAGGTCTGGTCGGTACCATCACCGGGGCCTCAAAACTCAGTATCTCACTGGCTTAGACCAGAAGTTTGATTCAATTGTCCAGACCTCCACTGGCATTTGCCAGGCTCTAAGGCATCCAAAGCACCCAGAAGGGGTGCCAGACATGGCAGTATGTGAGGGTTATGATTAGGTTGTTCGTTGCAGCCACTTGGATAGAGACCATTCAGAGATGGAGACTCATTTCATTGACTTGTCCTGATTTGTCACAGACTTGCAAAGGGGAAAGCTGTTTTTTTGTTCCCATTTGCTGTTCATTTTCTGTGTCCTGCTTTTCAGTTTAAATGAAAATCTTTGTTGGCAAACTTTGCTTACCTCATAAAGAAAAGCGATATCTTCTGGGTTTTACCAAAGAAGGAAATGCTACAGAAACCAATTCTTGTTATGATTAAGTCTAGCATTATAGACTTGATTAATCTGTAGTTATTAACCCTAAGATTTTGCTGATGAGTACTGTTACTTTACAAGAAGCTTATTTATAAGTTTCTTTGAATTTATTTTTCTTTTTCTGCACTTTGAGCATTAATGAAGATCAGATTTTAAATAAAGATACTTTGTTAGCTGGAAATTATTCAAGCAGTCATCTATAGTATTGCTCATGCTTCAGCAAATGCCACAGAAGCCAGGTACCTTCTCAAGGGAATAACTTTGGTTTCCAGAGTGAAGGGGAACATAAGAGTTCATGCAAAGAGATTTCTTAATACCGAGATCAGCTTAATTTACAATTGCCTGGCTTGTCTGACTCTGACACTAATAGCCTCAAACTTGCTACTTTATTTTATTTCAAAGCCCTCTTGGCAGTACAAGGGTACATTTAGTGGGAACAGGCTTTGTCCATTAAAACTGAAACTTCTTGTGCTATATTTAAAGCTCATTTGGAACACTTAATTTCCAGTCTCTCAGAGTTTGTATTATTGAAATAAACTGTTAATGCAGCGTCCTCCTTGAACTGTCAGGGCAAGGAATTTTTTCAAAGCAATTTTTGCCACTTGTCATTCACAGCATTCCAGTGTGCATTAAAACTTAATGGAGTTAACACACAGTCATAAAAACAACAGCAAACAGATTTCTGAAGTATGATTGCTGTATTCCCAGCACTGCATCTACAGCATTTTAATTGGCATCTTACTTTTCTGAGTTCTTATTTTTAAGTAGGTACAAGACTCTCAAAATAGGTCTGTCTGGTCTTAGGAGGAGTGTGATATGAGGGCTGTTAGCAGAGGGGTAGTGCTGCACTGGAGCAGGGTTCTTGAAGGTGATAAACAGGTTAATGTGAGGGTTGGAAAACAGGCCCATTCAAGACACTTCCTTATAAAGAACGTAAAAATATTACGGGCTCGTGTATATGCTTGATACGTGGCTGTGAGTTCTTCTCTTTAATAAGCCTAAGTGATTTGTTACCCCACAGAATCGGTGGCCTCCAATTAGCCGGTGCAGAGATTTCCTCTTTCCCTGAGTTGTGGAACAAAACCATTGCACAGGCAGCAGCCAACAAAGTGCAATAGTTTTGATCACAAGGGGCCTGATGTCAACTGTTCTCCACAGATTTCTCCATATATGTTTTTTCCAAGGCGCTCTCTGCCACCATTATTTCCTAAGAATGGGAAGAATGAATAAAAGGAAAACAAATTGAGTAAAAGCTAGAGATAGAAGCACAGCCTCTAGCTTGGGATTTCTGGTTTTCTTTCCAGGATCTGCCTCTCTTTTAAGTTATTTTTTGAATAGTCAGAATTAATATTGAATGCCCTGGGATTCACTTACTTTATCAGCTCAGGACTCCAAAGCACTTACTGTTCATCACAAACTTCATTCAAAATCTGTTGCTTATATACCTTTACTTAGAGTAAACAAAATATCATTCTCTGTGATAATAATTGAGTGGTGTATGCAGAGATCCACTTTTCCAGCTGCCTGGGCCGTGGAATACAAAACAGAGCTCCAGTTTTTAGATGCTCCTAAAACATGGTAGTGTTTATCTCCTATCATGCATTTTAATTGCTTATTTGGTGTATGTGTCAAGCACACACACAAACTGTAGTCCTTAGCAATGCCACAGATGCATTTTACAGAATCACAGAATGGCTGAGGATGGAAGGAGCCTTTGGAGTACATCTTGTCCAGTGCCCCCCTGCTGAAGCAGACCACCTAGACCTGGTTGTCTGAGACCCTGTCCATTAGTCTCCCCTCCTCCAGTGAGATACTCTTCATAGAAAGCTATCAGATTGGTTAGATGAGATTTCCTCTGTTGTAAATCTGTGCTGCCTACTCCCAAACATCATCTTAAAATCAGTGGAAATTATTTTCAGGGTTATTTTCTCCATCACATTCCCCAAAGTCAAGGTGAGACTGATGAGGTCCAGTTCCCTTAATCTCTTGAAGATAGGGATTACATGCTTTCTTACATTCTGCAGAAACCACGGCCAATCACCACAACCTTTTAATGATAATTGAAGCAGGTTTGCAATGACACCAGACAGCTTCCTCGGTACGTGTAGGGTGCATCCCATCAGGTCTCATGGTCGTGTCTGTATCATACAACATCTCTTGGAATGCTGTGGAAGGATATTTTGTCACCTACATATGCTCCTCAGACAATACTATGGGTATTATGCAAACTACACCTCTGCTAGTCCCTTGGTTGTTTATAGACATCCTCTTACAGTAAATTTCATAGTGCTTTGTCATCTGTATTCTAAGCATCCCATCATTTTCATTGCACAGCAACAGCATTCATGGTTACCATTCTCTGGGCATGCTGTGTTGCTTCTTAGCCTACACAGTGATACATAAACTTTGGGGTTTTCCTTCCAGTTCCTTGGACAAAGAGACTGAACTGGTTGCAGCTAAAATTTGCCAACACTTTTTTGTGTTACCAGCACTCAGGCAAACCAATCATCATCGTGAAGTAGGCAAGGGTCTTTTAAAATGCTAAGACTTTGGTAGGCTCAGAATACTCTGAGGAAAAGGACCTAGTGCATACTGAAGACTGCAATACCCTATATTTCCTAGCCCAACATAACTTCACTCTTGGCACTCATCATGCTGACAAGTGCAATATTGCAAATACATTCAAATCAGTGCACAGTTAGGAAAGATGCTATTAGATTCAGAAACAGACAGCAAATCCTGCAATAATAGAATGCCTCTGCTTAGTGTAGCCACAGATGGTTTCCTGTGTTTTACCCAGATTACAGACTGTGAAGTCATGCTGACTAGTCGTATGATTCAGCCAGCCAGCCAGCAGACCTGGGTCCAACTCCCAGGGAAGCCAATCGCTCCAGGTGCTGTTTTCTGCACAGTAATAATTACTTGCAACCAAGTTCTTCCTTATTTCCTCTGTGTGAGGAGAGATGTACCTTCTGAAGTATCCTGAAATGTAAACTTTGGTGATCAGACAAAGATACTGACTTCTAACGTTAATGGTGTCAATTTGTTGCTCAGTTTAGAGGACCGGGGCGTTCTCGGATTAGGCGATGTCCCGTGACAGCTCCTAAATGTGCTAGGATTTGTGATAGCACTGCTTAAACATAATAGTGGTTTTCTACTTGTGGCAAAATGCTTGCTAAGAAGTTGTAAAAAAAAAAAAAAAAAAAAAAAAAGATGTCCCTTTTTACTTGAAGTAAACAAGTACTGAACTAAAGAGCCAAATACTGGCCTGATTTGTACTGGTGTAATTCTACCACATCCAAAGCCACTCTGGATTTAAGTGCAGGGAACTGCAAAAGAATCTGGGCTAAAATAATCTAGAAATGGAGTATCCCACCCACCATGTCTGGTTGCATAATTTCTTTGCAAACACTGTGTGTGTGCAAGGAAGCCATAGGTACATTCTTAGACAAGGAGCTGCAGAATGTGTTTGTCATACTGCTTTAGATACCTTTTTAATTTTGCTGGTGGCTCATCTCCCTCTTGGCATTCATTGTGCCATTGTTTAACACCTTGGAAGGCCCTGCCACTCTCTAATCTAATGAATAGTTATTTGATAAATATTACAAATGTTATTAATGGACTTGTTTTATAATGCCTTTGTTTTCTGTTGGATCAAAGTAACACAAAGAGTAGTTCATTTATAGAGATGAGGGGACAAAGAGGGCAAAAGAAAACTACCAAAAAAACACCACCAGAAAACCTTGACTTGGTTGGATATATCAACAAAACGAAGCAAATTATTTAGCCTGTTTATTATGTGGAAATTAGCAATAGCCTTCTCATATGTTAGCTATTTTGTACTATTTAACTATATTTGTTAGCTATATGTATGTGAATATTTTAAATTAATTTAGGAGAACTGTGCATAAGCACAGCATGAGAAACTCTTCATTTCTCTCCTGGAGACATCGTGCAACATTAGAAGCATTGCATGGCCATTTCACAAGAAGAACTTGCCAAACAACTAGCAAATACAGAAGGCAGAGCTGATGATAGGATGGAAATCCATACTATACTGTTTTCACCTTCTGTGTCTGGCTCCCCATGTTACACTGGATTCCTTTTAGTTTACTTACACACACAGAGAAAACCTAGATTCTTTGTTTTGTACCTTTAAGAAGACATCTGAAAAAGACACATCAGTGATTTCCTAGGTGAAACAAGGATGATTCAGGAAGGGAATAAGAGGAGAAAGACACCATCTTATGCTTTTTGCATTTTAAAATTAAAAATTGCACAGAAAGTTTTAAAATGTGAATGAGAGCTCTATAGCGGTATTTATGTTAAAATGTAGTATTTTTTAAATCAAAACAAAACCACACACATCTAGAAATTTCCCATAAAAATATAAAATAAATGTTTACTTTCCACTTCCAACAACATTTTTGCCAGCTTTGCTGTCTCAGTTCATGTAACTGCTTTTTTCAGTCTGTCATCCTAGGTTTTCTAACATTCCCCAATGAGCTCATGTTCCCTCTGAGTGCTTATTAGAGCCAAGTGCATGTTGCAATCCAGATAAGTCACTTCACCATTGTGTTGCTTTTTTTTTATGCATATTAGACATGTATATTTATAATGCAATGAAACCTTAAGCTGAGGTCACTAGATGGAAGAAGTATTTATTTGTCTCACAAGTTTGAATGGAAGACTGTGTTCGTAGCATAAGTTATTATGTGATGCATTTAAGAATGAGTATGTGACCAGAAGGGAGTACATCCCGAGTTCTGCTCCTGCTTGACAACACATTGTGTGATGTTGAATAAATCACTTTTCTGCCACTTTCCTTCACCAATAAGAGAGCTGGTAATGTTTCATCCTTAGCTGGTCATGCAGCCACCAACACGGTCAACAGAAAGCTCCGAGAACAATTAACATTGGCATCAGTGGCAAACGGCTCTATGACATTCTGGATATTTTCTAGGTGTTGAAATGAGAAAGTAGAAACACTACAAAAACATTCAGAAATGTTTTGGTGCCCAGATAGGAACACCACGATCCCCAGGCTTTGGATCATGCTCCTTCCCAAGATTCATGGTGAAAGTTGCAAGAGTTAGCATGAGTTTGCCAACTGCTTGAGCAGTCTGATGTGACAGTCTGATTTGCCTGCTATGACAAAATGTCTGAATTTGTGGATACAAGGGCAGCACCTTGGCTTTTGAAAAGCTTTTAACACCCTGTGTCACAGTATTATATCCAAGGTGAGATACCACAGTTTAGATGTGTGGATGACTAGACAGGTAAAAAAATTGGTTGGATGGTCAAGCTTAGATAATAGTAGTAATAGTACCTCAGTAGTTTATCTAGCAGAAACTACAAAATTTAGCAGGGACAAATGTCAAGTCCCTCACCTGGGAAGGAAGAACCTTGAGCAAAAATACAGGCAGAGTGGTGGGGAGCAGCTCTGTGGAAAGGATTTGGAGGCCTTGGTGGACAGGAGTACAGACTGTCTGCAAAGAAGGCCAACAGCATCCTGTTCTGTACCAGCCACAGAATGAGAGGGGACAGTCACCTCTGATCACCATTTGTTAGGCCCCACTGCATCCAGTCTGGGGATCCACAGTGCTGGAAAATGGATAAACTAGAATGGGTCCAGCAAGGGCATTAAAATAATTGAACACTGGAGCTCTTGCACTGTTAGGAGAGGCGGAGGGAATGGGGTTCGTTCAGCATGGGGAAAAGAGGGCTACATGGGACCCTCCGATAGCTATGCAGCTAGTGAAGACAGTAGCTTTCTGATTCCTATGAGGAGGTTGTCAAGAAGATGGAATCAGGCTCTTATAAGTGCTGCAGGGTAGGAGGACGGGAGTTAATTGTCACAGTCATGAAACAAGACTGCCTATCAGTGATGCTTTTCCACGCAAAGACAGCCAAGCAGTGCAGCAGGTTGTCCATAGGGCTGTGCATCCCCCAGTCTTGCAGGATTTCGAAACCTGAGGGGATGAAGCCCTGGACAGACAGCTTGAGCAGGGAGCCGGACCAGAGCACTGGACCACCGGAGGTCAGCTGCTGGACCCTGCATCCTCCAGCATCCTACCGGGACCGGAGAGGTGCACAGAGCATTCCAGGATGCGAATTGCTACGCGAGGACCGGCTGATACAGGCGGACCGGGCGCCGGGGATCGAGTGTAACACTCTCCCCTTCACTTAGAAAAAGTTGAAGCCTCCGCTGAGCTCTCGATACCCTTATCGCGGACTCCTCAGCCTCCGCGGAGGGAGGATTCAATAAAATATGAATTATTCATAGCTATCGACAGTCCCAGAAATTACCGTCTCCTCAGCCGAGGCTCGCTGCAGCACCCTGATAATAATGATCACAGATGCGCTGAGATTGCCGGGGCCGCCCTTTAGCGCCGGGGCCGCTCCGCTGCGTCAGGGCCCGGCTNTGGATGGAGAGTGGCCGGCCGTCGGCGTGGCCCTTTCCTCAGCGAGCTGCTGTGGAGCTAATGGGCTCTCGCCCGCGCTTTGCCTCGCCTGCCCCCCGCGTTTCCCAGCAGGGGCGAAGGCCTCATCCCCAGCGCCACGGGCGGTTTAAACGCTCTGGGTCTCCGAAATAGAGCGGGGAGTGGTGCTGCCTCCGGCCCTGAGCTGTGCCCCAAGGACCGGGAGGAGGCTGGGAACATGTCACTGTGGCTGCCCTGGCAGCGACAGCATGGCTTGGCTTGGGTGGTGAGAGAGGCTCCTTAAGCATCTGCAAGGCCTTGTTTTTGCTGTGCCCTGGGCAGAGTTTACTGGGAGAGGGCGGCTGAGGAACCCACCTGCAGTGGCACAACTAATGCCGCCCTCGGAGCGTTTTCTGGCAGTCTTTCCCCCACGTAACACAATTGCTCAGTGTAGGCTGATGCTCTGACAGCTCCGCGGGATAGCTGGGTGAACTCCGAACAGACACAGGGATCCAAGCCTTCCCGTTTACGTACAAGAAAGGAGAACCCACAAAATAATACCGGTGAGTGAATGCCAAATCAAGTTTTAAGTATTATCTAAAATTGCACTTGTGCGTTCTCTGCTCCAGTCATTGTGCTGTGTATTTGCTGTATAAATGAGGTATAGAAAGATTAAGAAATGGAACTGCAACAGGAGCAGCATATTCACAGGCACATTTCAAAACACACCAGTGTTGTTCTCCATTGCAGTCAGCATTCCCATTGCAGTTGGAAGAAGTACAAATGTTCTGAACCCTCCAGTCTGAGTATCTATTAGTTTAAACCATTTGAATCAAAAAATATTTATGGTTGTGAAAAATCTCTGATCTACTTAAATTCTTCCAAATTTAGGTTTGGCGTTGAGTAATCATTATTCCCTGTCAGATGGTTTAGTGAAGTCACCCAAAATAATGAGATGTCACTTGCCTAGATACATTAATAATTAGAAGGATTTATTGTAGTAAGCATCATGGGAAAGTGTAACTTTCCCATTAGATGTCCTTAATTAGAAAAGAATGTGTCAGATTTCAGATCAACATAGGGGAACTACAACTATCCATTAAAGAGAGAAGGACAAATAACGCAAGTGACAGCTCTTGCAGAAGTACAAAGATTTAAATACTTTATAAATTAAGGGGATTGAAGGTGCTCATTTTCATTGCTAAAGCTCTGTGACCTGTCTTCATCATCAGAAGGGTGCAGTCTCCAAACTGAATTAAACAACATAAAGAGCAAATGCTCTATATAATTCTGACAATAGACTATTTGGGTAACTGGCAGTTACTCCTTTTCTTGTCTTTTAGGAATGGCTCCTTAAGGTGGGCCAAACTGCTCTGGAAAGTGCTCAATTATGCTCATATGAAAATTCTATAGTGCCAGCGGCATTTCTTGAACCACAGGAGCCATGGCTAATACATTTGTTCAGTTGGTGGCAAGATGTGGGATAAAGAAGTGGTCTGATTGGCTTTAAGATAAAAATTGGAGAGCTGTTAGGTAATTATAACATGTGGGAGGCATTACTGTAAATCCAAGCAGAATGAGGTGCCTAAGTACTTGGGCATCTGCAAGGAGTTAATTTAAGTACCCATCTTTTGTGTCTTCCATTTGGCTCTAGGTAATTCCTCACAGACCCAGGCCAAGGGTTTTACTGGGTGTTACACAGAAGCTAGAAAGTAAGTCTTGCAATGCTTCCATTTACTTAACAGTTCTGAGTGGAACTATTTCATACTCATATTTCTGCTCAGTGCTTGGTTAACATTCAGGCATGTATTTTATTTATGCAGTTTTAAAATCGTGCCGTGAATGACATCAAAGCAAGGGTAATTTAAGAAGGGGGAACATGTGTCTGCAGTTTGTTGCAGCTTGCAAAGAGATGATGTTCCAAGATGGGGAGACTTAAAATTTTGCACCGTAAGCGAACTATTCAATCTGGGACATTGGATCTACTAATCCTATGTCAGTTACACCTGAAAGTTACTACAAGATGATTTCTGTGGCCTACAGCTTCTACTACAGCTTTTTCTGTGGCCTCTGTGAAATCAGTAACACTGGACCAGTGCCCAACTGACAGGTGGCCACATTACCAAGTTATCAGCTTGTTTCCTGCTCTTGATAAGTGTTTCATTAGGGATGGTTTTGGGAGGAAAGGTGAATTTGTTTCTTATGGGGAAAGGAAATCCTTTAACAAGGAGGCTGAGCCACACAAACAGGGCCTTGTTAAATAAGCCTTTCAGTTTTATCATTTTGTGCAGCATTTTTCTTGAAAAATATGTTTCTGTTCTTTTATGAGCTTTTATCTGAAGAATAATTATGATCATTAGGTTTGGATTTAGAAGAGGATATATCTAGTTCACCTGGAGGAGATAGGTGCTCAAAATTTGTGTAATTCTGTGAGATTGAGAGTGTGCATGTTTAAAACAAAGTTCAGGTAGAATGTTAAAGACGTGACTTAAATTCTCTTTTGAAGTACTGTGTGGAAGCCTTCTCTTTTCTAAATTCAACCTTTATCACATATTCAATCCTAAGAGTGCTAGAGAACACAGGGTGTGTTCCAAAGGGATACACAAAAAGCACCTTACTTCCATAAGTTATTAGCATCCAGCATTTGTGTTTTTAATGAGCTGAAATGAGAAATCTTGTAAACTAATTTGAAAATGAACTACAGTGTCTTACTCAGAACAAGGTGCCTCAAACATCAATGAACTCTTGAAAGTTTGTGAGATACTTCTCTAAGAATCTTCCGTCCTAAAAATGACACTTGAAAACTCGGCAGTAGATCTTGACAAGATTCACATGTGAATGCCCAAGAGTTAAGTGATGCACTGTTTTACTGAGGAAGGTGGTCTAAATATTCCTCTTCTGAAGCCAGGACTAAACAAAGCTCGCCTGCTCATTAAAAGGTACTGAAAACTGACTACTTTACATACTGTTTTGTAAATGAGAGTTCCTAAAACACACTCTTATTTTCAAACCTTCTCTGAAAAACCTCTGGGGATAAGCAAGGTTTGGTATGACAAAGAAAACATTTTGTTCAGCTTTAAGAGCTGCAATGTCTGCCTCAGGAGGTGTTATATAGGATGCCTACACATCACACCATCAGTAGAGTTGGCTATTGTAGTAGTATTTTTAGTTTTAAATTAAAATCTGCCTGAGCCACAGATGAGTCCTCAGCACACTGCTCTCTGACTATGGATGCAAATTTAAATTGAAACTTTCCTTAAAAAGCCTCTTTAAAGGTTAGCTGTTCACTTGGCCTGAGTGAAGAAAGTTTGACTTGAGGAAGACTAAAGTGCTGCAGGTGCTTGCACTTTAAAATATTGGACAAGTTATGCCGGAGAAAGAGACAAAGAAAGAGATTGAAGCCAGATCACTGCCCATTTATTTCTTTGGCAAGCAAGGGTCCTCATCTTCCTGAATACAGTAATATTAGGGCTTTTGCATCTTAAGAATCTCTATCACTTGAATTCAGGTTGATAAATCAGCATACACCTTCACTTTTCATGTGTTAAATACATGCCTGACTTAATTTTGCCAGTAAAAGCAACGTATTGGGCAGGTTATACAATGAAGAAGTTACCCAAAACTAAATGGATGATTGAAAATTTTGTTGTTCAGACACCTTAAGGTAACCAAATATGCAGACAGATATTTCAGGAGATAAGAAATTTACCTGATGCCCCTTGAAGTCAAACCAGGTATTCTGAGTAAACCATGCCTAGTTTTGGTGGTTAACCCTGTACAACAATCGTGAATAATTATATATGTCATTACTGATGGGTAGCCATGTATGCTCATAGTCAAAATAAGTGCTCAGACACCAAACATCTTCCTGTTTACTGGGCTTTCAGGATCTTGTTTAGTATTAACAGCTGGAGTGTATAGAGCTCTGCCTAGGGAATGGACTGTGAGCCACTTGAGAGCTTTTGGCTATCAGTTACTGAGTACTGGGTGATGTTGTAGTAGGTGTAAGCTACAGGTGGCATAAGCAGGAAGAACAAATGGAAAAGGTCTTCTGTAGACAGAAGAAACCTCATGTTGCAGGCTGTGGTCCTCCTGGGGAAACTTCACCCACCTGATATCTTCCAAAGGAACAACACAGATGGACATACGCAATCTTGGAGGTTCCTGGACAGTATTTCCTGACCCAAATGACAGAGGACTGAGTAGGGACAGGTGTTCTGCTGGACCTTATAATTACAAATGAGGAAGGTTGAGGACGTAAACATTGAAATCAGCCTTGGCTGCAGTGGCCGTGGGATGGTGGAGTTCGGAATCCTGAGAAGAGGAAGTAGGGCCACAAGCAAGATCATGACCATGGACATCAGGAGAGCAGACTTTGGCCTTGCAGGGATCTGTTCGGGCAGACTCCCATGGCCTTGCAGGGCTCTGTTCAGGCAGATTCCCAAGGCCCTGAATGGAAAAGGGGCCCAAGAAAGCTATTTGATATGCAAGGATTACCTCCTCCAAGGTCAAGAACAGTCCATTGCAACAGGCAGGAAGTCAGGCAAAAATATCAGGATGATTACATGAGTTAAAAAGGAGTTCCAGGCAAAACTCAAACATAAAAAGGAGAGACACTGTCTGAACATGACGTTAGGAAAGCCAGAATACATCTAGAATTGAATCTAGTGGGAGATGTTAAAGGTAGCAAGAAGATGTCTCCCAGTACATGGTTAGCAAAGGAAGACTAGGGAAAATACATGCCTGCTGCTGAATGGGGCAAGAGCCCTGGTGACACATGACATGGGAGAGGCTGAGCTACTGAATGCCATCTTCACCTCAGTCTTTATCAGAAAGACCTACCTTCAGAAATCTGAGGGCTGAGTGACCAAAGGGGAAGGCTGGAGCAAGGAAGTCTTACCCTTGATGGAAGAGGATCGAGTTAGAAAATAATTAATCAAACTGGACATGTGTAAGTCCATGGGCTCTGATGGGATGCACCAATCAGAACTGAGGGAACTGGCATCATCGAGAGGCCACTCTTGATAAACTTTGAATGACATAGCCACTAGAAGTGTCTGAGGACTGCAGGAAAGCAAGTGTCATTTTGTCTCCAGAAAGGGCAAGAAGTAGGACCCCAGGAACCACTGGCCGATTACAGCCTCACCTCAATCCCTTTGAATGTGACAGAGCAGCTAATCCTGGAAACAATTTCCAGGCATATAAAGGACCAGTCATCACCCCAGGGAGTTATGCTTGACCACTTGATAACATTCTATAATGAAATGACTGCTGTGGTAGATGAGGTAGTGGATGTTGTCTGCCTCAACTTCTGTAAGATTTTGATGCTGTCTCCCCCTAGACTGTCATGGAGAAGGTGATGGAGTATACATTGAACAGAAAGTGAGCTGGGATGAAAACTGAAGAGAGTCTAGCAAAGGACCACTAAAGGGATTTTGCCAGCACATAAAAATATTCGAAAGGAAGGTGCAAAGAAGACAGAACCAGTGGTTGTGGAGTCTCCATCCTTGCAGATACTAAACAGTCATATTATAGTGGTATGAGCAGCTAGTTTTAGGTGGCCCTGCTTGAGCAGGGGGTTTAGACCAGATGACCTCCAGAGGTCCCTTCCAACCTCAGCCAAGCTGTGACTCAATGGTTTAACCATGCTTTTATTTTGGGAATGAAGACGGACCAAATAAATAACTAAATAAATCTAGTCTATATTTGCAACCCAATGCCTAAATCACAAAGTATAAAATGAAAATGAGGAAAAGAGCTGCACAAGGTCAAGACGTGCCAACAAGTACGGTTGTACTCTGACAACTAACAAGTAGTTTTATTTCTCACTTTGGACTCATTTTGAATAAGTAAAATGATTGGACAATATCCAAAATGATGGGGAATTAAACAGCCACATGAAAGATGTATTCATTTCTCTGTTATGGAAAGACAGTATGCAAGGTGTCTAAGACAGGCCATAGAGAAGAGACAGTACTTCCTGGGAGGTCTTTGTGTTGCGTCAGGAGTTCTTACCTGTTGTAGAGAGTTGACAGAGCCACTGCTCATCTTTTTATGCTACACCAACAGATCCAGGTGCTTACTGATCCAGGAGCTTACTGATCCAGGAGCTCCACACCAGGATTCTGGAGCAATCTGAAGGTGGGGCAGAAGTCCCTCATGTTCAGTCCTTCCATTTAAGTCTAGATACTTCTTGCCAAAGTATTTTATTCTGTGTTTTCACAGTGAGGAAGAGGTCCAGGTACTGTTGCCAGAGGAAGATTTGTGTAGCCCTATTGATATAGGAGAACTTGAGCTGCATAATTTTGCAGTCATCTGCAAAGAAGTCCTCAGACCTGAGGCTAGATGAAGTGGTTAGGTGCAGATGGGGATCAGTCTAAATTCTCTGAGAAGTGAGTTTAAACATCTGCCTCAATCTTGTAGAGCAGGGAATGTAGAAATGAACTTCCCGAAACATTATGGAACAAAAGAGGGGAACATGAAAAGGATTTTCCAAGGAGCCTGTCTTCCTTGGCATTGATTTGTTAAGTCAATAGCTCCTTGCTCCTCGATGTGCTGGCCAAAAATGGTCTCTATTTAGAGGTGGGGGAAGTTGATAAAACAGTTAACATGTGCCCAGGCTCTTTTTATATGCCTGACTGTAAACATCCATGCATATTAGCACAGTTTGTGTATATTTTTCCAATTACCATGGAAGTGAGCACTGCTGCAATATAAGCATTTTCATCCATTTGTCTTTTGAGTAAACCCAAGAAAAATAACCAATACCAGAACACTGAAAACATTGCAAAATCACTAAGTGTTGCAGCTCATACAGATGTCCACTTTGACCTATTGTAATGCCATAGGTACATTTCTCAGTATTTTTACAAGCTTCATTTACCCAGTTTCATTATCTTTTTAATCAAATGAGATTTCAGATGTGTATTTTTTTTTTACATGTGCAATATGAATGTGATTGGAAGGGTTGCAGCTTTTTATCCAGCAAATGTGACTTTATACATGGAACAGCCCAAATATAATTACAAGTATGGACAAAGTCACCAAAGCATTTTCTATTCCATGTGACCAACAGACCTGAATTGGCTATCACTGTGCTTGATGAGTGGAGCTTTTGCTTTGCATTCCATATTTTTGCAAGGCATAATGTAATTTCTATTTCCCTGTTGTTATGATTGTATGAGACAATCCCTGGCTTTAGAAAAGGCAGCAGCAAGTCAGGGCATTAAAATTAAAGGGGAAAAAAAATCTACACAAACCACTTAAGCACACTCATTATTATGGCCCTTGCTACCTCAGGCCACTGGAGAACTTATAATTTAGTCAGCATTATGCAGTTTGAAGTGTTTTATGTTCTGCATGGGAGCAGGCTGCAATTCAAATATCAGTGGCCATGAAAAATATGCACATACGTTTAGTATGAAAATCTCCAAGGGCATAACAGAAGAGACGGGCACATGTAGCTGCTGTGTGATGGAGAATTTTTGTGAATTAATCATTTGGACATAGTTTATCACCATTTTATATTTTGCCAGAGATGCTTCCTTGCCATTTGTTGGGAAAACTTATTATACATGCACATCTTAGAAAGATAATAAGGCCAAAGCCTTTGATGCTTAAAGGCAACAGCCTTTGTTAGATTCTGTTATGACACAGACAACTTCTCCACTGACAGAGCCATTCAGATAACAAGAGTAATTGCCTATTTTATCGAGTTTAGGGAATTGTGCTCCATTCTCCCTTCTTGCCTACTACATTAGCTATTATGACCCATCTTCTACTATAATTTAAAGGGAGTGGAGTACGTGCATTTTTAAAGCTTTTCTTGAAAGAATGGAGTGCTGTGTTTACATACTTCTTTCATTATTCCACAGGGCCAAAACTTTAATATATTCCTTCCAAAGAAAGGAAGAATGGAGAAAGAGTGGCATGTATGTGCATGTGTGCATCTCTTTCTGTGCCTAGGTGTTTGTGTGCAGTTTAGAGTCTGAGTGGGTAGGGGAATGAGAAGGGCTCATTTGATTGTTTCTTTATGGGAAAGATGTTTCTTTATGTGGACCTTTTTCTGACTGGAGACAACACCATTGTAGTTGATATTAGCAAAACTACTAACAGAGCAATCGATTCTGACACTTTAAAAGAACTTTATTGACATCTCCAAATACGTGAGGAATTTTAAAGTAGAACTTTTCCATCTGTAAGGCTTGGTCTGATCAAAAGCCTGATAGTGGCTCCAGATGTAGCAAATGAGGCTACAGAACAGATTCCAGCTCCTTCTGGGTAAAAAGGGAAAAAAAAAGGCTTAAGTTTGATTCAGCCTAATCCTAACAAAACTACCAAAAGACAGCATTGCAAGGAGAGAATTAAAAAAAAAAAGCTTTCAAAATTTATGTGCCATCCAAAGATTTTAAAAGGTTCAAATCCAATATTTAAGTGTAAGGTTTAATATCTTAAAATGCTGCTGTGCTTTACAGTTTTATTACTTAGAAAAACCAGTTTCTCCAGTATGACCATGTCCTGGTTCTGGCCAGGACAGGGTTAATTTTGGACTAGCCAGGAGGGGTCATGGCTAGGACCCAGAAGTTACTCTGTACCTCGTTTCAGGGCACAAGGGCAAGGGACTCTTCTTCTGGAAGGACAGGCTCTCTTGCCATCACGGTGGCGTGGGTGGGATTGTGGGCTCCACAGTGAGCATTTTGGCATGTGAATCATTCCTCTGCACACTTTTGTCATTAATATTGTTGCTGTTACTGTTTTCTTTTCTCATTGTTGTTTCCAGTAAATTGTTCTTAGCACATTATTCTCTGCCTTTTGTGCCTCCAACTCCCCTCTCAAGTGCACCACAGGGGAAGGGCAGCGGCACTGGTTTTGGTGGGAGTACTAAATTGGAGAATACCATTCCTAAACCACTATAGCAAGGCCATGAAATGGTCAGAATCTGACTTCTGAAACAACACAAACCAAAACTGATGTTAACAGAAGGACAGCATTCAAATGGAAGTTGGGAATTAAATGGAAACCAGAGTTATGCCTCTTCCACTGTATATAAATAGAATAATTTTCCAGAAGTGTAACCAAATATGAAGGCCAGTTCTGAGAAAATTTCAGCAGCTGTTTCATGAAGGAGGAGTTCATGATTTTCCCCCCCAATAGGACAGGTGCACTTTCACACTCCAGAAGCACTTGTTAAGAGGCTGTTACACATAAGAAAGAACTTTGTATTCCTTAACTCTTTTTTTTTCCTGATTCATGTGAATGCCCTGGTAAAATGTCTGAACTGACTCATCTAGCATCACTGCTATCAGCTGGGTAGACTGGATGCCAGTTTCATTTCCCTGATGCTTGTTCTGCTTTTGTCTCCATGAAAAGGTCTGGTTAATACATCCACCTTTGTGTTTGTCATATTTAAATGTGCAGCCAGGTTCTCTGCTTTGCAAGGACATTTTCATCATCTTTTGAAGTCACTCCATGAGGCTGGTAACAAATGATAGCTTGCCAGCTACGGAGTGGGTATTAACAATGAATTTTTCATAGCAGACATTCATGCGATTGTCTTGTGGCTGACTGAGAGGACACAAGTGTGTTCTGCATCTCAGTGGAGCAGCTGGCAAGATAAGGAGAGTGTCTGAGTGTGCTCTGCTCTAATTAGCTCCATAAAGAGGCAATTGGTCTATGCAGAAGACTGTGCTGGATTAATGAAAGTACAACTTTTTCAGGATAGTCTCTGCATAGCACTGGTTCCTAAAGATGGACCAACTCATTTGGGCCAGCTTATTTACGACTAAACTATCTCCTTTGCGCTTGTTGCCTTGTCATTTTCAACTGCTAGGTCAAGAATAACATAGCATTTCCGCAGATTTGATATCCTTGTCAAAACCTAAGGAGATCTACCCATCATGTACTCAAGCAGTTTCATGAAACTGAGAGAAAGAGGGTAGAAGCTTGACATTTCCTTTCACAAATACTCCACCCCTATTTTTCTTTATAGAGAAGTCACTTTGTTTCCTGCAGTGACACCTGCTACTCTCTGCAGCTCCATGATCATTTTGGCTGCAGGGCTATTGGATCAGCAATGTGGTGGGTTTCACAGGTAGGTTTGCTCTGTCTCCAAAGGGTTGTCCTACTGCTACCCTCCAGTCATTTGTATGTACAGATGCTGACCCTGCAAATGGACTTAGCACCCAGATACACAATGCTGGGTACATGCAATGACACTGACAAGCAGGATGTGCCAGTTGTGCCAAGCGTGCAGGCTCTGTGTGTGCAGCAAATCTGACACACTCTGAATTCACTGAGCTTATGCCGTGCCCAGTGTCTCCTCTGCACCTGAACAGTAAATCCAGGTTGCCATGCATGCACACAGTAGTCATTTGTGACTGCGTTCTGGGCATTTGGCAAGTAGTTCAGGCTACTGCCTCTGCTCTGCAGTCCAGGAGAATGTCCAAATCCCTTATTTCTTGCTGGACCAGTGGAAACTGCTCCAAATCAGGCAAGGCATTTTATCTGGGGTAGATCAAGCACGTGGCATCTACGCAGGAGATTAGCAGATAATCGCACAGGAAGAGTGACTGAGAGCCTCTCTTCAAGAAAGGTAGTCATAGCTGTTGATAACACATTGTATTGAGGTCAGAATATGCGTGGTCCAGTTGCTTCTTGACAACACTTTGAAATATTCTTTGTCTGTGGCACATTCTGCATTGCATTACTGTCTCCCATCCTTCATCTCCTAGGGAGTCCAGTCATTCAAGTCCTACATAGAAACAGTACCGGTGCTTTTTAGATTTTCTAAGAGTTAGTTAGGACTACTGTATCAGGATGTCCTTTACAGCAAAGCTACTTCAGTATTGTCTGAAGTGTTGGTAATGCTTTATTGCAGCTACTCTTGAGATGCCTGAAGTTATCTGGAACATGTGCTTCACTCTCTAAGCTTTCCTCTTTCCCACTTCCCACTCCAGTTTGCCTCCCCATCTCCTTTTGTGTTGTTTTCAATACATACTGCTTCCTGTTTGTGTTTATGGCTGGTAATGAGAGTAAATGAGCAGCAGTAAATGAATCGATTCAAGTAGCAAGCAGTGTGTGACTTGCCAGGGCCAACCTTTCCCAGGCTTCCCAGGACAAGGTCAGGGAGAACTGGGCAGAATGTTTGTGGATAATCCAGGAGAGTATTTCCTTTGCATTGCTGAGCTGTGTTTCAGGGCACTTGTAGCCCTTGGTCTTTCTCTTACTTTGATGTAGATTTTTCTTTTTAAAAGCAACAACCAGTGAGTGTATTTTGAATGGGAATCTCTGTGAGTTTATTCACTTTTCCGTGTTGCCATATCCTTTCCACTTTGTGTCACTGTAACCTCTCTGTTGGGAATGTGTTCTTGCTCTTTCAAATGAGTTATCAGCTCTTTGCCGCCCAGCTTCTGGCTGTTAATTTGCTCTCTGCTGGTTCAGGCTGGGTTCTAAACATTTTTTTATGCTTTAGAGTTAGTTTGGCATTGTATGTTGCTGTTCCTTCTTCTCTCCAAATTAATTAACTGCTACTTTATATATCATCTGAAAAATAGAAAATCCACGTCACTCTGTAACCTGAGCATAAAGACTGTAGTCTGAGAAAGCACACGGCCTAATAGAGCAGAAAACCTGTGGCCTAACTCTATTGCTTAATCGAGGTTATATATATATGTATTAATAACAGAAACTGCGAAGGTAGCAGAAATTGCAGGTAGGGACAGGTAAGATCAAAATGGCTCTGGAAAAAGTTATTTTAGTCATGTAGGATTTTTTTTTATTTATTGCATGGGACAAAGTATAAGTGCAAGCTAAAATTGCAGCAGCAAATAACCCCAGAGCATGGCAAGTTATACTTAGCTAGCATTAAGGTAATGTCATGTAGAAGCAGAATATTTGTGGTTAGCTAAAGTGACAAAAATACAGCTGCACTGGTATTAATCCTGTGTTAATCTTGTAAAGAGATGGGATTTTAAGAAGTAATGGTCTTTGGAAGGGATCTACCTGCTTGCTCTGCATAGACCAGTTATCTCTTTTTAGGCATTAACTGAACTTGCTATTCTGATTTTATTATTGATAACCTGACCAAGCTTTACTGCTCACTTATCTCTGAGTTTTGTGAGTTTATTTAAAATCCTTGTAATAGCCCTTAAATTCTACTGATCATTAGAAGTTCCAGTTTGAGAGTTTCATAACTGGTCAGTAATTCAGGATGCGTTTTTAAAGATGCAGCCGCTGGCTAAATACTTTTCAATTACAATGGGAACATCTGAATAGATATTCCATAAAACATAATCCTAACTTAGAAAAAAATTAAATGTATGCTTGAAGTTGTGTGAGTATTTAGGTAACAGTTGAATGTTTCTAAATCTATTGTATATATATTTTTAGCGTACTCTTGAAATACAGCATCCCAGATGGTTTAATTTCATTCTGCAGAGGGAAGTATATATATGTGTATCTAATACTTAAATATTTGCATTGCTCTTTTTAAAATCCCTTTCACTTGAAAAAAGCTAATAAATTGTGTCGTAAGTAGCTGTTATTCAATATGGCTACAAAATCTGGGTTATTTGCTGAGATATAAACAGGAAAATGCTAGTATTTAAAGTAATTTTCTGTAGAAATAGGCTAATTTTAATCTTTGACAGCCCATGCAATTTATTCAGTGCTGTTACGAGCGATAAAAATTAGATTGGAACTGTAAGGTATTTTCAGGTTCTAACTCTTTTTTTGGTGTAGGAGAGGTGTAATAATCTGACCCAGAGAAGAGACTTCATGTATTTGAAACAAAATAGCAACTCCCCATGTTTTTACTCTCTTCTGAGGAGTTAATATGATCCCATTCTGTTGTCATATCTTATCATTTATTTTAGTTCTTCATTTCCCTGGAAAGTGCTTAGGTGAGAAATGTTGGAAGGTAAATGGAGACAGCTTGGGTAGGTCTAGAAACCCTTGAGCTTACATTGCTGGACATCAGCCTTTCTAAGTAAAAAACTACTGAGCAGCGTCTGCACTCAGTGGAATTTTTTCCATTAGTAAAAGGAGAGGAAACATGATCTTGAAGGTGGTTATAGTTTTGGCCTGTGTACTTTTTCTCTCTTCGAGTTTCCACTCATGCCACTGTGCCTTTGGAACTCTTTTCCCCCAGACAAACACTCTTTGCAGTGTTTAAAATCTGTACCACAGTTCTTTGAAAAACTGGTGTCTGTTTGCTTCAGATCTTTTATTTTCTATATAACTGGATTCATGGCTATTGTGTTACTGGGTTACAAAAGCAGACTGGTGATGAATTCTGGGATGTTCATGATTTTTCCCTCTGGGGAAATACAGTGCTAAAATGTGATTTCCCTTTAGCACAGCAAATGCCGCAGGTGTCTGTTGAGTTTTCAGAGGGAAATTACAAAGCAAATTTGGGACTTCACATGCCCACACTGTCATTTTTAAAACTGTCACATGAGTATCTGACATGGATGCTCAAATTGTATCTCAGGTATCAGTCCTCATGGCATTAAAGAATTGCAGAGGGAAATGCTATTTAATTTGGAGTATGTTCCTTACTTTGTAACCTCTCTAGTTTAAGTGAGGTAACTGGTGAGAAGATGGTGCATAAGCAGCTGTTTCTTATGGCTTCCCCTGCAGCTTCAGCTGCTCTGGGATGAAATAGCACTTGAGGTACGGGATTTTCAAGATGATTCATGCTTTAGCAGGAAGAGAACATATTTTATACAGATGTACAAACAGAAAAAAGTACAGGATTTTTTAAGGTGTAGGGTGCTGTTACTGCTACTTTCTGACCAATTACAGATACTTATATTTGCTCACGTGGTGTCTTTCAGGTAGAAATCTAATTGATTTCTGAGTTAGGTTTTTGGCTGTTCATTAGCATCCTCCCTTGATTTTCACTTACAGCACTGTTCAGCACAATGCGTGCACAGTCCAGTTTGGTTTTTGGTTTGGCTTGCTTCTGGTAAATGATGTGCAAATTCTGGTCAGTATAGTGCTACAAATCCAGCACTCATTTTTAGTTAGGTTTCCTTAAAGATGAAGGGAAGAAGAAACTGGTTTATTCCAGATACCTTGAAAGCACACTTTAAACACAGCAGGTATCACAGGAGAAGAAGGGATTCTCTGGTAAAAATGAGCATATGCAGACAGATGTTTGGACTGCTGTATTCCTTTTTTTGATGTAGGTTTGGGCACTTGCCTGCTAGTCCTCTCCTTTTCCACGTGGCAATGAGGAGCATTTCCCTGTTGTCCGTTGTTCTGTAAGCCACAGAGACAGGAGAAGAGGATGGCAAGTGGCTCTAAATTCATCTTGGGAAAAGATAGGTTAAATGGCTTCCTTAATATGGAGCTATTCCTTGTGGACCAGGTGAGAAGGAGAGATACTAAGGGTTAGCAATCAGGTACATCTGCAAACTGACTGAGTCCTCTGGACGAACCATCCATTTAGACTGGGTAAGGAAAAAAAATCACGTTCCTTGACCTCAGTGTGAATACAAGATGACTGATCGAGTTCTTGCTGGTGTTGGTTTTGCAAAAGAAACTTATTTGAAAACTGGAGAAAGTGCCTTCATATTTGCATGGTTTGTGACTGATAAGATCTTTTTCAACTGTTGGACAGTCTGAGCTAGATTTAAGGTACCCATTTAGTACGTATCAAGTAAGAATTTGAAAACCAAGTCTTGATACCAGCAGATGCGAGAAATAAAAAGAAAATAAACCCAGCCCTTTGGTGTTACTTTGCTTTCCTTATAACATAATATCCCAAACTGGTAACAATATGATGTAGTATAATGTAGTTGCAACAAGATAGAGTGCAATATTAACATCTTCAAGTTTTCTAGCTGAAACATACTGAGATCACACAGACTGCGTCTTACATTTCATGTTGCAGAGTATTAAGTCATTGTCAAACATGAAATCAGATGAACTTTCAGGGAAAGTAAGGAGAGTATAAATGAATATAGAAAAAAAAAAGCTAGAGTAAGTTGCTTTAGAGTCGATGTCTGACTTGGAGGTCCAGATTGCACAGTGGTTAAAGTTTTCTTGTTTATAGTAGATTTGTGTTTTGTTTGTTTTTAGGGATTCTGATTTGTGCTCTTGATAAAATGCATTATTTTCCAGAGTGATGGACTAGGGGAAGTCTGATATATTTCATATGCTAACTGCATGGCTTTCATATGCTAACTGCATGGAGCCAATTTCTATATTGGCTTATGCACTGAGAGGTTTGCTGTAGTAAACAGTCAATAAGAAAGAGATAAGACAGCACAGAAGAACCTGGGATTGAAAGTTTCACCACAGCTTCCGTGACTTACAGAAGTATAAATGGTCCATGCAATGCTGACCTCTCCCTGCATACGATGCATTCAGGTTTGATGTAAAAGCCTTAGCAGGGGAGCCACAGGCCCAATCTGCACTCTCTCTGTAGCTAGAGATGTTTTTTCAGAGCTGTCAAGCTACTGCTGTTCATAAGCAGTAAATTTATACAAATTAATTATAAGAGATGGAAAGAAGTTGGGTTTGCTCACAGGTAATACATTTGGACTTCAACAATGTGAAAAATTTAAGAGCAAGTGAAAAGAAAGAGAGAGAGAGAGGCCGTATTTTTTCCTTATATTTAATGAAGCACTGTGAATTTCTGGCTCTTTGGGAAAGGTGTATTACTAAGAGTCATTAATGGAGCCTAGGCTTAAAATACACTCAGCTGAATTGCTGACTGAAGAAATGTCTATGTAAAACTTAATGTTTTCCTTTTTGTGAATATTTTAGAATCTTTAAAAAAAATTTTGAAGAAAAAAAATCGGTGTTACGCTTCTTACCATTTGCTTTAAAAAGGATTTTCCACTTGCTCATTTCCAGAAGGTCATCTCTGAGATGTACAAGCTAGCCCTTCATTTAGGTCTCCTCTTACATTCATATTTAACTTTCTTTCATTCTGTGGCCTTTATTAGCTGAGCTCAAGGAGCTTGTAGCACATTTTAAACAGCAACACTGGGAGGATGTAAATGCAGAATAATGTATCAGGACTCAAATTTGCATGGTCAAATGTCAAAAAAATTAGGCCTTCCCCAGAACCATGTCAAGAGAAATAACATAAGTGGCCAGCTCAACAGCAGGCATGCCATTATCAGTTAGTTCAACCTGTCATCACTGACTGGGAGTGGAAGCAGTGGTCATTAGCTTTAACTCTGCTGGGGAAGGTTGCGCTTCTTTTTATTTTATTATATATATTTTACGCCATCTGACAGTATTTCACAGAGCACCACGATGTTATGGTTTCCTCCTTGACAGGGGAAGGAGGGGGAAGTGCAGGTGAGGGAGTAGAAGAGAACACTTGCAATCATCTGTTGTCAGCCGGAGGAGGCAGAAATTGCATTGCATATCCGATAAATACTCATTTAGAGTAATCACTTTATTTCAGCCCTGTAATGACATTAACAAGCTTGGAATACAGGGAATTACATGAGTCAGAACAAATAATTGAATATTCCACTGCTGGGAAATGCAGCACAAGTCTGACTTAATGTCATGCCATCTCTGAAGCCAGCACTACCATGCAATTAGATGATAAGATTAAACAGCATATAATTGGCACTACTAGTATGAGAAACATACTATTAATTGTTAACTTCTCACCTGCTTGTAACTTTCATGAAATAAAAGTATCTTGCATGTCTTTTTTAAACAAAAAGAACCAGAGGAAACACTTCAGTAAGTTTTTATGAAAATAAGAGGGGAAGAACTGGAGTCCAGGATCTAGAAGGAATAACTTATGACAAACTTCAACACCTTTTTTGAGGGGGAATGATCTAGACAGCCTCAGATTGAGAACAGTGTGAGAATTATTTAATATATCAAATGCTACCCTATGTCATATCCAAAGGAAAAGTTCATAATTTGTCCTTTCTTGGGGATGGTCCTGTGCAAGGCCAGGAGTTGAACTTGATGATCCTTCTGGATCCCTTCTAACTCAGCTTATTATGTGATTCTGTGATTTGGTCAGCTCACAGTTTTGTCTCCAGATATTGTTGCCTGAAAAACTGTGATCTCACAACTCTGAGCCTTTTTTTTCAGTCACTCACTGTTCTTGGTTAATAATGAAAAGGCCTTTTTATAGAAATATGCCAAGGTATTCAAAACAACTCTGGGCTCTGGTGAGTTGGAGGAATCTTAATGTGATAGATTGACACAACACCCTCTAATCTGTTTGTTTAGTCATCAAACTCTAGGTTTAATTTTTGAGACATTCTTACAGCATCCCAAGTCAGTATAATTTGGAAAATTCCATTCTTTTAAGCATCATTTAAACTGACTTAACCCATCAAATTATACACTCTATGATGGAATATTGAAAGAATTCAGTTGCATATGCATTTAATGATTTGATAGCAGTTACCACAGGCAGCACAATTCCTCAGATATGTACCAGTTCATGTTAAGATTAATGATGGACAGATAGAATGCCAATGCAAAAGCAGCATCATCTCCATCACCTACTTAGATTAGCTCTGAAAATCACAGTCTTATCCACAGACAACACATTAAATTTTCAACACTTTAATTAAACACAGTGGAGAACTTCTCACATTTATTATAAAGATTAAAAAATGACGCCATCTTAAAACTAAAATCCTGTTCTGGACCTTTGGCCACTGATTCTAATAGCATTGGATCTTGCATATAGTTAAACCAATAGTTGGTACTGGAGTTGCCATTTGTTTTTCTCACCAGTCTATCATCAGCCACCTCTGACACTTCCACTGAGACTTGACCGAAGTATCGTGCTGTAGGAGCATGGCAGACCTAGGGAACAGCTCCCTTTTTTAGAGTACTTTTGTGTGGAAGCCCAGGCCCTGTGTGGCATTTCAGGCTAGCAGATAGGTTTATAGTTCAGAAGGAGAGAGGAATCCAAGCTGACGGGGAATAGTGGGTTCTGATAAGTGGAGCTTTGCATGGCTAGCAGAGTCTCAGAGATCTGAGGCTTGTCATGTTGAACGCTTATTTCTGTTTTCTTAACAGAAGAGAATGACCCCACCTATTGCTTTCCTGAAGATAAGGCATTCTGGGTGTTCGTACTTCAGATTTTTGCTGGCATTTGGAAAATGTGACCCATGTGTTTGACAAGTTGGCTTGAAGAAAAGCTGACTGTAAAGTAGCAAGCACAAGCTTTAGATTAGAAGGTCAGGTGAAATATCTACTATAAAGGGATGTAGTTGATCTCCGGATGGAATCCAGGTGTGCGGCTCCTGCAATAGTGTAGCTTTGAAATACTGAAGTTTTTCTAAAAGGAAATATTTGGTGCATTGCTACTAATTAGTAATACAACTTTAATTACATTTACATTGTGATTGGTACTCAACAGATGGCATTCTTTCAAGTAATTTCATTTATTCTGTCAATAAAAATACTTGCAAATCTCTCCTGATTTTAATAATGGTGCTACAGTTATAGAATGCATTTGCAATTGACTTGTTTATCAAAATTTATCTTACTAAAACAGTAGTGACATTTAAAACCATTGCAATTACTATAATGAATCAGAACATCTATATTCATCTACTATAGTTTTCTACCTGTATATATATATATATTCTACCTATATGTATTCATTCCAAGAAAACAGTACTTTTAGTATATTAGTATTATCCATGTATATGTCAGACTTTTATATTACTATGCTGATTCAGTAGTTTCACGCTGAAATTCTACTAGCAGTCCTCAAGCAGCAACTAAAAATGTTAATTTATTCCAGACTTCTAATTTGGGGGTAATATTTCTTAAAGCGACAAAAACATTAGGAGGTACCTACTGAAGAAAGGTAAAGGAATGCTGCACTGGTTTCCATGTCACTTTCTATGTATTTGTCAGGTCTCAAAGTGCATCTATTCCCCTCTGTGGGTTTGGTAGCCTGGGTTTCAGGTCAGTGCAGAGTGTGTCTTACTGCTGCCAAGAAAGACTGAGAAGGAGCTATGAGAAGTCTTCCTGGGGTTTGTTTCCGTTTTGCTTGAGTGCTGTTTTTAAACTCAGACCCTTCCTCTTTGCTGCTACCTGACCTTTATTGCAGCTATGGCCACATATCCCACTGACCTAGACACTAATTTGTGCATTTAACTCCCTGGTTTGGCTGTGGATCTGCCTCAGTATTGGAGACCTGTCCATTAGTTTGAAATGTCGCCACTAGACCTGCTTTGCTGTTTCTTTTTAGGTACTGCAGGTCTGTGCCCTTGCTGTCTGCCTTGCTCTCTGGCTCCCCTTCCTTTATGGAGAAACCAGCCTTTACTGCTCCCTGTTGATCGCTTTGGATCTTCTTGAGCCCTAAGTCAAGCACCATGGAGCCTGGCCTTTGGATTTCAGAAAGGCCAGGTAGTGCCTTTCCATTCATAGATGAATATACCTAACTCATCCCTTACAGATATCCATGGAACATTCTTTGCAAAAGCTTTCATGACTGAGATTCTGCAGCCTCTCCAGTGTGGAACAGTTCTTAAAATTTTGCCTGAAAGCTAACCTGAGTCTCTTCTTCTACCAGCAGAGCAACTTTTACATGGGCAAAGGGCGCACTGTATTAAACTAAAATAGGAGAGGTTTAAATTAGGTATTAGGAAGACATTCTTTACTCAGAGAGTGCTGATGCACTGGAACAGGTGGCCCAGAGAGGTGGTGGATGCCCCCATCCCTCGAAATGTTAAAGACCAGGCTGGATGGGGCTTGGTGGTCTAGTGACATAGCTGCCTGTGACAGGGGGATTGGAACAAGATCTCTTTGAGGTCACTTCCAACTTGAGCTATTCTATGATTCCATGATACCATTGAAGCTCATTACTTTTTGTTTCCCTCTCACTGAATGTGAGAGAGTATCGATAAGGTTATGTTTTACAACAAATCTTAAAATGGTGTTAGAGATTCTCCTCAGTACTTTTTTCCAAGGCTGAACAATAATCCCTTCCACCTGTCTCCACAGGCCATGTTTCCTAAACCTACCACCATTCTTCTCCTGAGAACTTCTTATTTCTCTGCTTTCTTGAAGTATGATTCTGGGAAGTGTCTGCTGTGCTCCAGCCAAGCTGACTGAACACAGAGTAGAATGATCTTTATCACTTTGGTCATATATATGACAGTTGTACCAGTATATGCTAAAAATGATATTCCTTTCACAACAGCAACATCACCAAGTTAAGTCTGTCAATTTATGGTCTTCTATTCTCTAGCTATTCAGTTATTTATATCCTTTTATGCACTTTACTTCTTCAGGCCACAGGTCTTTGCATTTGCCCGTGGAGTGTCTTCCTGGCATATTAAGATAATTTAGATATCACTTTTATCTCTGGTGTGAGGCCTTCAGATCAGTGACATCTGAAAACTGGTAATCTGGTTTTCTCTGACATTCAAATTTTAAATGATTGTGTTGAAAAGAGTTTGACCAAAGACAAATTCATATTCTATTCCAATTGAAATGTATTCCCAATCTAACTTTTATATTCCTAATATGCACATTTTCTATCAAGTAAATGCTCACTCTATTGTAAATTAATCTCCAATGCCTTTGCTAGTCCTCTTACAAGACTGTCATGAAGGAAAATATTGAATTAAAAAAATAAATTAGTGTATAATTTATATGATACACTATATCATATCTGCTGCTTCTCTCCTACCATTATGCCAGTTATGGTGTCAAGATAAGTAGTTTGAACTATGCTATAGGTCCTTGATGTGTTGGCAATTTCTTTGTCTTCTATATGTTTAAATGCTGATTGCTGAATAGATAGTCCTAGGGTCCTGAAATAAGGCCATTTTGTAGGTCCCTCTCTCTTCCTTTTCCTTCCTTTTAGGTACTGTTTCTCTTCTGCTGCTCTACCAGTCTCTCCAAGTTCTCCAAAAATGAGTGATTTAGAGATCACAGTGACTCCTGAATGTTGCAGGACACTGATTACTCAACAGAGAAGCCAGTTTCTCACCAGACGGTGAGAGATAACATGGCAGGGATATTCTGAGGCAGCAAGGATAAGGTACTAATTCCAAGAAACCATTTCCAGCACATTCTTGAGGTAGAGGAAGAACAGCAGCCATACTGAGCCTGAAATAGCAAGGAAGAAGAGGCAAGGAGCTCTCTCTGCAGAAGTCCAAAATGGTGCTAAATTTCTGAAATACATTGTCTTGTCTAAATTATTGCTGTCAGGCTTTTTTGGTTTTGTTTTTTGTTTGGGTTGTTTGTTTGTTTGTTTGTTTTGGGGTTTTTTGGTGTGTGGTCATGGTGTTTGGTCCTTGATGAGAAATGTGTCTGACTTTTGGAAATGACTGATGTTATGAAGAGGTAAACCATGCTCCCTTTAGGGGAACTGAAAAGAAGATTCCTGGTGAAGGAATTAATCTTTTCTCCCTCCATGTTTTTCAGAGGAGAAGCCACCTATGTGTGCAGTTGTTGAATTTTCTGATTTTTTGCTATTTCTCCACCTCTTCCCTTTAGTAAGCAACCAGAGCAGCTTTGCATCCTGCTTATCCTCTGATAATTCAGCATTCAGTGGGCTAATAATATGGGTATTGAGGAAGCCTGGAACAGAAAGTCTGCTTGCTGACAAAGCATAAATAAGCTTTAGCTGGTACTTACAGACAGATGTATATAGCAGCTGGATCTGAAAGAAGATTTGGAGTGCTCAGCACTTGTTTGAAGGCTGTATCCATATATGGTTTTTATCTCTGGATGAGCAGCACTTTGTGTTGTCAAATGCTGCATGGGGGAGAGAGGGAGAAATTCTGGCAGCATTGGGTAGTTAGCTGCGAGCAAGCAATGATGCCAGAAAATATTTCAACATCAAAAATAGCTACATTTCTGTACAGGCTTGAATGAGACCCAAGGGTTCAAAACAGCAGATTCTTGTTTTCACTCTGCAACTTGTGGAATAGCAGAAAAGGGACACGAACACAGGATAAGAGTAGTTTTAAATTTATAAATTAAGGTTTCCTTCTATTTGGAGTCACCTATATGATGTAGTGTTAGGCAAGATTCATTATGAATCTTCTCTGCCTCTTCAGCTGTTGGCTGTTACAGATTGCTCTGCAAACTTTGTTTATTGCTAAGGTACCTGTGCCCTCGTGAATGCAAGAACCCAGATTGATCTCATGCCACAGTGTAAGCAGGGAAATGAGAGATTTTTATTTAATATCTAAAGTCAGGATGTTTTTTGATGCAGTTGTGGAGTATTCTGCAAGAATGTCAACATTATAAATTGAAAGGCATATTATCTTAGAGTGCTGTTAAAGCTGGAAGAGCCAAGTTTTCCAGAGTTCTCTTTGCCAAGAAAGGAAGGAACAACAGACTCTTTTTTATTCTTTCTCCATGATGGGAGTAAAACCTATTTTTTTTTTTTTGTTAGGGGGTTGAGGACAGTAATTCTAAAAACTTAATAAATCTTTAATGAAGAAATTTGAGTGATCCTTGATCAAAAAAAATAGCTGCCACTGGACTCATAGAAAAAGCCTGCCTGCTGTGTGTAGTAATGATTCACCCAGTTTTTGCCTTTCTTGCTGATAATAATAAAAAATGTTCCCAATGAGAAGCAGTTTCCAGCTGGGAAAGAGGAATAATACTTTCATACATTTCCAGTATGTCAGCAAAGGAACATATCAAATTACAGCAAAAACATAGTCCAGTCGTGTGATACAAAGAATATGCTTGTAAAGAGTATGGACCTCTCTGGGCTCACAGAGACCTTGGATACATTTCTGAGGAAGGGCTGGCATTTTCTTGGAAATGACAACTTTTCAGTGTCAGACTGGGAAAAGGCTGGTGAGATTAGGAGCCTTCCTGATGTGTTTGTCCAGACAGATGTTTAAGAAGAACACATTTCACGGACATCTGCATCTCTGTGGCATTCTGAGTTTGTGCTGGTTCATGGCTGTTCTGCCTGCTGGTCCAAAGGAGGCTGACAAGACAGATAAGTGCAACATTTGGCTTACTTGCTCTTCTCTTTCTCCTTACCTCATAGTTTTTTTCCAACATTTCACTGACCTTGAGGAGGCTCAGTACAAGGGATTTTAAGTCTTGCAGTCCTCATTCTGTTGGGTTAAATGGCTCAGTGGATATTTCTGCAAATGTCTGTGATATGTCATCCTTTAAAAACCTGTATATAAGTATCTTTCATGTCTGTACCTTAACAGAGGTGCTGCTTCTTGCAATTTACAAATTTATGCAAAAATATAAACCAGCTTTCTTGCTTTCTCTATTCCTCTAAGCAGAATTTTATAAACCATGTAATACTACAATCCCTGCTATTAAGATGTTACCTATAGATTCTGAAGAGATCTGATATTTGTTGTGTCCATAATTTCATTAAAGATTTTTCTTCTTCTCTGGTATAGATCTGTGAAACATCAAAACTGCTGATGTGTGAGTCATGACCTGTTTTTTTTAAATTATCCTGGGTATTGCAAATTTCTTTCTGTGGCAGTGTTAGCTATCAGTCCAAGGTTTGTACATGATTTGAAGAGAGCGGCTCTGCATAGGAACTCTAACACATGTTCATGGAATCAGGGTAAAAGCTGTTCAGAATATACTGATTTTATTTAGCCTAAAATCCAGACCATTATTAATCTTGACTGAGGTTCAGCTGCCCATTACTGCTTTTTAGTCCTACTGATTTCCGTGTATTTGTGTAATGATGTGTTCCCCTTGAGATCCTCATATGTTACCCTAGAAACCATGTTTACAGATTGTAATCCTTTGTACTCTACAGGACTGAGTAATCAGATTACAATACTACCAGCTTTAAAGAGATTTCCAGTTTAAAACTGAACAAATGTGAGGCAGGAATTTGGGACCAAATTACTGTCAGTATTTTTCCACTGACTTGTTGAACAGTTGTATAGAGAAGACATTGCTATGGTGGTCATAAGATGAATAAACCTCAAGAAGAATTTGCAGCCTGAAAAGGTTGCCTGTTAAAAATATATATTTTTCCACTTGTTTCTCATACACTCTGATGTAGAAGTGCTGTTTGGGAACATCCCCAGTAGTCCTTGGAGTTAGAGTTTCTGATGGACGCATAGGTAAATGTTCCCAAAAAATGGATCACAATGAGCATCCAACACTGTGAATGTTAAGGTGATGATCTGTTTAATCAGATGTTAATACTGAGACAAGAGTCTTCCCTCAACTGACCTTCAGTTCCAAACAGAAGTAGGACATCCAGAATTTTTAAAACCTTGATAGAACTGGTGTCACACTGCAGATGAGTTTTAATAATTACAGTAGGGCCAGGGCCCTGATCCTTTAAGATATATACTATTTATTTCTAACTGCTAGAAAAAAGAAAAAAAAAGGAAGAATACCAAACCCCCAAAATTCTGTTCACATTTGAAAAAGCATGTACAAAAAATACTATTTAGTACTGGTAATTTGAAGGCACTTCTTTTTTTAAGGGTCCATGAGAAACTGAAACTTTGGGTATGTGGAAATAAAATTTCTAATTAATTCTGAAAGCACATAAAGCACCTTCCTGTGTTTTTACAATTTAAAGTTTAACCCTTTGGGGCTGCTGCGCTGTATGTAGCCTTTTCAGTTGCTTTCACTGCAGTTAGGCTAAAAAATACCAGCTTCCTTTGCTATAGTTCAGTCTTTCTCATTAGAGTTTGAGACCTTTTTGGACTGTTATGCTGAAGAAATTCAGAGACTTTTACCCATGAGTAGCTTTAGAGTGATGTTCCATTTTTCAGAAATTAGTTTCTCATTAACTCTATTAATTATTAATTATGATATTTTAGAAATGCTGTAGTTTTCCAGGTTAGCATTAAAATGATCCTTACATTGTCTTTCTACAGTTTTGTTCAGCTGATTAACTTGAACTGGTTTATTGCTATACCATCCATTTAAATTAACAATCTGCAAAGCAAGCCAATAAAATGCTTCACACATCCCATTACTGGGGTAGTAATAGTTACTCAATTAGGCACAGCTACTTCAGTTTTCAATCTGTTCCTTAATGATCAACAAAACACATTAATTTAAAATATTATTAACCAACATTTTTTCAAAGGGATGCATTTTAACAGGTGGAAACAACATTAATAGGGAGAAAAATGTTGTTTTACTTGTTAAGCATCTGCACTACAAATGCTATCACATCTATGAAGCAGTACAGTGTTACAAACTTTCCAGTTGTGACCTACAGCTGCAAGAGTGTAGCTTGACTGATTGTCCCGTAACTTTCACAGATGATGAACCAGGAACATCTCAGAACACTTTTTCCCATCACGTGGATGGGGGTGTATATGGGGGAGTTGCGGATGGGGACATCTTGCTCTAAAGTTTAGCTAGCATTTGATATGTCTTGGGAACTTCTGTGAAATGAAAGTAATAAATAATCTTTAACAGTTATTTAAGCAGCTGCTGTGTTTGCAATCTGACAACAATATTGGTCATAGGAAGCATAGTTCAGAACAGGGTTTAAAGACACTTAAAAAGACCATTTGATGACATATAGCAAGTCCTGTTCCTAAGCATTAGCATTTTTTACATACTGGAGAAAAATATAATGGAACACACTGTAAAAGTTCTGACAGTCTTTCAGTCTCAGGAGAACTACTATAGAGCTGCATTTATACCTTAATACACTTCCAGTATACTCAGTGCTGCATTAGCAAAATGGCAGCTCTGACCTGAAGAAATGTTCTGTCTCTGAACTGCAAAAAGCATGACTCATTAATAATTTCAACATTTTAAAAGTGGAACTTCACTCCTTTTTTACAACTCCGTTGATGCTGCAAACATAGGAATCAAATGTGTTGGTGCTTCCTACATATGTGCTACTAGGATTCTGAAGCTGAGTGCTTCTATAAAGATTGATTAAACATCATACTAATTCTGCACAATGAGCATGTTGCACAGTTTTTGTAGGTAAGACAAAGCATGGAGAATCTGCTTTGCCAGACATTACACAACTAAGTCAATACCCTTGACAACACCAGAAACAGAGTAAAGTAAGGAAGAAGCATGTGAAAGTGTGAAAGAAAAAAAAAATTGCCTCAGAAACTGATAACTGGAAAAAAACCACTTTGTGGTGTATTGAAACTAAAACATATATTGGAATTTTGCGATGAAATGGAAGGAAAAAAGTTCAAACTCACTTGAAAAGACAGATATCAAATTTCCTTTTGAACTTATCTCTCTGTTGTATCCTGGCAGATGTATCTTTAAAGTATGTTCATTTCATCAAACATCCTATAATACTTAAACTATAAATTGATTGGTAGTATTATTCTTCACAATTTAAACAAAACTGTGCTTGTCAAAATAAAGGAACAAAGTACCCTCTGTGATGCCATATCCTTGACTTTTTTAATCCTGTTTATTTATTTACACACTAATTGCAAAAATTGGTAATCCATATGAGGCCACCTAGGTCCATGCAAATGAGTTTCTACTGTAGGTTCTGATATTGTAAATATTTATTTAGCTGCCCAAGTTATTGGAACTAGCCACAACAATTTTTTCTGTAAAGGACAGGTTTCTCTGTAAGAGCGTCCTGAAAGGGAAAAGACGGTAAAAGAAGAGTTATTGGTAGAAAGCTTCTTTTTAATTTTATTATGCAATATTATGTATATTTTGTATAGTTATATAAATGTATAATAGTAATATAATCATCCACTTATATAATGGTATAATATAATATGATATAACCAGTCTTATTTGCTATGTTCAAAGAGTAAATTGTCAGTTCCAAACCAAGTTGCAGTCACCTTGAAGTTTGGGGGGAACACATGAAAATACATTTTAGCATATTTCTACCTTTTCCACTGGCTCACTTTTTAGGTGTTAGACAAACATCTTTGCAATGGACTGAGGTAAATGAAATCTCAAACACTGAGGAATGTAACCTTTATATCACGAAGTTGCTTCAAGTGCCATATATATTTGATGAACATACACTGGTTATGTCAGATACTATTATTTTTAATAATAAATAATGACTTCCAAAAGTCATTAAGCTTTTGTCGTGCTTTTTGTCCACATACGTATCTTGACAGGTCGGAGTTCTATAGGAGATTTAGAAATATCAAGACTCCTTTAACCTGTCTGATAATTATCTTTAACATTTCTGTTACAAAATGTACAAGGTGAGTCATGCTATGTGTTTTATATTAAAATATGTCTATAAATGTCAAATGCTTATTCTCTCTGAAATATTTCAGGCTTCATTAGATGTAACAACTCAGAATAAAGTGGGCTTGGAGTTGTATTTTTCTCTATGTAGACTCATTTATGAATACTGGACAGAATTAGAGTCTTCCTGTTAAAAGGAGGTGTCAGATCTTCTTTTGTTTAGGAGAGTTTCAGTCTCTTTTTATTGAGTATCAGATGAAGCTTTAAAAATTAACCAGAAAATAAGCTTTCTTAGTAATTATGTTGAATAAAAAGAGGAAATGTAGTTGCTCTATAGTTCTTAAAATTCAGGGTTCTGAATCTACATCTTTGTAATAAAATGCAGACATTAACAATTGTGTGCTTCTGAAAAGCAGGTATTAACCAGACCTATAACATAAAAGAATTTACATATATGGTTTCAAAAACAGCTCTACATGAAAATATTTTAATATATGTATTTTTAAAATTGAAGTTAAGTTAATTTTAAAATTAAGTTTATAAAAGGGCCTTCACTGCATCAGCACTAAGATATTGCCTCTGTATGTAAGTATGGGAAATATCTGCATTCATAGACACCAGTGTTCCCTCATTCTGTAAAGTAACATCTGGAAATTGATATATTTTAGGATCTTCCTTCTAGTGTTTAAAGACAGAAAGTGTGTGTAAACTCAGATTTGCTCAATGGTCGGCACAGAAACAATTATGCAAACACTGTCATTTGTAATTATGTTCCTTAACCTCTAAATGTGGAATTGTTTAAGGTCTCATATAGGTTTTGGTCTCATTTGTTGGTAATGGCCATTCCCTTCTTCCCCTTGGCCACTAAAATCTCTTTTTATACCAAACATGCACCATATTTTCTGTTGTTAAAACTTCAAAATGTCAGGTGTAATGTTCTTGGCATGTAAATCATGTACTTAATTTGTATTGTTGACACACATTGGATAAAATTGTCTGCTTTTAACAAAAATTACTTCTTTCAGTCCTTTTTTTTTAATGTTTTGAAACACAAGTAGATGAGATGCTCTGATCTTTTTCAGAAGTAATTTGCTATATATTATCTAGTCCTGAAAAGGCATAGAATCTACACTACCAGACTTGGTATCACACCTCGTCATCCTGAAACCTGATACAAAGCAACACAACCATCATATCTACATCAGTATAAGCTTGAAACACAATCAGAAATGCAGTCCTTCTCAGAGAGGAGCAGGTGGGGCTGGAAAACATATATAAAAGAAGCTTTTTGCTAAAGTCTGCTGGAGAGAAGGGAAAATAAATGAGTAAATTAGGCATCAGTAACTTGTTGAGACACTGTTCTTTTGCAGGAGGAGTAAAGTCACAAAATTACGTATTTCTTCTGCTCATTTTGTTACCTTTCCTGGAAAGATTTTAAGGTTTTCATCTTGAAGTACCATAGGATGATAGCTGTGAGGATGAGACTGTAGACATTTCTTTTGCCATCTCAGTAATACTGTGATATGTTAGCTTTGGTTTATTCCCTGCTGACACCTTCTGAGCTGAGGTCTGACATTTGTGTTGATTCTGATTCTTGATCTTTGGGTTTTATGCTCTACTTGATCAGAGATGAGTTTTGCTGGCTACCCTTTCTGCTTGTTGTTTCTTTGCAGAGATATCAAGCTCTTTGAGACTAGACTTAGGCTCACAGGTTGACATTTTCCTTTCTCAAGTATAGATGCAGCAGCAACGGTTCCCTTTCTGAAGCTTCTGAAGTTAAATTCTTGGAAAGTGATAGTGTGCATATCCATTAAAATCGTCATCACCACTGTTTTGTAATTTAGCAATGTCTTAGGTCTGCCGTAAAGACTTGCTCCTCATATATGAAGATCAGAGCTACTTGCAGAGGGCAAGTAGCTTGTTTATGGTATGCTTTGTTACATGAACAATTTTGTGTGAATAGTTGTGGAGAGTGAACTGTTGAACTGTTTGCTTCAGCTGTTCACTCTGTGCTGTTCATTCCTCCTGCTGAGTGAGTGGCCACCTCAGCTGCTGAGGACTGAGTTTTCTCCTTGACCGAGTGACTGAAACTTTCAAAATGCAATCAGAAATGGATAATATATGATGAATGCTCATATTTGCACATGGATAGCCTGGTTTGATTGCAAATATTGGAATTCAGATTTCTCTTGGTGTTTTAGGGTATATCTAGGAATGGCCAAAAACCAGTAACTCTCATGGTGCAATATTCTAAGAATTCCTGCCACATCACTGTTAAGTGTTTAAGTACACTCTCCACCACACCTTTCAAAGTCTTAGAAGTTTTAATGGACTCTTCTTTGCTGCCACTGGGGACCCATATCTTCCATCTCTCAATCCAGTTAATAGAATTGCCTTCAGTTTTGTTTCATAGAGGAGATAGTAGTATTGCTCCATTGCTTATGGAATATAGGGAGGTGATAGCAGCACCAGAGATCAGGTGGAATTGTAACTCTTTTGACTGGTGAGTTCAAGGTGGCATGTTGTGTTGTCTCCTTTTGCATAACCTTGAGGGAGAAATCTGGATGATAAAAAAGCAGTAATGAATTGAATTTTTCTACGTCTTAATATAGATAAATGTATGAATACAGAATCATATATTCATAAATATGTAAATAGATACATAGGCACATATATGCATTTGTCTTTGTGTAGGTGTATCTCATGGTGGAGAAGACTGAGAGGCACCTATTGCGCAGCCTTCATAGATAATTTGAAATTCTTTGTCTTCTGTGTAAACACCATAACTGCACTCTCCTAAGCACAATGTTTTCTCCCTGGGTGTCCATTCATGACAGTCCTTCTAATGGGCTTCTGGGGTAATGAAGCTGGCAAGGAACATAAGGGAAGGTATGCAGTGCTTTCCCCAAAGTTGCTGCAGCGTGAAGATGTTCCTTAGGATGATATAGTTCCTGGTGAGAATGGTATAAGCTTAAGTATAAGCTCGTATTTGGTTGGTCTGAGCTGACCTTCAAGAAGCTGTCCTAGAAATGTTTATACACTGTAAGTTTGTAATTGGTTTGTCTTGGAATGAGTTCTCCTGGCTCAAAGCTAGGGCTTAGATCAGCAGGGGAAGCCTGCAGCAAGTTAGAGAATTTCTCAACCAGTTAGAACCTGAACGCTTACTTCTGTATGTTCAGAAATCAAGCTTGAGAAAATGAGAGGAAAATGCATGGTGAGAATGCCATTTGCAGAGAAGAAGCAACTGCTAAGTGACATAGAAGAGAAAAGATAATCAGAGGTTTCAAAATTCTGGTTCAGTTGTGTGGCCGTTGCCTCCAGAAGCTGGGTATAATAATGTATATTGAAACTGCTTCATCTTTTATAAAGATTTCCCCCTCTCAGTTGAAGGAAGTAACTATTCGCTGCATGTTCCACACTTTTTAACATTGAGATGTTTTAAGCTGAAAAAGGTAACTGAGTCTACCCAGAACATCTGCATGCCACATGGGATTCCTGTGGCCTTACCATCTCTCTTTACGAAGAAATCTACATGATGCTTTACATTATACATATTTGTGTATGGATAGTGCCAAATAAAACCTTTAATTATATCAGCATAAAGAGGGATACAACAGCTATCAAACATCAAAAGTTTTTACCATCATTTTCATTCCTATCACAGCTATCTGTTGACTTCTTGGACTGTTTTTTACTAAGTACAATATATCTATATTCCATATGCAAATTCCACTGTGAGTGATTTGCCTGTTTTGTAAGCTAGACTGCACCTGTAACATGTGGGATTGAGTTAAAAATGACAAGCAGACAAGCACAAGGCACATTATCTTGACAAACTCAGCCTCCGAAAATTAGCCTGTGCCTGAATTATTAAAATAACAAGGAGTATTTCACTCAGCTGTGGAGAAATGCTCCTAATTGTCCACTTTAGCCAACTTCTTTCAGACTTCACGATCGGTCAATTTACAGGAGCGGCTTGCAAATTCCTGAACTCCCATTAGAGAAAAGTGCAACAGCAGTCCAACACACCCTCATTTATTTTAATAACCTGCCAAGCAGACATGAAAATGTTAAAGTTGGAAGGCTGTAACATGACAGGAACCTGACTTGTCACAGCCACATTATAATCTAGTTAAACTACTTTCTTTCTGCCTTTCATGTCTTTTCAGGTAAGTGGAAAACTAATTGTCAAATTACTAATTTTGTTGGCATTAATATCAATACTAAGGCTAGAGAAGCATGAACAGATAGGCCTGTGGGTTTTCTTCATATTGTGCTTGAATGCTGCAAAGCATTCTGAAAATACAGAAGGATAAAATTGGAGCCCAGTCTTTTATCAACAATGACCTATTTATTTTAAGAGGCATTGAAGCTCTATAAACAGGCTAGTTAAAGTCTCTGGGTTCTTTTATTATTATTTAATGCCTGGAAATCTTGTTTACTTCAATCTTGTTTCCTTTGTGCAGAGTAGTGTACCTGATGTAACAGGGCGAGTATTCACATCTAAAGTATTAATGGCAGAGTCTGATCGTGTAGGAGACTACAAGGAACTGCACTACCGAGAAAAAAGTCTTCAACAATGCCAGGGTCACACTGTCTTTCAAAATGAACTCTAAGTAGGTCAGGCTTCAACTGCAGGCAGGGTCGAGAACATTACTGCACAAAGTGCTTGGGATGGTTGAGGAGCTTGTTGAGAGAACTGGGGGTAGCTCAGGTGACTGGGAGGAGGACCTAATTGCAATGAACATGGAGATATGAATCCATCTACACAGATGCTGCTCAACCCTTTTACAAGGGGTTGCTTGGCCTACAGGGCATGAAGGTTTCCAGGTGCTTTCTCAAGGCAGGACAGAATCTGTTACTTATGTCTGAAATCCATTTTTCTGTTTGTTGTTTTTCGGGGTGTGGTGAGGGTGGGGTGGTGTTTGCTTGCTTGCTTGCTTATTGTTTTTCTTCCCCATTTGATAATAACCTTTCTGGGGAATTTGACTTGGCTTCGTAAGTGTTTGCACAGATTTTACTGTCCATCATGGTACTGATAGCTTCCTATGAATAATAAGCCTTCCACAAAGAACACTGAGATGCCTTAATACTAATATTACCCCACAGTACTTGAAAGCTTTTCCTACTAAGTACTTAGCTTTGCCTCTATTTCATCTGGAATGGGCTCGTTATTAGCTGTGGTTTTTCAGGAAGCTGAGTATTCAGTTTGTAGAAACATATTACTATTTCTTGTAGTATTTGGGACAGAATTTATTTTCCATTTTCTTTTACTTACTTTTTTTTTTCTCTGCTGAAAATAAACATGCAGAAGCCCATTCTCATAGCCTCAGCACATCAGTTCTGTCCCAGCAGGAACCAGAACATGTATCATCAGAAAACAAACCTTTTGATGTTACTGACAGGGTTATCAAGAGTGTGATTGCATTTGAGTGAGTCCTATGGCTTTGTAAATGCTCTCTTTTGGAGAACGTGAACCTAGGCAAACACGTAACAGCACTGAGCAGCAGTAGGTCTGAAAAATCAAACTCTGAAAGATTCTCTATTCCTCTGCCCATCTTCATCCTCTCCCCTCTTCTCACCAGTCTCACCATACTTTGTGCAAAATGGGTTGGCAAGGTTTGGAGTAGGACACAAACATTTGCAAAGTGTCATTACTACAATGAGCAGGAAGAGAAGAAAGAGAGGAGGAGAGGAGGAGAGAAGCAGGTCTGCTGGAGCACAAGTGGGGATGGGCAAAGCTAAGAGGTACAATTAACTTTTCAGTTCCCAGAAGATAATAAGTATCATGAGCAAACTTGGGATGGTAAGTGAGGTAGCTAAGGGTTTAAGAGCAGCCAAGCAGCACTGAGGCTGGGTCTTACAAATAACTGATTTTCTGGTGTTACTGTCAGAGGAGGGAAAGTTTCTGTGTCCCCTGAGAACTAGGTCACCTGAGAGCAGCTGCTACAGGGCTTCACTCAGAGTGAAATGGTAGCTACCTTATGAGGTGTTAAACTCTCTTTTGAGAAAACTCACTGAGTACCATATTGACTGATGTATTGGGTAGGATGGAATTTTTGCTAAATCATTTTCCTGCCTAATTAAGGCTTTTTGAATAGTTAGAAATTAATCAAAACAAAATGATTTTTTTTGTCAGTGACACTGCCTTTATGTGTGACACATACTCTCCTGTACCTAGTTCTTCCTGTCAGCAATCTACGAAGTATTTATAAATGTGCTTTTTACTTTTCCCATTGTCTGTTTTAAAAATGTCTCCTTAAAATTTTTGGGAGACAAGAAGACATCCGTGAATGTTTAACTTGCCATCAGCATCTATATTTTATGTTTGAAACATTTAAAAGCTTCTGTTTTAAATAAAGATAAACACATCCCTAAACAGCTGTGCAATGCATGACACAGAACAATTGAGTAAGCATCAAAGTGCTTAATAGATAAAACAGTGCTGGATGTGGTAAAATAAACAGGATTTAATCCCTTTATAACTTGAGTAAATAAATACAGCTTTAATTCAGATACAGTTTTGCCTTTAGGTTGCTCTGTTCTGTTAACACCTATCTGTCAGCAATAATACCATGTAAATGAGCCACTCTGAGCCTTTCCCCTTGCATCTTGTTTAATCCTCTTCCATTCTTCTAATCATCCTACACACAGAGGCCAATATCTATTTTCATCTGGCAAGATAGGATCTCCTAAGGAATTAAAGACGGTTTCCACTTAGCTCCACAGTACGCAAAGGCTGGGCTGTGATCTAGGGCTTTAGGGACTTCTCATAATGCGCTGGTGCTCGCTAGATCGAAGAATTGAGTTCTGGCTACTGGATTTTTAATCCTCCTGTGGCTGATGTTGGGCGCTCCAGTGATTTAAGATCTTTGATTGCTCAGAGCTTGGCCCTTTGATTGAGTGAACTTCTGAAGACAGCGTGTGACTGATTTCAAGTTAGTGGTTTTAAGTAACTACTGGAAAAAACAGATAGGAAAAGCCCTGTGATTAAGATGCACCATCTCTCTTTTTAATTGACTTTCTGAAGCTATCTGATGCTTTACTCTCCATACACAAAAGAAAAACTATATAGATCAGTATTTGTTCTAATGAAGAACTCAAGTGTCACAGTATTTGTCTGTGCTTGTTTGCAGTGACATGTCTGTTAAAATTGTAGACACTAAAGGATGTATTATAGAAACACACTTTTCACAGGGCAAGCATTAGAAGTATCAGCAAATAAAGCCTCAATGCACAGGGCTAAGATAAATAGTTAATATAATTTTGGTTTGTAATATATTTTCAGATACTGTGTATTTGCCAGCTGAAGACGATAACATGCATAAAGGCAGGTAGGGGTCATGGAAATCTGTTTATCTTGGCAATCTGAATTATTAGCAGTTTGTGAAACTTTGAAGTAACCTCACGTATTTCTTTAATGATGAAGGTAGGGCTTATAAAGTAAGACAATGCCTGGGAATTGAACAGCTTTGCTAGCTGGGCGCTGAGTTTTCCTACTCCTGTCTTGCTGTTTAACCATCAGTTTCACAAAGTGTTGCAGAAGGCTGCTACTTTTGCTTAGTGAGTCAGACATGGGGTAGTAACCATGTTTCAGGACAGCCACAGCAGTTACAAGTATCATTCTTATTCACTGGGTATGTAATTTAGTTCTGTTTCTTAGACCTCTCTGCAAAGACAACAGCATCAGGATCTTTGCCGTACAGCAATTCAGACATTTCAGGCATGCACCAGGAGCAGCTACTTGTTTTAAAAAGTGTAAGTGGCACTGCATCTCTTTACTGACCTTGTAGATAGAGGGGTTTTAGCATATAGTTATATGTCACGTTTGGTATGTTTTGTATATGTTTCTATCTATAAACCATGTGTGCACATCTCCTCACTCTCATATAGGTGTTTATATGAATGTGGTGGCTTCAGGAGCTATGAAAATCATTTAACATTTCTCCTTTAGTGAAATAAAGTCTTGCTTGTCTTCTCCAGTGAGGGTTTCTCATGCATTCCCTTCACCCAGCTGTCTGATCAGAACAAAATGTCAGGTTTTCCTCCATGTTTCACTCCCTCATTGCTTTTGTTTTGTGTAGACTCTCTTAGCTCACTGTTTTGGGTGCCTGTCTCACATTAGTCTAATGTCTTTCCCACAGTTGTCTTTCACAAGCTAAGGTTTACAATCCTCCCAGACTTCAGCTTTTGCATTGGAGCTGCACTGACTGAAGAATGGGAGTGTTTGATGCTGATACCCTTTTGTTCTGTGTGAACATCCTCTGTAATCTTCTCGAGCTGACTTTAGGGAATGCACAACTTTGCTTTTGCACTTGAAACTGGGTTTAGTGAATATGCTAATACACTGTGCATATGAGTTTGGGAGTCTCATTCAATTAGTGTAGACTGTTCTACTGCATTTCTGATGGGCATATATACTTGGTCATTTGGGCATGCTTGTATGTGTGCATATGATGTGGGAAATCTGCATAACCAAATATTGGGCAGTATAACACTGCCTGTATAATCATTCATTAATGTTATTAAAGGTGAGCTGGGACTGAAATGAGGATTAATTATAAAGAATATAAAGCATAATTAGTAACATACTTTTCCTCTTACAGCTTTCTTTTTCTCTGAAATCTTTTTCCTGATGCCCTAATTATTTCCCATCTTTTAAAATTCACTTTAATTTCAATTTAACTCTCCCTGGGCATGCAAACTTGACAAGTATTTTTTTCTTCTCAAAGATTGATTGACAGCAGTTTCGAAACTGTCACAGTGCTAATTAAAACCTCGAATCTGTGTATTTATGAAGCCTGAAAGACTCTGCAGTGCTTCAGGATCCAGGATCTTGTGTCTTGAATGAATTTTTTTAACAGCTAATATGGAATCATTATTAGTTGCCTTTCCTCAGGCTTGATATCCAGCTCTCTATTTATCACTGAATTTAGAGCTTATGTTGACAACATGAGAAATAGAAGCCCTCCCAGGCAATGATGCCTGCTCTGTCTAGCCAACGTCATTTTACACTTTGCCTTTTCTGCTTGGCAGAGCTGGGCAGAGTTGGTCCTTACCAAACAGCAGCACAGTTTGACTCAGAGTCCTGTATATTCCTGGGGAATACATGCTAGGAATATTGTGGTCATATTTTACCATCTATGGACTGACTGACTCTGCTGAAACTGTGTTGTCAGGAATCTTCTACCTTACACTTGAAAGAAGAATATTGTTAGCGTCAGTGCTGTATGCATCAGAATTGGGTCCTGCTTTCTAGCTTGCAAACTTTCTGGAGGCCAGAGTATTCCCAGAATCTTAAGATAGGCATGTCTGGAAGCTAAGGTAAGCATCTACCACTAAACCACAATTGCAAAGGCAATATAGAATAAAATCCTTGCATTCTGTTGGTACATGGCTGTCTTCCTCTGTCTAACTCCATATTAGTCACTTTTACAGTAAGGCAGAGAAAATTATGTGGAGAGCAAGGATTCAGCATTCCTTTCTTTGTGGCACTCAGTAAAAATGAGTAACCATAAAGCTGTGTGAGAAGACATCATGCAGCAAGCATGTTACCAGTCCTGGTCAGAACATCCAGAACAGGTCTTGCTGCTTTTCATGGTCACAACAGCACTGTGTTACTTCTTTGTAAGTACAGTTCACTTCATACAATACATACTTAGTGTGACAATACTGATTACATGAATAGATCAAATCAAACTGGTGGGACTACTTCATGTTTTAAGAATCTGATTAAATATGTTGCACAGAGACATTAGTATAAATAATCTGCATTATCAAGTTTTGGCCTTTTTGGGGGGATATTTTTTTTGATTGCCTGTCTGACCATGACAGAGGATACATTTAGATTTTCTGCAGTCTTACACAACACTTAAAAATGGTCTATTTTCTCTTTCCAGTTCTTGTTGACATAAGGGTTCTGAAAGACTGTTGTATTTAAAGATTTTTTGATTTTGCTTTTAATACAGTGTGATCAAAAATGGAAAACATTACCTTTATTTAACGTAAATATTCTTGTTCTAAAATATGTGAAAAGAGGAAGTTCAACACTCTTTTTCTGAGTTAAGTCAATATTGCTACAGGTAATAATTCTTGCAGAAACAAAATCAAAACTTAAACAGTTTGGCTAAAAGTTCTTTCCTCTCTCAGACACTCAACTTCTGGTATATTAGCTTTAACATTGTACTAATTATTAGTTCTCTCAGTCACCATAGGCCCTGATTTTTCTTTTCTAGATATACATCCTAATCATTAGGATCACGTGCTGGAGAAGGTGCTGACTTTTCAGTGCCTGAATCCTTTCTGAACATGATATGCTATTAGACTCAGCCACCTCACCTGTGGGCCTGAATACCCAGTGTAAATCTTTTTGTCTGAGTGCTTTTGCTCTCTGTCTGAACAGTTATGTTTTCATCCTCATCATCTTTGTCCACTGAATCAAGGTCAGCAAGACCATCCAGAGGGAAGGACAGAAAAACAGCATAGTGACAAGAGATAGCAGAGCTCAGTGTGAATTGATTGGTGAAGGACGATTTCAAAAGATTTCAGCTGCTGTAAAAGCAACCAGTAAAAAAAAACCCAACATCTCCAGTTGATAAGGATGATCTGTCTCTTGCCTCTGCATCCCCCACCCCATGCACACTTGCTGTATTTAGAATATATGTATTTCTTAAGTCCCTGCGTGCATCACTCCTTTGTCACAGTAATTTTCTTGGGAAAAATTGCTATCCATCAATTTGTGAGCTGTTGCACTACTGTGGAATACATCATAAGCATATCAGGGTATAGAGAAGAGAGGTGAAAATGCACTTAGCTATGGATGGCAAAAAGCAGGTGTCACTCATATATTTTTCCCTTTCCTATGCAAAAATCTTTCTGGCAAAATTATCATAAGGAGCTAACACAATTATTCTTCAGGAGCTGCTTTTGCCACATGTATTCAGTCTTGGATATAGGGGCTATTGCTTGCATTTCTGATTTTAATATGAACATCTGCACAAGAAATTGCATCTGGTGATAGTAACTGCCTGCCATGGCAGTGATTATGCCTAATTTCAGATCAAAAATTGCTAATTTGGGTCACCTCTGCTCATAAAGGTGGAAGGGATTATGTGATTTCGACTCATTTTTACCTCAAAGGAGCATTTATCAGTCCCTGAACATCCCATTTTAAAACAGAAGAATGACAATTAGTTAAATAAAGAAACATTAATGTTATTCCCCCCCTCTTATAAGTTATTGATAGCACTTACAGTAAAAGTGTTCTGATTAAGAAGTGCTAGGCTCTGTATAATGTGTTATAAATACTCTTGCCTACAAATGCTTATAAGGTAATTTTATGACAAGCACAAGAGACTACAGCCAGCTAAATACAGAATGGGAAGGTGGTAGAATGGGAAGCTTGGTAGAACTAGTAGATCTTGTTTTGCATGAAAAGCAATAATTTTAATTGATCATGTTCTGAGACAGACTATAGTTCAGAAGAAATGAATGTGTTAAATAAGGCAAAATACGGTAATTTATTTTTTCTGAGCAGGACTTTCTTATCAGTGTGCAGACATTGGAGCATCCCTTCTCCTCTTGATGAGTATCAGAGTGCAAAAGGTCTAGCTGATAAAATTCTTTAATGATCCAAAGGTAACTTTGGGAAGTAAAGGATATCAGATATTGGAGGCTGAATGAACTATTGCTCTCTGTATAGTAGCAGGGGCTTATCTTTCATACAGTGAAAAAAGTGAGCAAAGTTTGAGGCAGAACGACTGTCTATTTAGCTTTGTGAATCTGAATCTAAACAACAGGTGGAAAGGAGAGAACAGAGCAGTGGTAACCACTGTTTTCATCTTTCCTCAATGAATGTGTTTCTGGTAGTGTTCTTACACTGAAAAAAAATCCTGACATTGTTATTAATCATATTTATTATTACAGTGGTTAAGGGTCAGCCAAGTATTGATCCCCATTTTGCTAAGCCTTGTACAAATGCAGAGTTGACAATCTAAATAGACTAGTTGAAAATAATGTAGAGCATAAATGGAGTAAGCTGGTCATAGCAGGTCCTATCTTGTCAGTTCCACAGTTAATTTTAGTAGGAGATGAATCATTCAAAAAGACATGCAAAGGAAGTTGGTTAGGGAATGATTGAAGGGCAGTAAAGGAAGAATGTGGAAAAAGCTAAGTATGTGTCAGAGTCATAGAGCTGCTTGTAAATTAAGAAATGCATTGTTATTGAGAGACAAATATGTACTATGAAGCCATCTCTCTCCTCCAAAACAGAAAGTCTTATGACTGACATCAAGTCTGTGTCCAGAACCTCAGTTGTGCAACAAATTATTGAAAGCAACATACTTTCTTTTGTGTTAGCAGTGCAAATAATTTGTTTTCACCCATTTTTACATCATAATTTGGTAGCATACAGAAAGCCAAAGGGAACCTGGGGCTGTTGCCAGTTTTTCAGCTCCTCTCCACCCTGTTCTTGTTTCCTGCAGTAACAGCATAAGCCAGTTTCTAATGCTCCAGATCAATTTTTTGGTATCACTGACACTTACTCTACCCCTTCAGATTAGGGCAGGCTCAGCCACCAGTAAAAGTCTTAGGTTCTCGTGTGGCCAGGAATTGCATGGGGTTGCAGAGCATTGTACTCTTCAGTCTTTGTGGAAGTTTCTGCTCCTGTGTGTATCCTGATTCTTGGGAACTCTCTGTCTGGGCAGTCCTACACGACATGGAGCTCTGCATCACTTACTGCTGGAAGGAGAGGAAATCCTTAATGTCCCAGTGTCTGTCAGACTTCCCATGGCTTCTAGTTTTTCTAACACCGTTACTGTGTTAGTGCACTGGAACAGTTTGTCTGGACAGGTTGTGGAATGCCCACCCTCAGAGAGCTTCAAAATATGATTGGACAAGGCCCTAGGCAATCTGATCTAGCTCTGATGTTAAGCATGCCTTGAGCCATATGTTCAGCTGAATGGCCTCCCATGACCCCTTCGTAACTTAATTACTCTGCGATGACCCAGATTACACTGCCAGTATGTCTGTAAAATCTCTGGGCAAAAATTCTAATTTGATCATCTTTTAAGTGTTTAGAGAGGGATGGAAAAGATGAGGCCTGAGTTGCCTCCAAATGAAACCACAGATCTTCCAAATCAGCATTTGAAGCAACTGCAACTGCTCCAAAAAACTTGTCATTAGTGTCAGATGCTTTTATTGATTCAATTTTATTTTGTGGATTTACCATTTCTTATTCATAGAGTTTAAAACAGCTGCTGCAAAATTCTTCATTAAAGATGTTTTATTTAAGGACTTTGATGGATTGAAAGAGTTCTCAAAAGAACTTAAGTTTATGTGGTCTATTTCATGGAACCTTTACTGTCACTTCTCTATGCCTCTTTCTGTGCCACTTCTCTATGCCTTTTTCAGAGTTTCAGGAAAGACTTTTTGAGTTTTAGAGTTCTAAACTTCCTAGATACTAACATGTAGTCTTTTCGCACAAAACTGCCATCATCTGACAATGGATATAAATTTCGAAAAAAAATTTGTCATCATTCTTTCCTCTCCTGAAATAAATCAGAAAAGCTTTTGTGGTTTTAACTGAAATAGCTTCAGGTTCATGCACACTGCAGTAAAATTTGGTTATTATTCCCATCTGTTCAGCACTTGTAGAACCCATCTACAAAAAGGCAGTGATAAACTGGAGTAAGGTGCAGATGGACTAAGGGATAGTTGTACTTCCCTTCCAAATGAACTATTCTATTATAATAGTTCTAATATTCTAATAGTTCTAATAATAATGTTCTATTCTGTTCTATTTTGAAGTTCGACATAGGGTGCAGAAAGCTGGACTTGAGAAGTTTTGAAGTCCCTTTTAAGCTGGGTTACTATTCTTCCTTTTTGACTCAGTGGGGGCCTGTGAAATCTGTGGTTTCACTGTCTGGGTGAACTTTGTTTCTTAAGTCCTTCAGTAATGACTCATGCTATAAATTTTCCTCTGATTTTGCAGTCACTATAAACAGAATAATTATGAGATACGAAATAGATAATAGTTTAAGCTGAACTTGTTAGGCCTATCTTGAAATCCCCTAATTTATAGGTACTTATTTGTACCAAGAAAGCTAAAAAAAAAAAAGTGTAAATTTTGTTTTTCTTTAAAAACCTGTGTAATATGCAAATATCTATTTGCTTGATCTCATTAGAGTTTTCTGAAGATGTACTAAAAAAGAAATCTTGTTTGGGTATGATCAATGTAATTTCTTGATTAATGAACTGAAGGCTCAAACCAGTGTGAAGGTGGTTACAAAAATGAGAGAATGACAACTTAAGCAAATGCTGGTTTTTGCTTCATATTAAGGAACATCACTTGGTGTCAGCACTGATTGATTGGTCTAGCAGCTGAAACTTAGTCTGAGCAAGGATCTTTCGGATTATCAGAGAGGGAAGCAAGTATCACAGGACTAACATACTATTTTTTGGGATCTTTCACTTTCCTTTAGCTTTTTACATAAAATCAGACCACAGATATAGGAAAGTGAGGGTCAGAAAAATTCTAGGGGCCAAGCTTCAATGAAGGAGGGCAGTAAATTTGTTACAGAGGTTTATGAATAGAAGGAAATGACCTGTTGGGTTTCCTTACAGATCTACAGAGTCTCTGGGCTTCTTCCTGAGGGGATACTGAGTTATGCAAACAGTGTTGTTTAAAAGCACTGAGAAGTTCCAGATATTTGTTGTGAAAAATTAGTAAAACAAGAAGTTTCAGTTAGGTACCTAATTCTTTATTTAACCACCTAAATGAGTCCAATTGTTTTCCTTTATGTCACACAAGCAGAACTTTAGAGCAGATTGGAGCTTCAAATGCGCTTTTTAAAACAGGTAGTTTTTTTTCATCGTAGTGTACTTGGCACTTGGGGATTATGCATTATTGATCTGTGTAGCCAGTCTTCAAAACTGCTATTAATAATGAGAAGTCTTTGTAGGGAAGTATTTTTTGAAGAGACCATAGCTTTGCTTTTTTTAGTGAACTAGAAGTAAATTCTGAATTTGCTTTCTTACCGTGTCCATACTCTGGCTCTGTAATAGGCTATTATATGTTTCAAGTTCTTGAGGTTTTGGATATGGTAAGAAAAAATGTAAGTGTCACTTCTGGAGTATACAGTAGGTAGTTTACTTTGTAAAAAGCCAATAACTCTGCTTTTTTCTTCTCCCTCCAAAATATAGGTGACAGGTTATTTTTAAAAACACATCTTAGGCAAGTAATTCAAACCTCAAATTTCTATAGTCCTTTAAGTGTCATTTTTTTTCCTAAAGGCTGTTATCAAAATAATCTAAATCACTTTCTTTCTATTAATCAAAGAATTACAGCACTTAAATTTGTAGTTGTCACTCACATAGTTTGTGCCTAAAGCATTTTGAAATTGTTTTGTGTGGTCTTTTCAATCACTCTGTTTTTTTTTCTCAAGACATTGTCAACATGCACAAAGAATGGGATCACAATAGTAATGAATTTCATTCCTTTGGGACTTACAAGGTGAGATGTAATCTGATCTCCAAGGGTTTTAACAAAAATAGTCATTGTTTCAGAAATTCTAACATTAAGCACCATCAACAGCTATTCAGTCAATGGAATATCTTTCCCAGCAAATTGGAAAACAAAACCAAGAGTTTCCTACTCAGCTTAACAAAACCTTATGAAATCCACAAATTAGCATCTTCAGGAAGTAGTTTCTAGTTTTCATATTGAAAGTTCAAAGACAGGTAACACTTCGTCATTACTTTGGGCGTTTTATGTTGTAGCAAAATTCCTAAAACAGCACCTGCATTATGAGATGAGATGGTGATAATGATGATGATTATTATTGTTATTACTAGGAATTATTTTTTCATGTTGTAGAAACTTGGAAAAGCAGACATTGCTATACTAAAGACTATATGATCTTCTTGAAGTATTTTTGTCTACAAGTAACAGGGAGAGAGAAGAAGTAATGAAGAGTTCAAAAACTGATAGATTAGGTCCATTTACATGTTGGAGAGTCCCACATAAAATAAATGTGAACATGATATTTCTAATACAGACTACTGCAAACAGTGTAGTAATTTTAAGTTGATTCATTAATTAACTGGACATTTTTGAGGTCTAATGTATTTTTTGACTGTGTATGTTCTTAATTAGCTCAAATTGAACAAACAGAATTTATCCAAGGACTTACAGGATAAATAAACACAAAATTTAGCACAACATCATAGACTTTCTGGGGTGATATACACTTTTTTTATTACCTCTAAATAATTTTATGAATTAAACTGTAAAGTACAAAAGAGAGGAATATTAATTATTTATTAATCCAATATTATTTTTAGAAGTCTGTTTTACCATTTCACACTTTGCTTAGCTCACTGTAAGTTAAGACCCTTAACAGAAACATAATTTATAATAAAATTAGTAATTATGAATATTTAAAAATTAGCCTGGCATGTTGATGTAGAGAACAATAAATATATGCAAATTATCCATTGAAGTTGACCACCACTTGTGTAGTCAGAGACATCCAGTGTACTTATTAGTGACATGTAATCTCCTTAAATTGTATTAAAAATTAGGCAATAAAAATGACACTGGTAGAAAAAACCCAAGAATGAATTATGTTTAGAACTGGACAGGCACATTGAAAGAAATAAAAATATAAATGAAGGAAATAAATGTGTTCTTTTTTCTTGATTTTATTCAAAGAACAGACAGAACTCTTGGATAATTTTCTCCACCTTTCTGACAGGCCTGACAGAATTGAATGTTGTGGTTTGATGCCTTTTTTTTTTAATCAGTAGGACAGCAACTAAGAATTTTACCCATGACAGCCAAAGAGTCAGAACAAGACAAGAAGGGTAAATTTCCTCTGGTTACTTTTGTAAAGTTCCAGGCAACTCTGCAAAGCCTTGAAAGCTTGTTTTTAATGATTTTCTGATTGTTTTGTTGATAATGTAATAAAATTGTAGATTAAAGAAATGAAAAATAAATTTCCTGGATAATTTGCACATTTCTTTTAATTCTGAGAATAAAAACATACATAAGCTAATCAATTACTTTGTTTAAATGGCTGTTTTGGGGAACCTTTGGCATACTAAAGAAGGGGGGGAAGTTCAACTTCTCAGTTCTGACTGAGACACAACACAATCAAAATTTTAATAATAGCATCTTTTAAAAGAATTTTTAAACATTTTATTTTCTATTTCTTCTTGTTTTAGTAGCCCATTTGAATTTTTCATAACAAGGTAATCTTGGTTTTTTTCCTTGATTTCTCTTTTTTGCTTCTTTAATGATGCCTTTGATATCTCTGGAAAGCAGGGAGAGGGAAAGTGGGAAAGAGGGAAATCAGGAAAGTGAAAGTATTCATTGAGGAAGAAAACACAATTTGGTAAACATTTGAATAAACTGTGTTTAGTAGGTGACTTGCATCATGTTATCCTCTTCCCACAGAAACCCCTGGACTGTTCTAGTATATTTTAAGGGAGCTATCTGAAATCACACAAAGAATTGAGAGATCAATAGACTAGCTTAGTTGCTCAAGCAGTAAAAATCAATTTTGTGGTCTCTCATTTTCTAAGCAAAGTTTATGGAATTACACTGTAATTATGGACAAAGTATGCAAAAAATTAACTTACATGAAGGACAGAAAAAATGCAACTGTATCTTTTTTCTTTATCAGAGAGTACTAAATTCCATTCTTTAAGGACGTTTTCGAACAAAAAAGGTTATCACTTAAGTGCAGTTAGCAGTCCAATAAATAAAATAGCTAATTTTCTTCTAATATGCATTTTATTTCCATGTTATATAACCTGTGTATAATAAAATGTATTCATCTTCATCCTTTAGCTGTATAATGGGGGAGGAAAAAAAGTGTCTTTGATTACAGTATTTACTCTGATTTGAAAGCCAGACCTTTCCTGTCATGAGTGGAACAGATCTGCTAAGGAAGGTAGTGGCAAATTTATTCTGACTTTTTTTCTGGAAATCAAGACTGCATCCACACCAGCAGCAATAAAAGTGGATGCACTGTTACATGAAAAGTCTGGATCTCAGATCTGTTGTGTTCAGTGGGAGGCTATGCAGTGACTAGAATTCATGGAACAACTAACTACAGTGAGCTCCATTTTTATATTTCAATTTGATGCCCTCTTGAGGAAAATATAGAAAGGTTAAACATGCCTCCTTCAGTTCGGGCATGCATCATGCCTGTTTGTGCATGTGAGATAACAGCTGATAAGTGGCCAGTGTGTGTTTGAAGGATTCTGGATATTTTCATGGTAAACAGATGTCAAAACTCACATTGCTTTTAGGTTCATCTTACAGTGGAGTACCTAGGAGGTACAGGGTCTAGTCCTTAGATTGCATTTAGAAAAGGTTTGCTCATCATTTTAGAATGGAGATGATATCCCTCTTCCTACGATTATTTTACAGGATTATGACCTGGCCTGCCCAAGAAGAGGAAGACTGACTATTCTTACCTCTATAAGAGATGAATGCTACATCTGCTAGGTAAAAGTTAGATATTGTATACACAGCACTATCACCATCTTACCATTTTTGTTTTGTATGGCATCTGAGAATACAAAAATAATCAAAGTGGAGCCTAGGGTTTAGGTAGGCTGAGATGCACCTAGTTTGAAATTTTGGCTGATGTGTGAAGAGTCATCAGAAGATGGGTACCTATGTTCATGGCTCGTAGGAAAGCAATTAGAGAACAGTACTAGGATCACTGAAACCCCAAGGGACTTAGAGAGTCATAGAATGGTTTGATTTTGACAGGACCTTAAATATCATCCAGTTCCAACCCCTCTGCCATGGTAAGGGATGCCACCCACTAGATCAGGTTTCTTAAACTCCCTTCCAGACTGGGTTTGGACCCTTTCAGTGGTGCTCATGATGCTTCTGTGTCTTCAGCTTTGACATCAAAACTAGCAGGTAATGCATAAATTTAATATGATAATTTTAAAGTGTACAGGGCACTGAGAACATTGAAAACTAACACAAGTGAGATGTCACACTTGCATTACTGCTGCAAGAGAAAAGAAGAAGCTGTGGCCCTGTGTGGGGGATACACCTAGGGAATGTGGGGGGGGCGGGTCCAAGCCCTTGTTCCCCCCATCTAGTGTTGGTTTTTTCACCTGAGAAACTTCTATCCTTGTAACCTGAGGTAAGAAAAAGTACAGCAGTGGATAGAATCCATAGTTCAAGGGAAATATTTCACGTATATAAAGAAGTGAACACATTGTAGTTGTCATCATGTTTAAAAAGTCTTAGTAGGCTTATTGCTTGTGTTTTTAGAACTTACTCAAATTAAACTCCAAAGGGATTTTAACAGATTGAAAAGTCACAAGTAGTATTTATTAGCATTTAGTATTAAAGTGGCCTGCTCAAGCCAATGCACTAATGAAAAAGAAAAGCCAAGCTTGCCTTTTAGAGTTGTTTAAACAAGAAGACTTATTTTGATTGCAACAAAAACACCCATAAATCTATGCACATATATATATTGATCTTTCTTTCCTCTTAAAAATGACTCTGTCCCAGTAAGTTGGCATATTTCATAAACAAACCAAAAAATTATTGATCCATCATATGCTCTAAAAATCCTGTGAAGAATCTGGGTTGCTTTTAAGTTCATGCTGTACGTAAGGGAATGAGAAAGTCCAAAATGAAAAATAGATGTTTAAAAGGAAGAACGAATATTAGAAGACGTATAGCTACTTTTGCTCCTGCATGACCTTTCATTTTAATTCTTTCAACGTAGTTCATGAAAAATATTCTTTATCAGCTAATAGATTATTTTATTTGGTAATGATTTATTAAAATATAGATATAGATCTAGTATCAATATCCACCTGAGATGGACAAAGACTCTCTAACTCGTTAGGGTTAGAAAGTGTATGTTTAATTTGGTGCCGGGCAGCTGCAGGGATCTCTCCCAAACGTACAGCTCCGAGGTTACAATACAATACCGAATCTATTTATCTATAACAGTAATACATAAAATGCATATTCATAACATAAACACCTCCCATCCTCCGCTTCGTGTGAAAATTAGCAAAAAGTCATTAAGCATGCGCAATTCTTACAATCAAATTAAGTCAGTGGTCATAAAAGTGAGGGGGGTCTGTTCTGATGAAGTAAAGGCTTGTCTTCCTCACTTTGACTTTTTTGCCTCTCTGGTTTTTGACAATACATTTGACCTTGGAAGACTCCCAGTTCCCTCCTCTATCACTTTTGAATAAGTTGCAGATGTGAGAATCAATAACTGTCTAACCTCCTCTTTAAAATTTTCCTTCTAAGATTATTAATTATCTATTATAAACACAGCTGAACAAACATCAAACAATCAAAGCTTATCCTGTACTTAACTTCCTGACTAATCATTAATTTCCTTAGTTAACTCCAGCTAAGTTTTGTCTTTTCTCTATTCTAGTTAATTGCAGCAAAACCAGCTTCTATCTAAAATTTTAGGTGTTCAGAAAAACCACTGTGTTTCAGTAATATGATTCTTTGTGGTGACTATTAGTTACTACATTAATTATATGTCCCTGCAGATATCTCTGTTCCTTTTTGGCTAATTCTATGACAGCATATATTTTCTCACACAGAAAGCATACAAAATTAAGACTGCCTGACATCTTGCTATTGAAAGCAAAGTTTCATTCAGCTTGGATTAGAGATGGATTCTGGTCACATGTCCTTTTGGAAAGGAAATAATGAAGTAGATTACAGATGTTTATTAGTTCTAATTTAATGAACAATGTTGTGAAAAGTTAGAGCCAGCTAGTTTTTAAGTTATTCATTCTATCTTCCTCACTGTGTTTTGGGCAGCTGACATGACACACAGAGTCACCAGGAGCTTAACTGTGAATGACTTCCTGGAGAGGGATGGCAGCAAGCTAACATGGTCTTTTGGAAAGGAGACAGAATTAAGAATATTAGTTAGTGGTAAAATAAACCATTTTCAGTGGCTATTTATTCAGTCACTTATCCATTAACCACAAATGGATGCAATTCTCCACTAAAGTGTAATAGTCCAGCTGCACAAGCTACAACTATTTTTCCAAGATGCTTACCTTGAAGTAGCTAAAATTCCTGAACTTACGCAGATACCAGAAAATAAGGCTTGGGTACCTCATTGTGAAAGTGTGGTCTGAAAAGTGCTTCCCTCTGAGCAGCTGGCTACTACTGGGCTGTTTTTCAGGTAAACCTGAAAGGTCCTAAAAGCAGCACTTGATAGAAACACCAGAAAGATGTTTCCAGCAGTCAAAAAACACCAAAAGAATTCAGTTTCTTTGTAATCATTTAACAGCACACCTGAAAGAGAAATCACAGAGCTACAGACCAGAGACTGTAACTGTTAGCTCTTTTCTCCCCCTCTCTTGCACCACAGCAGGGTAGGGCTGTGCAAGGAAGAAGCCTTTGTGACTAATGGCCGTGTGAAATGTGCATGTTTACATTTGTGTAAATATTTTATGACAAAGATTGTGTGAGTACTATGAGAAGGGAAAAAGTCTCTGACTGCAACTTCAAGGGTTAAGGGATTCACCAGAGTTTTCTGAATTCTTATTTGACTTTGCCAGCCTGTATGTTGGAGAACATCTTCAGCTTCACTCTATTGTACCACTGCTGAGAGGGCTGTAGAGAGGAGACTGAGCTGTGATGTTGCACTAGGAAAATAAGTAATCTTTTTCTGAGCTTACAGTAAGGCCCAGCTGAAATTTTCAGAGAATTGTGGTGGAAAACTTCCTTCAAGCCAGATATGGACTTATTTATATGAGGAGAGAAGCATAAAGCTTTCCCTCCCTTGTCTGAGTGAGGGGAAAAAAAATCTCAGCACAACAGAGAGATGTATTATTAGTATTCAGCCCATCAGAGAGATATCAGAATGACTCATACTGAGCTGCTGCTCTGAAGGCTGTTTTATATTCTCAGCCCAGCTGGTCTCAGATCAAAGCTTCTCAAATAGGAGTACTTTACACTCATAGGCTTAACATACTTTATACTTGCACTAACTTTTTAAAAAACAGGATCCTAAGTTAAAAAAAATGTGAAGCTATAAACACTACTAGCTTTGACATTCAGAAAGTTACATTTAAAATGTATTTGTAGAGTAGTTGCTGTGTAGTCAGTGTGCTGGGTATCTAAAGATGGTTGTATTACATTTATTTATATTTGTCATATTGGTTTTATGAGATATGGTACTTTGAATGATTAGTTCAGTATGCCACATATGATAATGTGTGATAATTTATATGAAGCTGAGCCTAAGTGTTATTTAGGTGCTTTGATTGGTAAATGGCATATGAATGTATCATAACTTTGACAGTAAATTTAAAAGAAATACTACATCAGTCTTCTTTCAAAAACAAAAGAAGACTTCTTTGAACAAAAATAACTCAAGGGCCACAGATAATCCAAAATACAGAAAGATCAAATGTTTCTGAAAATTGTTCTTCATGAAAGAACAAAGGAATTTCTAAGTGTAAAAACTTAGAAAGTATAAACTACTTTTTGCTTGATTATTTTTGAGAAGAAATGCTGCATTATCCACAAAGATGAACAAAGTATTTTTCTTGCCAAAGTTTACAGTGATTGAGTAATAGTTGTTTAGTTCTTCATGAAAGACTGCCAGATGCAGAAAAAGAATGCAAACGTAAGTAATAAAGGTAATTTTTATATAATTAAAGGACACAGTTGTTGAAACAATTTTGCTACTAAGAAAACCATGAAACAGATGCTACCAGAGTCACTCCTAAACAGAATTTAAGTATGACTACTGTTTAGTGAGTGCTCTAAAAGTATGTTTAAGGCAGAGAAATATCTGTATATTGTCAGCAAAATGCCAGTTCCTTTTTCAGATGAGAAAACAGTAATTAACTTGGTTGAAATGTGAATGTTTCTGTATTGCTGCTAATGCTTCTAAACAATTGAAATATGTAATGTTTCTGAAAACACATAAGAATAATCCACTTCTTTCCTTTTTTTTTTTTTGACAGCAATCAAATTTCATTAGAAATAATGTAATGTAATAAGTTTAAGTGAATTAGAGGAGTTTCTTGGCAGCTTTTCATTATTTAGTGCCTACTGTCCTACTGCTAATTTGGGGAGGAAAACAGTTCATGATAAATAATGAAAAAGATTTGCTTCTAGCTAATTACTTAGCTCATATGCTGCATAATGCTGCAACAAAGTATATGATAGATTAGTCATCATTTGATCATGTAGAAAACAGAAGTTTTCAATTACACTATATGGCAACAAGTTTTCTAGTTGCTGAAAGTACTTAGTTTTCCTAACTTAAAATATATGGAAGTGTTGAGCTATATCACCCTAAGATTAGCTTTATGAGGTTGACAGATTCTTGATTATTTTCCAGCTATTAAAAGTTAGCTATCAAACAACAGAAGAAACTAGATTTTTCAGTTCTCTGAAGATGGAAAAATGAGAATGGTGGATTCATATCTGGTGCCTGGATACTAATTATTTTTCAGCATATGTTAAAAGATAAATTAGGAAAAATGTAAAGTGTCTCCATTTAATAGTGTACAATTGGTATCAAATATCTGACTCCACTTTTTGATTTGGCAAACAAAGCTATCTTTACCTGATTCAGTCTCCTTTCGGAACAAAAACAAGCGTTCTCAAAGGCTTGGTATGAAAAGGACTGGGTATGGAGTGCTTGTCAGGAATATTGTAATGAGATGCTTAGTAGAGCATGCATACAGCTGTAGAAGTGTTGTATTAGGAAACAACATTTCAATCTTTAAATCTTGAGTATGTTAATTACTTAAAACCTGTGGAATTTTTGTTCACTCTAATACGACAGTAAGAATAATATTTCCTTGAGTAAACAGGATTGCTACGAATACAGAAATTTGATAAACATGGATTCTGTAGAGACTGTTTAAATTTAAATTTTATTTCAGTTATACATGACAAAAGTTTTACGAATTGATTTACAGCACCTGTTTGCATGGAACTGCATTAAGCAGGTATCACTTAAACTTTACAGCTATAATACTGAATTGTATGTCTTGAAATTATGATTTAAACATTATTTGTGCAGTATGTACACATACACATGCAAGTATAAATTAATATACTCTTGTCCATATTAGTTGAAAGATGATATTTAGATTTATATGTAGTTAATTTCCAATGAAATTATAATAGTAATTACCATCGCCATATTCCACAGATAACAGACAGGTATTAATAAACAGAGTAATAATATTGTTCAGAAGCCTGTGCCTCCTTTTGTCACCAGTCTCTGAGTGGGAATATAGTTGGCCATCTTGCAATTATTTTATGTTGTGTTCTTTCATGGTGGTGAGTGACCAAAACATCAGCCTGGTTCTTTATTGCCCTGTAAAGAAATAGGACTGAATGCAAAGTGTGAGGTTAGTACTTTAGTACCAACCAATTAGTCTAAGGGGAAAACTATTATATGTAGGTGTGATCCATTTATTTACTAGATCAAAATAATTCAGCCCTGAAAGAATGGTGGGAAGGCAGCAGAGGGAAGCTGTTCACAAGATTATCCTATTGGAAGGATTTTCAGTACATGGGATTATCTGTAATGAGATTAACCACTGGGAGATCAAATTCTGAATGGATGCTTTAGGGAGACAAAATGCCCACTAAAACAAAAGAGAAGTGGGAGGTAAAGGCTACAGGATTTAAATAAGGTCTAGTCCTGAAAGTCCTGTTGTTCTGGCAGCAATAGTGGGAAGAAGCCTGGTTGGCAAACAACCAGGAGACACGTGAAGTGCTCATCAGTAAAAGATGGTGTTAGGAAAAGGGTTTCTAATGAATGGAGCAATGTGGATGTATAATATAAGGTGGCCACTGATTCTTCTGCATCAATGGGCAGCTGAGAATTCTGAGCAGCAAGATGATGCTGCAAACAATCATGGTGTGTGTTACATTTTGTGTACAGTTATAGAGATCGGCTTAGACCGAATTTTAAATGAGCCTAGAATGGAGTACAAAGCTACAAGATGTGCAAAAAATAGTTAACATTTATGCTTCAAGACATGCAGGAAATTTGAAATCACATTTAACAAGTGATTAGTATTTCAAGTAAATAGGCAGTAAACAAATTTTGGAACTTATTTTCACTGGTGCAACATTTAGACAAAACAGAAACTGCTTTTGGGGAGGTAGGTATCAGCATAAACATATGTGGAAGGGAAAGTCAATAAATAAACTTAGGTCAAAATCAAGATACTTCCCAGAAGGTTCAGTCCAACTCAGTATTTTGGTACTTCCAATTAACATCAGATGCTGCTAGTGGGAAAGGTTATATTTTTGAGACATAGCCCAAAAAAGATGTAGAGATTGCACTTCCATCAGCAATACAGCTGTAGATTTGCCTCTCAAATTCTGGGCATTCTGCATACTGTGTCCTCCTCTTGGGACAGAATCTCACTTGAGGCATATTTGCTCTGCAGTGACATTAGTGTATCTAGTAGAGACATCTGAAGGCTAAAAAAAAAACAGCACAGAAGACATTGCTCAGAAAAAGTATTCTGTCTGTAAAGGAACAGTATTTTGTTCACAGACATATTTACAGTTCTGCAAGTTGTAAGATATGTGACTTTTGTTTTAGGTAGAAATTATTATATATGACAACTGGCTAAGAAGCCATGTCTTACCTAGACCCATCACCGTGCCTGGCGTCCATTATCCCTCTCTCACTCTAGTGAGACATGTCAACACACAGCTCCTCTGTGTAAATGTTTTGAGCTATTCTGCATGCCACATATAGGAAAGAATAGGATGTATTTATTTTTATGGCCAGGTTTTGGTAGTGGAAGTGGGTTATAGGGGTGACCTCTGTGAGAAGCATATATTTTACATGTCTGGATGTGTAAATAGCAGTGAAAATGCAAATTTAAAGCTTTCAGCAGTCTGAATCTGCTTTCCTGTACAGGTTATCCAGTTATAACTTTATCTGGGAACTGGAGAGTTAGTCAAATGCCTTAAAGCATGTACCAAAGAATAAGGCCAATTTTTGTAAACAGACTTTAAATTATTTTTAATTAGTTTATGTCTTAGATTTTACTGGAATTTAATGGAGATTGTCAAATACTTGAAAAGAATATTCCCCAAATAAATTATTCAGCAAATACTGCTATTATATATGAATTAATTTATTCAGTGAATAATATTCAGCCAGCTACACGATTGGTCAAATGCAGCTAAAAGCTGTTTGCTGAAGAACAGTTTTGATGAGTAACAGCAGTACTCTTTGAATAATGTATTTGTCAAAGACTAGCTGACCAGTTCTATTTTTGTTAGATTAGAAATTTTGAAGACTTTCAGCTGACCAGCCATGGAAGCTCTAGTTACACAAGACCCATGTGAAACCCAGTTATTTAGTATGTCTTGCTAATACAGTGATTTTGGGAATAGTGAGTATTTTGCAGTGGTTCACATACCATTAATATTTTCTGAAAGCTGAGTTTGCAGGACAACTGAATCCACAGATAACTCTTTGTTTTGGCTGTTTAGCGTAATGCTTAGTAGACATTTTGTTCCCTGATCTTTTTTCCTTGGTAACCTGGCTATGTCCTTCAGGAGATTCAGGACTTCTCTCATCTATCCAGCAGCTCCAAGAAGGCAGTGGAAGTTGTTGTGTTCTTAATGACTTTTGAAAACCAAGGGCAGCTCTAGTTCAGATCCAGACTTATCATGGGACCGACTTCAAGCTCTTAAAAAACAGTGTTACCATTGTGGAAGAGTTAGATCATGCTGCAAACAGTGAGAAAGCAAGCATCATAGACCATGACATTTAGAAGGACTGAAATTGTGTGAATGAGCATGTTTAATACTGGGCTTGTTGACAGGCAAATGCACATGAGCTGAGAAAATGAAACGGGCATGGTGTGGAAGCGTGTTTGGGTGGGTGGGTATAAAATAAGATTTACATGATTTAGCCCAAAACATCAGGGCATTAGGTAAACTGCTGCTTTCAGAGCAGCAGCAGGTTTAATTAATCCAAGCCAGTTCAGATTGTGATTGCTTGACTATTCAGTCCTGTGCTTTTATCCATTTCAGAAGTCCAGGACCTATGTTTCACTTCCTACTCTGCAGATTCATTCTGCCCAATATTTGGCAAGGGACTGATTGCACTTGGTGTGTTCAAGTAACCCTCCACAGTCTATCTGAACTACAGTCAGAGGTTGTGAACATGACTGAGGAAACTAGATTTAAAATGTAATATAAAATAGACATAATAAAACACACCTGGGAAGTAGGGTATTTGGGCATGGATCTATGCCTTGCTGGGCTCCATTTACCCAGGCTGTCCTGTTGTTATGTGCAACACTCTACTGTTTTAGCTTTATATGTGAAATTATATAGTTAAAGCTGAAGCATTTCAAATTATTTTTCTCAGAAGTTGGGCCTACGGGCACACCATCACAGGCTATGTCAATATTAACCAATAAATTAGTCCAGCATAACAGGAACATGCTTCTAGGGCTAGAGGACCTGAAATCCCTACTGTACATGTTTCCATGGGGGGTTTACTTTTGGCTGGTTTTGGCATGAGTCCGTGGTCTGAATGCCCAATTTCATCTGGTATGCATTAGGTGGGCTGCTGGGGAGTAAACACTTTCTAGTTTAATTTCATCCAAATAGACTCTCTGAGGCTGCTGCACAACACAAATGAATACACAGTTACTTGGGTGCATTCCTCAGTTGAACAAAACACAGACATGCTCCTCATTGCTCATGGTAGTAGGTTTGCAGTGTGTTAGATTTTAGATAATCATGGAACCAAATTAGAGTTTTATTATACTTTCTCACTGAAAAAGGCAGGGAGAAAAGCAGTCACATTTTACTGAATTATACCCTTCAGATTTCTTTAAATGAGCTTGCACTGGTGAGTGGGTTGAGCAGGGAGGGGAAGTGAGGTGTTGAGGATTTGAAAAATATATTTATTCCACAAAGTAATTAAATTTGGAATTACAAATGTTTTAGTGTTTGTCAAAGCCCCACAGCATTGCATATACTGTTAACCATGGAAATATGTTACAAATACTATCTCTTCTGAGCTGCAAAACCATATTGTTAGGCTCAGTTACAATGCCAGAATGAATATATAATTTAAATCCTCATTCCTACAAGCTTTGATCTCTGTTTTTGTTTTTTTTTTTTTTTATTAACTGAGAAAGTACCAAATGGTATGACACGCAAAGACCTTTAAATCTGCACTCCTTCTGGACTGTAACAGTTTTACTCTAACTGCATCCATGAGTTAGAAATATTATGGGTCAAAAGCAGGCCAAGGAGGCCCTCAAGACTGACCTAATTATCTACAGTACATTTTCACTTTTCAATATCTGGAGGCCACTTAGTTTTCATGCTATGTACAGCAGAGCATATTTTTGTGTCTCTTACAGTCACTTGAGCCTTAAGAATACTATAATATTTCAGTATAATAACTGAACATAATTGAGATGCTATGATTTAGTAATAGAGTAAAGAGCTCAACATTAGAGCTAACTACTATATGAACTACACCACAAACATACAACAGTATGCCTAAAATTTTAGAGAGAATTTGGGATGAGGAATAATGAAGGCCAAGCCTCTTCATCTCAAATACACTTTTCTCCATTTTGGCTGTGTCCTATGTACCACGACAATGGCCATACTGCAATGAACTAAGATGATAGACAACGACTCAATCTAGTCTAAATGCAGAAAAACCATTAGAAAACCATTAACTGCTTGCCGCTGTTGAGTCAGAGATGGAGAGAAAAAGGCACGACACAAAGTCCAAGTCCGGGTAGAAAAAGCCATCATCATCCCCATTTATTAATGAATCTGGCCTTTTATAAGGTGATTCGCAAAGGTGGCAGGAGGCCATTGGTCCTTTGACCAGCCACCCCTCAGCATGAGTGGCTGAGACTCGTTTCAAAATATTTTTCCCCAAAGAATCATAACAAAGTAGGAAAATAAGCTGCAGGTGTTAGATAGAGAACTCGTTTACAAAAACTGTCTCCCTGTTTTTCATAGCTTGCGTGAGAAAGACAGAGTTCTCACAGAATGCTGCAGAAAGCTGGAAAATTTCTCTGCTAAGAGCTTTTTAGCATCCACATCTGCTTTTTTTGGTATTCTGATGTGTAAACTGGAGTAATTTAAACATTATATGCCTTTATTTCCTGGTGATGACATTCAGTTCTGATTTTGAACTGCTTTGACATAACATTACAGATTATTTCAATGTAGAATAGCTAAAATTTACTAGTAAATCATCCTAGGATTTGCACTCTATATTCAAAAATATGACTCCTAAGTGCATCCTCCTCTAATATGAAGCTGTTTCCTTTCCTTTGCCTGTGGAGTGAGTTGAAGAAGGCACACACAGTACTGCTCACCAGGAGTGGGCAACACCACTTTTGTGCCAGGGCATGCAAGAGCTGAGAGCCACAAAAATGTGGTACCCAAGAAGTGGTGGAGGTAAAAATCCCCAAAACAAAAATCAAAACCTCCCCAAAACCAAAACAAAATCCCCACCTCACCAAAAAAAACCCCCAAACTCAAAACCACAACAAAACAACAAAAAATACAAGAAAGAAAAGGACAATAAATTAAGGCATGAACCAGGGCAACCACATTAAAAGAGACAGCAGAAAAAATATGATGACACACAAAAGATACAAGGTGGAATTTCTAAAGCCCTGCATATTGGACCAATGCTATTCCATCAATGGGTACTTCTAAAAGCCCCATGTAAAGGTTATTCAAGTGTACTTTATATTAGCTGTTGTCTCCCTTGCCCACCTTGGTGACCTAATGCTCTCTAAAGTATAACATAGAGTTTCTTAGCCTTCAGCCCACAAAGGCTGTCTATCTGTACATGCACCTTGACCTGGAATTACACTTGCTCACTATTATTTTAGAATTCAGTGAAGAACAGTGTGATGAATGGTTGGAATATTTCTTTTGCTCACTGAATAAACACCATGTGCTCTGTTCTGTTAACAAGCCTGCTGTGGCTGAGCAGCCCATTCTGTTCAGGATCAGGAAAACTCTCTAGACAGAGAGGAGGTTGCATATTTCCTTGAGAATAATCTTGTGCAGCTGGGAGAGGCATCTGGTCTATGGGGTGATGCAGGTCGGGATCGCTGGAGGTGAGGGGTATTTTAGAAATGTGGGATTTGTGTGAAGGAGGATAGAAATGCAGCTGAGCTTCAGGTAATGGGGATGATAAGAGATTTCTGTAGAGCTCCAAAGGGTAACTGTGAGGTTAGTGCATGTTAGGAGTTCGGGGCTAAAGGGAAGGGCATCCCTGCAAGGAAGAGTAGATAAAGGGCTCCACACCTCTAGTTTCAAGCTGCTTTATTCAGCAGTCCTGAGTGTTATCTTAGAGCCTTTGCTGTATTGCCCCTACATTTAGAGTGTGGATTCCTTAATTCTGCATCCTTGCTGTGGGGAGGAGGATTCTCATCTGAGTGCTGCATTGGGTGCTGGTGCAGGTGGGTCTAATTCTGTGTCTGGTTCTTGTGGTGCTTTGTGGCAAGATGATGTGACATTGTGGGACTTTGTTTAGTAGGGGACAACTTGCTTATTTTAATTTTGGGTAGGCTTTTTACTTCTCCTAAATAAAGCTGTTGTTGACTCCTTTACCATAGCTATTTCTGTTTACTGTATACTTGCTGAAAGAAACAAAATAGTGAGGGAAGGTTATTGGGTAAATGCTGTGATGAATTTCTTCTCCCTAGTTCTGTAGATACCAATATTATAGAGAGGAATTTTAATGTTTCTTTTTCTTTTCAACTTATACGTGTCCATCAGAATAGTCATTGGTAAAGAATTAAAAACTAAACAAATGAGCATATAAAAAATGATACTTTTTACTATTCATGGACCTATAATCGCTACAGGAGAAAAAAGAATGGACTACAAGAGGCAAAAGCCCCGAAGGAGGTGGCTTCTGAACTGAGGCAAACACTGCCTGGAAAATAGGAGATTAGAAACATGTAGGTGACAGACCTTCACCTAGAAAGCTTTATTTCAGTTGTTCAAATCTAGGGTAAAACAATAAAATTGGTGACAGCTGAGAAAATAGTGACCAGTGTTGTGCTGTCAGAGGTTTGGTGAAATAAAAATAATACTAAAAAACTGGGGATTGAATATTACAAGAACTTCAGGATGCCCAAAGCAATGTTGGTGAGGCTGAGGTGACACATTCCAGGGATGATGATTCCACCACTTCTCTGGGCAGCCTATTCCAGTGCTTCCAAATCACCCTTTCTGTAAAGAAATTTTTCCTAATATCCAACCTAAACCTCCATGGGTGCGACTTTAGGCCGTTTTCTCTTGTCTTGATAAGTGTAAGCTTCTAGTCAGACCAGGGCATATCTGAGTAAACTAATACTTTGTGTTAGAATGACCCTTTTTCTGGTCTCTTCTGTCCTTTATATATGTAGATTCTGATCTTTTTGACTGTACGAGGTGCAGGTGCCCAGATGCTGCAGTGGCCTCTGTGAGGAGTGACTGGACACAGCCCATTCCAGCTGGCTCCAATGGCTCCACTACAGGGCATGACTGAGCCCTGCAGCCAAGTTGGTGGCACCTTGGGGAAAACCTGGATAATAAAGGGTGAAAATGCCATAGAGGCAGGTTCCTGAAGGACCGCAGTCCATGATGGAGCAGTGGAACAGTGAGGGGGAAGTGGGGGCAGAGAGGAACTGCTGTGTACTGAACACACTTCTCCCATTCCATCTGGTGCTGCTCCAGGCGAGACGGTAGAGGAGTCCGGATTGCAGGACTTCATGCTGTGCAGGAGAAAGGGAGGAGGACGGGTGAAGTCTTTGTTTCTTGCAACCTGAATCTCTTTTTAATTCTATTTATCCTGACACGGACATTTCTGATCCTGTTTTCTCACCTTGCCCCACTGGTGTGAGTAAGAAGGTGGATGGGTGTTTGGCTGTTGGGCACATCTGACCTACACACACACAGAAGTGAAGGTCTGAGGATGCCACATGAATCTAGAGTATACCTCTGTGTCATAGTCTTTCACGGGGTTTGCTGCAAAAACAATGTGCATGTAATGTTTCATTTGATCAGATTTGAAACACTTATATAGCACCTACTGAATTGAATATGGTAAAATACGATGTTGGAGTTTTAGGTTCAAGGAGAAATAATGTTGGTAGAGATCCTAACAGAGGACTTGCATAATTCTGAAGCTAGCCCAAAGCAGGAAAGGTCTAAAGTTTTCCTGTAAGACGATGCCAGAAAAACCATTTCTGTGACTATAATAAAAGTGGCTGGAGAACATGGTATTGCAGGTTAGTGCACGTCTATTTCCATGTAGGTAGATGAGTATAACTACAGTCTGTAAACAAGGTGGATGAATTCATTTGAGAAATTGGAATGAAAAATGAGAAACTGTCCTACCTGCATGATGTGGAGACAGTGACATAAATTTGAAAGTGTGTGGGTTTGGTCTCTCCACTGTCTCTTTAGAAGAGGTATAAATACAAATTGCTATTGTGTTTTATCCAAGTAGAACCAAAACAGTAATGCAACATGGGCAATTTAGATAAGGAAGCCTAAGCAGAACACAGCCTAATTGGTAAAGTAGTGATCTTACAAACACTCAACAGAAAACCAGCCCAAAGCATTAAGAAAAGTTTGAATGGGGTTTTAGTTGGTTAAATTTAAGGTTAAGATTTGTTAGTTAAATCTATATGGCTTTCCTGATAAGTGGCCACAAAAGTGTTTGTGACATGATGTGTTCTGCACTCTGTCCACCTCCTGGGCATTGCAAGCATCTGAGGAAAACCTTGCCTGGGTACGCCTGGCAGCATATTAACCATACAAAGCTTTCCAGAGTCCTTGGGGAAATAGGCTTCTGCATGTTTTAGAGCATGGCCTTCTGCTTTGCCTAGGGCTTCATGTCTGGGGTTGCTACCTAGATAGATGGTGACTGGAATCAAGCAGAGAGCTTCTTTCAGATGACAGTCTGTATGTATTTGTGGGCACCAGATTTTCATCTGGCCGGGCTAGACCTGGGAAGTTTGCAGTAGTTTTGAACAATAAGTAGTGCTGAACATGTGACATTAAAGGTTATGGACGTAAAATAGAGCATATTATATTCCAGTCACAGCCATTTATTTTACAGTTTTGACACATTAGGCCGTGTAAGGTGTATGTTGTGCTTAGTGGCTAGTCTAAAGGTATTTAGAGTTTCTTCCCCCTAAAAGATAACAGTAATATGTTGGCCAGTTGATATACATATGCTGTAGGAGCTGTAGCAGAAGACACCAATGGATATTGAAAAAAGCAGGGAAAACAGAAGATGGGATTCTGGGTTCTGGAAAAAATATTAAATATAAAAATATTATTACTGTGGACTTGTGTCAGTTTTGCCTCCAGAGATGCATCTATATGGTATGCCTCTAGGGCATATACTCAGTCTCCAACTTTCATGAGTTCTTAAATCCAGCAAATTTTTGGTATTATCTCTGTCAGACCTCAGTGGTCTTTGAGGACGAAAATTCTTTTTAGCACTGTAGCTCTTAGAAAAGGGATAAAGAAGAAATGTTCAAACACCTTTAAGTACTTGTCTCAAGAGGGTTGAGCTTAAACCATCATTTAATCTCTTCTATGCTGAGACTAGAGGTCTGAGAAAGTATTATTGTTGAAAGTAAAATCAGTGAATTTGGACTTCCGTTTTCTGTGAGAACAAAATAGTCTATGCTTCCAATGATATTGTGAAAAATAGCTCACCTATTTTGAGAGAAAAAAAAATCAGGATGGAAAATATGAAGTTTAGTTGAAATAAAACCAATCTACTCCTGTAACAATAAAAGGAATAATTTAAAAGGCAGCATCTCAGGATATAGGCACAAATGCCGTCTTCATGGCCCTTGTCTTTGTTAACAAAGATTTCCTCTTCCCTTCTCCATCAAATATTATAGCTTTGTGTCTTACCACTTTCTTGTTTTTATGTAAGTGACGTTCAGCATAGTTGGACCCTGCAGTCAGATATTGTTGAACTAACCTGAGTCCCAAGAAGGAGGGTTTTATCTGCAATGCTAACCAGAACCCAGCTTCCTAGGGACAACTTCTCTGTTGTAACTTCTTTTTTTTTTGCCCTTGAGGAATTTTTCCAGCTTTCATAAAGTAAAGGAATTTAGCCACTATTAAAACTTCTTCATAAAGGCACGACATCAGTATCAGTGTGCTAAACCCCTTTGATATAATGGTAACAGATATGTAGATTTCCTGATGTGTACCCAAAGATCCCAGACTGTGCAAATCTCTAGTACTTTGTGGCTGATGAGCTGCTTGGTTGTGTTCTTTAGTTACTCACAGAGAGGAGCAGTAGCAGATAATGTCATACAGCGAAGCAATTGTCAGGTACTGAATGGTAATAGTGGCACAATAGTGGTTGGTGCTTGTGAAGCTCTACAGCCCTTTTCTGGTGGATGGCTCCTGCCTCCCCATGTACCTGGCTGGTAGAAGTCCATATGTGGGAAGGCAGCCAGCTCACTGTGTGGGGGCAACACATCTGTGGCTCCACTGCCAGTGTAGGTAGGACTAGGAAACATGAGAGTGTGTATCAGAGATGATTGTCAACAGCAGAATACAAAAGGGGCTAAAGATTAAAAGAGAGGGGGCTAAGAGACTGGCAAGTCATGCAGGACATATGCTTGCTGAAGAGCTCCGAATCACGATTTCCTCCCTGACCATCTGTATGGCCAGGTCAGGTATTTATGGCAGATAATTTGAGGACATGCCTTAAGTTCGGCTCATTTTTTCTGTCTATTTTGTGGGCATCAACTTCTGAAAATGTGGTTGTGGCTAAACAACTTTAAATCCATCTGGTGTCAGCGACAGTCTGTCTGCCACAGAGGCTTTTTAAAGCTCTGTTCACACTGTGCGCATTGCAGGCATGCTGGAATACAGAACGTCGTGCTTTGTGACCCCCTTAGTCTCTGTGAGAACACGGATGTGTGTGTGGTGCAGAACTGCCACTAAACAGTCGAACCAGCTGGACTGTCCTTGTACTCCTCAGGCTCCTTTCTTCCTAACCTGCTTTTAATTTGAAGCACTTGATGGCTCACTCACCCTCAGTGACCCTCAGTAACCAAGTATGGGAAGTTATCACAAAACCAGATCCTCCTCTGTAGGATTTCTAAAGCTCTGCAGAGCCTCTGCAGTGTGTTTGTGCTGGTGTGTGGACTCATCTGCCCTTGCTGGCACGCAATGTGCTAGTCAGCGATCATGTGTTTTTCAACAAAAAGTGAGAAAATGTGGTTTACTGTGTTAAGTGTCGCAACCTCTGAATTGTCAAAATAATTTTGTCTAAAATCAGTCTTTAAATGCTTTACTTCTATTTGAAGGAGAGTATGAATAAGGCACACACTAGGAAATTCTAATTGTAAGATGTTATTATTGGACCCTTTGTAACTGAAATATTGAGAACATATTTGAGTGGACTGTTTCAGTGAATTTTAGTTAAGTAAAGCTTAATGTTTTAGCTTTTTTTTTTTTTTTTTTTTTTTTCTGAAAGCTTTTCAGGCTTTTCTAGTGTATTCTTTTCTTTGATCATCTTTTGTAATAACATGATAGTCTTACATTTCAATAGAAAAACTGGAACTAAAGTATACATGAAAAAGTCCATAACAGCTCTCTTGCTGTTTATTTCAACAATCTTAATTAAAGAAAAACCTAATCCTACAACAGACTTGTGATTTGCCTTTTCTTTGAAGCGCAATTAGTTTTCATTCATATCCCTTGATGTCAGTGAGGAAAAACTATTGGTGGGCGCATCAGTGCTGATGGGGTTCAATTATACTTTTTTTTTTGCCTGAAATGTATCTCACAGTAAAACCATGCACACAACACACATGCACGCACACACATAGGAAAATAACCTCTGTATTCATGCTGCCTGCAAAGCCATGTCTAAGTCTCTTGGCTGCTAGCCAAAGTCTCTAAAAACCCATTAAGGCTATTACAGAAATTATTTCTCTTCCTTTGTGAGCTGGGTAAATTTCACAGTTATCATTGCAGAAGGAAATGAATTGGGAATATATCTGTCTGGGGATGGTTGGCCCTTCAGTGGGAATTAAGCCAACTCAATGTAAAACAGCAGCTGTGTGTGTCAGTGCACGTACTTGCAGGAGAGAGTCAGTGGATGGCACTGTAATATAACCATTGTGCCAGAAATATCCGAAAATTTTAAGTGCTGTCTGGTATTTGTGAATAAATTTCTATCTTTGCAATTACAGTCTTTATTGGAAATCAGCTTTTGCTTTAAAACTGTATGTAAACCAATATTTCCCATGAGGTGTGCTTTCCAGATGCAGGAGAAGTAAGCAATTCATTCCCAAAATGGTGCAGCAGCATCATGAATGGCATTGAATGGTGACCTTGTCGAATCATGCTAACAATATAAAAACATACAATACAAATTCAGGAGATGTACAAAGATGGAAGGATTTGTCCTGTGTACTCTCTTATACTTCCCAATATTTGCAGTTGGAATTACCATTTAGGGTAGATTTTTGATCGGTGTGGAAGTTGGAAACAGCAGAGTTTCCTTTTGATCTGTGAGCTTAGGTAAGTACAACTTATACAGTCTTCATTTTCAAAGGGCACAGAGAATAGAACTGCTTTTCTTTTTTAAAAAATTCCACTTTTCCAATACTGTGAAACTTCAAGTTTCTGGAACCCACATATAAAAATATATGGTGGAACAAGTACAGTAATACCAGATAAACCTTAAACTTTGCACTTAGTCACACAAAACATTTTTATCTATTTACTGAAACAAGTGAGATATGTTTCCCAACTTCTTGCTAGAATTTTTATTAGTGAGTTGACAGAGGAACCATATTTCCTTCTCGAAATCTTATACTCTTTCTGAAACGCTCTGTTTGTTTACCTTTCTTTTGTTTTTAACTTTGTGAAATCTTGGTCTACTTTTCTCATCTCTTTGTCTTCCTAGCTGCTAGCAACTAGCAATGGTCCATGCAGAACTTTTTTTGCTACTTCTTTTAGATGCTGCAGGTAACAAAATTATGCAGATCATCTTAAATTATATACTGTGCTCCCACTGATCCTCTAAGATTTTTCAAACCTTAAGTATGACAGCTTCTTAGAGGAACTTGCAGGGTCTCCAAGGTTCTTCTCACAGACCCTCAACTACACAGGATTCAAAGGAAGGAACAGTGACAACTGAACAGAAGTGAAGGCCTCACAATTTACATTTTAAAACACAAATGTACATGGGTCTGTCCAAAGAGTGTATACTTTTTGTAAGCTATGCTGTAAAACTACCTGTTTCATCTAGCTCTGATAGCAATATATTAGGCTGGTATGAAACCTCTCTTTTTCTCCAAAAAGATAGATATGATAGCTGTAGGAAATTAAATGAAATGTTTTACCCACTTTAAAAAAAAAGAGTAGCCATAGGTATGACTTTTGCAATTGCCAAGGTAATCCTTGTTGTGATATTTGCCCTGAATATCTTGTCCTTTTTGCTCTGCCTCTATCTTGTCTGAGCACTTTCCCTTTGTGTTTAGATTTCACCGTTGAACTCATTCAAAAAAAGTGTTCTATACAATTCATGTATTCTTTTAAACAGAACATTTGGTCATTTACACTTTTCTCTCAGCATTTCACTTATCTGATACAGTGGAGGCTGTTTTTTGAACCTACAATTTTAAAAGATTTAGTAAACCAGTAAAATTTTCCAAAGAACTAAGTGACCGTGTCCAAATGGTATATTTCCAAGCATTTTCAAGGTGCTTTAAGTATGACTCAGCTGAATTTCTAACAAAACCAACAAGTTGCTTAAATTGGGCTAACCAGTCAGATGATGACAGGGTAGAAATTCTGACCATATCTTTTAAAAAGGTTACAGAGGAGTTCTGTGGGACTACTTGCTGATAAACGTTAGCTGGAGTAACTCTGAAATAGAAAGAAGACTTGGAAGATAATAATCTGTAGCTAATCATATAGTTCTGCAAAGCAAACTTTGTCTGCCTACTGTCTTAAAATTCTTTGAGAATGTAAGCAAATGAATAGAGGGGATGTTAAGTGTATCTTTCATAAGAATTCTGAGAGGATCTCAGAAGAAAGACTATTCAGCATTTCTAGCTCTTGAGGGTTTTTCCTAAGGCACATATTGCTGATTTTCTTCCTTTAATATTCTTCATTATGGTAGTCAAGAAATGGGATGAGAAATTTTTGTAAAAAGAAATGTTCTAAAAAATCACAGCCAAGAAGCTCAGGAGTTAAAAGTCATGATCATGAATCAGGCTAGCTCAGAAATCGGACACCGATAGAAATAGAATTATTATGTCTTAATATGTTATGATTTGTAAGCTATTGTGTGATTTTGAGGCTAGTTATGCATGGTTTTTTGCAGGTTGTGGATTGATACTATCTCCTCTAAAAGAAACCAAGTAGCCGTGAGGCAATGTAATATCATGGATCAAAAAGTAGCTGAGAGGCAGGAGACAAAGCAGGAACAAATGGTCCATTTTCATCATGGCAAAAGGTTAATAGCCACAAGTTTCTGTACTAGGTCTGCTGTTGTGTAATGTATTTATTAGTTATCTGGAAAGAGGAAGGAGAAATGAGGCAGCAACACCACGTTATTGGTAGATAACCTCTTTGTAGGTTACTTGTTAATCAAGTCCAGAGGAGCCTTAAGGAATTTAATGGACTCAGTCAGACTTGGTAACTGTGAGGTACATTTCTTTTGAAGAAATACAGAAAAAAAATATGAAAGTAATCACATACAAAGTCACTGTATCAGCCAGCAGTGTGGTGTTCTATAAAAGTTATTGGGTATTAATAGAAGGTCCATCCTGGAAAAAAATACTGCAAAATTGGACAGGCTCAGACAAAGGCAGAGGGAAAGACTAGTGACCTAAATGTATCTGAAGTGATTGTTTACCTGAGGACTCAGAGGAGTGATAAAGTATGTGGTTGAAAGAGAAAAAAAAGAAAAAAAGAAACATGAAGCAAAGAAAAAAGATCGTGAGACTACAGTTTCTCCCATCTCTTACGAATAAAGAAACACTTCCCAAATGGTTCCTATATAAACTGTAGAACTCATTTACTCTGGATGAAGATGAAATCAAGAATTTTGCAAGCATCAAAGAGGGAAGGGGCATTTGTATGGATAACAAGAATATCCAGAGTTATGATAGTAATGCTAAAAAAGAGTATTTGAAAGGATAAAAACCCTCATGCACCAGGATTTAAGGGAATCTATAACTAAAGGGATTAGGATGAGACCTTCGAGGGAGACAGATTATCCTGCATCTATGGGGATCTTGTATCTTTCACCAAAGCATCTGGTGCTGGCTGCTGCTGGAGACACTGTATTAGGCCCAGTGGGTATCAAGTTTGAGTCAGAATGGCAAGTCCTGTGATCAGATCTGGATTTAGCATTCATTGCCTCTGTCTGGGTCTTATTTCCACTATAGTGGGCTCTGTCTTCTGCTTATTTGCCTCATGATTTTGTACTAGGTCAGGCTCGTGTTTCTGATGGTGCAATGTATGTTTGAAACCATCACAATGAAGAAGTTGTGTGAGCTAATGGGCACCATGCAGCTTCTGAGAAACCACTAACATGGGATCCCAACAGAGGGGAGTTCCTCAGCCTTTTCCTCTATTTCTCCAGCTGTAAAATGGAAAACTTAGTTATCTAAATGGTGTCTGTGTCCAGCCCAGGCACTTAGAAGAATTTAGCTTTGAGTAGTTTCCAGTTTTTCAATTTCTTCTCAGTGTCTTAAAGGCAGACAAGTACAACTTCAAAACCCCATATCAAGAGAATGTTCTAAAAAATTTCACATCTATCTTTATGTTGGATTAATTCGGTTGTTCTGACTACAGAATATGTCTGTCAGAGTTCTGTGTCTAGGGCCCTAATTCTATCATAAAATTAATTCAATTTTTATTGCTACTTCATTTGCCAGCAATCCTTTACTTTCGTGTCTTCTCTCTTTAAGAGTGTTTTGCAATAATTCCTGACTAGTTTTTTTTTTTTACACTGACCTTTAATTTTAGTGTTTATTTCTTAAATATTAGGACTCCTGTATTTCAAGGGCCTCATTTGGCCCATGTGTCCATAAGACCTGAGCGTGATTTTGGCTGCAGGATCATAAGGAATTTTTGAAATTCCACTCAAGAGTTAAACAATTGTGCATCACATTTTATTCAGCCATGTAGCAAAGTAAGTTAGTATTGACCAGATAAGTTTTCTGTTTCCTGGAATTCATGAGACTTTGGAGTGTTGACATCCTCTGTGTGATGTGAATTAATTCTAAAGGTATCACACCCAGTGCAGAAGATAATCATGCTAATTAGGTTTTCATGAATGGCAGATAACAACGCATCCCTATGACATAAGATCCTCAGATACTGTAGCATTCTGTGTATTCTGAGGCATCTGTACATATCTAAACTGTCCAGGTCTTCAATCTGCTTTTTGTTGTTTCTCTGCTTTAAGATTTTATGGCTCAGAAACTCAGCATTAACCATTGTTAGCTTAGTCCTATTTTATTTTTAGTTTTCTTCTTCCCAAAGCCACAGTGATTCTAGTTTAAACATAAATATGATGCTTTCTTTTAATTTTAATAAAACTGATTAATGTACATAATGTATTTTTATCAATTTGCCTAAGTGCTTTTACAGATGCTATTTGTGAATGAATTTGTATATGAACAAGCCTTATCTGTTTTACAGTGGCAGAATTAGTAAAATTTGAGTTAGTTTCACTCTTAAATCCATTTTGCTCAGTGGTAAATTCAGGCATTGCAGTTTGCCTGGCAAAAAATATCTATCTGTTCACTGTTTCACTGGGATATATGACCTTTAACCACTATTAAAACTGAGTCAAATACTCAGTAGTTGATGGTAATATTTTAGGGTTATGCAGACTGATTTGCAGCCTCTTCTGCTATGGCTTAAGCAGTAAGTATTATATCATTGATATAAATAGTCTTTGGAAATATTTCACTGCTTTTGAGAAAGTCTGTTCAAACCTGTCTTCTGTTCTTAAGTCTTTCAGCTGTTTGATGAAGCCAGATAATCTCTCAGTAGATTGTGTTGAAAACTGGCAGAATGATTTTACCAAAATAGAAGGAACTTCACAGTTTTTACCTTTAACATGATATAAGATAGAGCAACTTTTACCTGATTTTTTTCTGTTTGTGGAAAGCACTGTATACTGATGAAATAGCCACATCAAAATGATGCAGGCCTAACATATTTTTTTTCTCATGCCTATCTTTCTCCTTGCATTGAAATTGATAATATCTGTGGTTTAGTCTCTTCCTTTTACTAATCTACAACTTCAGAACCTCTTTTAGTTTTAGGAAGCTGAAGAATAATAATTAAGAAAATGAGTAAAACTACCCAAATTTCTTTTTCTTAAATTTTATTTTGAATAGAAAAAAAAAAAGAATGTGGTAGAAGAATGCCAAACTATTTTTTTCTCCCATCTGTGACATAATTTCAATTTGAACCTTTGTTAACAGATAATTTACTCTTTGAAAAGTTGAGACATGTATTGCTCTTGTCAGAATAATAATAATAATAAAAACATTAAGCACTATTTCTGCAGAGTAGTTTTGGAGCCACCCCAAACTGTGCTTCATTGGATGACAGATATTGTGCAGTAGGTACAAGTATCCCATATTTCCCTTGAACACTCTTAGTGCTATGTGCATTCTCTCTTGTATCATCCATATGGCAGAAAGTAAATCTCTCATGTAATTCCTGTGAAAATTTCTCCCCTGGCCGTGAAGTCATAATCATCTCATAGTGTAATTCTTTGACTACTAGTCAACACTGCTGTAGTTGAAGTTTTTTTTAACCCCTTCTCTGGAAGCAAATTAAAATAACTTTCTTGCAACATCTTTTCTTAATTATTTTTATATATCATTGGAGTAATATCTAAACTGATATCTCTGAGAACCAAAGGGAAAATTATATGGAATCACTTCTCCAAAACCAAAGGTTAGATAAGGAATGACAGCTCTTTTGAACTTAAAATATGTGGGAGGGTGGGGATGTAGAAAGTGACATATGGTGTGTAGATGTTAGATGTTATAATGTGTGTCTGACAGTAAACAGCAGTTAGCTACTGTTTAATGCTACTCATATCCTGGTTTGTAAAGATAGTGTTTGAAGGGGCCTAGAGTACCCTGTTATCATTGTCTTTGCTGGGACCATGTCCTGACTCGTGGAGCAACCTTGTGATAACAGGGGCTGGCTTATTTTAATAAAGATGTGCGTCTCTGTGTTCCCTCAGAGAGGCCAGCTCACCTGTCGGCTACAATACCATCACCTTCACTACACACCAGCTTTGAGCATACTCCAGCAGCTTGGAAAAAGCACAGCTACTTGGAAAAATACAGGTCAGAAATGCCCCCCGAGGTGCCAATATAATAGTACTTCTTCTGGCAAACACTTGTTTTGAATATGACCTTCCAACAGCTCTGTGATTGTGGCCCTTGTGGAGTCCAGGAGCTCTGGGCACCCTGAAAGAACTGGAAGTCCTTTAACCTCACTTCATTGTTCGCTCTGCTGTTATCATGCCTGGTTTTCCCATGCTGACAGATGATGTCTTTTGGCACATACAGTAATCGTAACTAGTGTTCTACAGTTCAGTCCTGTCCTCATTGCTCCTGATGTAAGTGCCGGATTGTCTGTATGCCACTTTGCTTTTTCTGCCTCAAGTTTCCCTCCCCTGATTTTTCTGGATTAGGTGGAAAAAAATCCTGTTGTCCCACTTTCTTTTTCCTTGAGACCCTATGTTATCCTGTCTGTGACTAATGAAAAGTAAGTTTTTCTATGTGTGTCCTTTTAAATCAACATTGCATGTTTATGTGGATAATAGTCTAGTTGAAGTTTCCCCATTTTGAAATAACATTAATGACTCACAGTAGAAAGAACAAACACACATTTCAGGCTTCTGGTATTATTAAAAACTAAAACATCTCATTCAGAACAAACCCAAGCTTTTTCTGTATGGGATGAGTAGTCCAGCATTTGGCCTATCTCTAACTCTCACCGTTCTCAGCTGAGAGCCCCTGTTCATATTTCCTTGCTGTTAAGGAGATCCAACTGTCTACATCCCACTAGTGAAAGCCAACAAACATAAAGAGCTCTCCAAAGTCAACATGAAGATTTAACCTTCTCGGAAAGGTTCAAGCTAAGGGAAACTCTATTTTAAATCTGGAGCTATTTTAACTGTGATGAGCACACTTAAATCATGTCATGGGGCATGGCATGGGTTACCCATTGCTGGTGTCAGATGAGTTGGCTGTGGACAACCCTGTCAGTACGACAAAACAGCTTGTACATTGAGGCATGCTAATTCTTCTCATATGCTTATGGAGCAGTGCTTCCTTGTATTGCACCAGATGCAAAGAAGTTTGGAGCTTGCTCAGTGCTCTCTAACATGTTCCTAGTTGTGCTGTCACAGTTTTTATCACCTTAAAAAAGTGAACCTTTTTGAACATGTCCTTTTTTCTATATAAATACCTTTTCTATTACTGCCTATTGCCCCTTTTGCTACATGCAGAATTTCCCTGATTTTTCTGTGAAGTAGAAAAGAACCTGTGATTTTTCTTGAGGGGTGGTGCTTCAATTATAAAACCATAACCTAAATGAGAGCCTTAATTATAATGGAAAACATTAGATTAGAATATTGTCATCTGCCTAGCTGGGGAGCCAAAGGGAGATTAAAAAGCCAGTGGCCTAAATTTATGTTATTTGTATTTCTTTGAATCAAACCTCAATCATGTAAAACAGCCAGTAGGCCTGTATTAATGGGAGAGGCCAAGAGAACTGAATCTCAAAGGGCTGTTGCCCTTAGGACATGGTACATTATGATAATGTGACGAAGAATAATTACCAAATGTGAAATATATATTGTCAAACATGAGAGCAAGCTATTCCTAACTGAAAATGAGGATGTGAGAAAGATAGTGGATGCCAAGCAGCCGGGGCTTGGTTTCTAAAGCCACCTCCACTAAAGCTGGCTGTTGAGGCATTGAATTGTCCTTCAGTTCCTGCAGGCTGAGGTAGGACTGGAATAAGCTTGTCTTGTTTGTATTGAAGCCAGACCTTAACATGTACTGCAGAAATCATCCTGATGATGACCATTGTTATGATAAAGCCCACTGAATGGTAGTGATGACAAAAGTGTAAGACTTCACCAAATGATATTAAAAGATGATGCAAAATTGGAATGGAAGAATCTATATATGTATGAGCTATTTATGTTGGTTATTTCTGACAAAATACATCAGTGCTTCCTTTCTCTTCTTTCTAAGTGTGGTAGGATTTTTTTCAGTAGCTCTTTTTGTGGCTGTTGTGCATGATGTCTGCATTAATATTGTGTTTGTCACATGGACAGTGCGACACAGAGCATCAACAGCCCTCTGACTGCTTCTCTTTTCATGTTTGTGTGGTGCCAGACAGCAGTGTTGTATCCATGCCCTCCTTTCCCTGCTGTTTGTCTTCAGGAAAACCATGCTCTGTGTGGTGAAAGATTTCTTCTTGGCTCTTCAGTCATTAGAGTAACCTTCTCCATGATGTGGTGTAAATGTATGGAAGCACAGGACAACCTTTGTTGTGACTTCAGTTGACAGGCCATAGCTGCCTACGTGGGTATAATCATAAATACATAGCCAGCTGGACTGAAATCAGTGACATTATTTTCCTGTTTCAAGTTAAACATTAATTAAGTGCTTTGCTGGATCAAGCTTTTATTACAGATTGTTTGTAAAAATTCTGAGTGAAATCTTTCTATAAAAAACTCAGGTAAGAGTATAACTCAAAATAGAAACCTGTCCAGCTAATGAGACAAAATTAATTTTTAATGATTTTTCTGTCTTGAGAGAAAAGACTGATTTAACAACTGGATATAATCAACTATAGACCAAAACTGTTAGCAAATTTGTGATATGTACTTTACTTCTTTTTTTCCAAATAACATGCTTGTGAAATAACTTCCCCTTGAGGTATTATCTGGTTTAGGTGTTATACTGTTGGTATTTTCACAGCTCTCAAGGCTGCTAGCTCTGTGTCTCATTTTATGTAATATCATACCTACACGCTACTACTCTGTAGGATGGCATTGTAATGATGGGGAGCTGGTCTTCTGCTTAGCTTGGTCAAGAGCAACTAGGGAATTTCTGAAGAGAAGTCTTCTGACTCTATGCTTCAGAATACCACTCAAAGCACTGCTGTCTCTAATTTGTTGCCTATCAGGGCAATAAACATCAATAAATCACTGGAAAGAGCTTCTTTCTGTTGTTAAACTAAGTAGCTTCTCATTGCTTCTTATGCAAATCTAGCATCTTATAAGTGTTTTTGCAAGCCACTGAAGGAAGCATTTTAATAGTTTGGGAATCTTACCCCTAAAGAAAAGAAAGATACACAAATATATATCAGTATTTGGTGATCATTAATCTTGGATTGCCCAAATGTATGGATCACAGGCTAGACATGTAAAATAATGGAACAATCAAAGTAAATGGGCACTTCAGAAAAATACTGCTCTTTTAAAAGCAAGAGATAAATGTTTAGGGTAAATACAAATAAACCTTAAATTTGTGCTTCATATTTTTTGTACTATAGGCAAACCCAACAAACAAATGACATTTTGAAAGACTGTATCAAGTATATAACTATTTTGCTTTCACTCACTTTTATGTATTTCCTTATAAATACTAACTGTGTGACTTATAGCTAAAAGATAAAACAGTAAACAGTGAAAGATTTTTCCTCAGCTTCTTGTGATTTTTGTAATGGTTTAAAGATGAGGGAGGGGTAAATCATTGCCTTGATCCAGTCTTCACTTACTTCTGGGGTATAGATCAATTTCTAGAGTCATGTTTCAGAGATAGTATTAGATTTGTTTTTCCTGAGTTGGATGGGAAATAGAGCTTTTCTGTTTAAAAGTCTTCCAAATGTTACCATGGAGCTGAGAGAGGTAGATGTTGAATAAAAACATCAGGACTCGTAAAATTCTGTCCACAAACCTCAGTAAGGAAGTGTGGTAAAGCAACAGTTGTAGTCTATGCTTTGGTCTAAAACCATCTTCCTCTCTCAGTTTGCCCTTAGGCCAGTGTTAATTGCTGAAAAGCCAAATGGTATGAACAGGTTGTCAGAGTACAGGACTGCTGAAAAATAAATGCAATAAGAAAACAAGATAAATACCCAGTGCTAAGAAATGATGATTCTCTAGATTTCCTCAGTCAAGCAATATTTATCAGGTGCATTGATTTAACTAGCGGCTATTGGCAGTTACAAATGGATGATGACAGGAAACAAAAAACCACCTTCATTTGCCATAAGGGGGCTTTTCATTTTAATGTAATGCCTCTTGGAATTACCAGTGTCCCGACTACATTTCAAAGATTAATGAACATCATCCTGTCAGGTTTAATATATCATACTTCTCTAGTACGCTTGGACAGGAGACTGTTCTCATAGATTCCCAGAGTTTTCAATGACACTTAGGAGATTTTTTTATAAGATATAAGTTCTGAAAGGAACTAAATATTTAGGGTTTTAAAAGAGAGTGTTCATTTCAATCTGGATATGTAGTAAATACTATAAAATTAATTTATGTCTGTGGAAAACAAAAGCGACTTAAAATGTTGTGGGATCATGGAGATAGTTGCATATAGCTATGTTCTATTATCCTGGAAGTAGTACTATATTGTGCAAATGTAAGGAAGCAAAAAAATTACTCTTAGACATCAGGAATCATTTAACAACCTCACTTAATCTCATGGGTCTCTTACAAAAGTGGGACTGAATCAGGAAAATGTGTTCCTACTTTTTGTAATTTGAAGAATACAGTACAATAGATCAAAAAAATTGATAGTAAAGATGACACTAATAAACAAATCAAGTTGAAAAGTTCTAAATCCCAAGTTATAATGGTTTATGCTTAAATTTATTTTGTTTCAATGAGTTTACTTCATTAACCTCAGAAAACACACAACCACGATTTTTTTATATAAGCCACACTGTGATGTTATGATGAAATAACATCAAAAAAAGAATAATTTTCTCTTTCTTGGAAAAAAAATTAGAATTGTAGTGTAGATGCCATTAACTGTTCCTTATTTTTTGACACATGAAACATAGTCAAAAATCAGAAAAATGAAATAATTTTATATATGATATATTCAGTCCATTATTCAGTATATATTATACTCCACAAGCAAACTTTCTTTCTTCTTTTACGCTAGGGAACATCTTCATTTCTGAGGTAAAATGAGATTTTTCCTGACTCGTTATCTATCACAGGCTTCATTCATAAATTGTTTTTCCAGTGGAGTACCTCACAGTGTCATCTGATCTTAGAAAAATATTTTCCAGTGGATGGATAGCTTTCCATAATTATTATAATAAATATAAAATTGATTGTGTTATGTATGTGTTAATTTAATTCATGTGTGTTTTATCTATTTCATATAGAATGTTCCATTAGCTTCCCATAACCCATAAACAAAATAACCTATGGAAAACAGGAAATGCATATGCTACTTGACATTAAAATTGGTCTTCACATTAATGTTAAGGTTTTGTTTCAGGGTGCATTTTCATATCAAAGGTGCACAGAGCACCTTTGATGCTGTCTTCTTTTGATTCATAGAAATATATTCCTACTGGTCTTTTAAAATTCTTAGACAAAATCTTAAAAAATTCCAAAAGGTAGAAGTGTGTGTATGGGTAAGGGCAGCAATGGAAACTACATATATAGTTTTAAGTAAAATGAAACACCAGCAAATACCAATATATTCGGTGGAATATTCATCGCTAGGTTTTTAGATTAAGGTCAGATATTTTATTAAAAACAACCTCCATCTAGGCACAAGTTACCAGTCTTGCCTCAGAAATTATTGTGTGACATTGTACAGTTTCTCTTATGCAGGAAGTTGAAATACCAGATCATTGTGACTCCTGACTTTAAATCTCTGAATAATTCCTTTACTTTGATTAGCAGAATATAAACTAATATTTTTAACTAACCTCTCTCCTTTTTTATGGTAGTCTTGGGACAGCTGCAAGATAGTGACATACTTGGGCTGATTTTTTAACTTTGGCATCTAAAATTTTTGTGCTAAATAAGTTGGAAAAACCTCTTTATGGGTGGGACATATTTTTTTAAAGTGTAAATGTGGAGGTTTATGGTTTTGTTAAAATTAATGTTGTCATAGGTTAACAAAAATGTTCTCTGATCAGAACATCTAATGCAGCTGAAACTAAACAGTCTGCTGTGTTTCACTTCGAAACTCTTGATATTGCTACTTTGCTCTAGACTTCTGAAATTGCTAAGGAAATCCTACAGTTAACAAAAATGCCTGACAAAGAATTCCCAGCCTGAATAAGGTGTTTTGTGAGCTGTATGAGAAACAAACTTTGTGTCCTTTGGCTCCAACACCTTGCCTTAAATAAAACAGCAATGCAAAGTGAAGTAAGACTAAACAGAGGTGTGTAGTGTGGGAAGCACACAGCACTGCTCAGATCTTTGGGTGGAAAACCACTTGGTCATTATTCCTTTTTACATGCACTGATTTTTAAGAAGATTCCATAGAATTTTCACATTGAATTCCACTTCCACATTAGCTGTTGGAAGTGTAATGGGTTAAATGGATGAGAAAGAGCAATCTGATAGTGAGTACTCATAAATCTGATTTCCTTAGATTAGGGGAAAGCCTGATGCATCAAAATCGGTTTTAATTTTTGCAGTAAATTTTGAAAAACTGCCAATGCCTTTGTAGCAGCACAGCTTTTAATTAGATATATTTTTGATATCTGGGATAATTTTTTGAGTGTCTCAGAATCTTTATAAATTGCTGGAAATAGCTCTTAAATGTAATTTATTACTTCTGCTGTGCAAGGCTTGCTTTGCAAGGTAGAAATATCAATTACTTATTCCATTCCATAGTTGTCCAGGAGATTTCCCCCAGTCACCTCTGGCCTTCACCCTTAGCCATACCTCATTCACCTCTAGTCTGCACATGTAGTGTTATTAGCTGTGATATCAGCGAGGAGCTCCTTTTCTACTTTGTGACGCTGTGGCGTTTCTCGGGCTTGCATTACTTATCATCCCAGCCACAGAAATCTCTGCATGCTGTGACTGGGTAATATTGCCTCTGGGAGGTTTAAGTCCTGCTCTCAGTCCTTCCTTAGTTTTCCCTCATTTGCCACAGGCAAATTGTGATCTGGTCCCTCTGAGGTGTAAAAACGGGGTTAAAATTTAGATGTCTATCAACTCATAAACATAATGAAGCAGAGAAGGCAATTGAGTCTTACACTTGTTCCACCATTTCCTTCTCCCTTGCTAGAAAGTACTCATTCCTTTTACCCAGAAAACTAAGGTTGTCTGCTCATGTTTCTCAACTAAATTGTTAAAAATCTCCTGTGTAGGTAAGTGACTGTTTCTAAATTTTGTGCCTTGAGCTAGTGTGCTGTAAATTCTTCTGGTGTCTTATCGAGACCATTACAGCTTTAGTCATTATTGTCAACCCTCTCAGTGGTGTGCTGAGATGCTGAAGACCTAATTTTGTCAAACTAATTTTATCAGAGTTTATAAAGTCCTCCAGTTTCTTATTAAAGAAACAAATATTGAAAAAATACTATGCTACACCTCTGTTTTGTTTCCTGGACTGATTTTGAAGCTGTCATTCTCTTCTGCGGAGTTCTTTGAGATTTCAAATTTAGGCTACAGTAAAACCCTCTCTAGTTTTATGTATGGGTTTTTAAAGCTGAGAGATTTTTTTCAATGCAAGTAGACCCCGTAGACTGGCTTGGAGGAGGCTCACTTTCAAATCCTTTCCTTGATATTGGCATAATTAGCTGTGGCAATATCAATTACCTAGTTGGGTTGTGTGTTTGTTAGAACAGTTGCACTCTGTCTATGCCTTTAAACAGTGTTTAGAACAAGGACTTTAGCTGGAAGATCAATGGGAGGCATGGTGGGAAGAGGCAACAAACCCAAGCTGAAACATGAGAGAGTCCAAGCATGTGTAAGGACAATCTTTTTCCCTATGAGTTCAATCAAGCGTTGGAACAAGTTCCTTAGGGAGGGTGAACGAATTCTATCCTTGGCATTTCCAAAATTCAGCTGTATAATGTCTTGAGTAACCTGGTCTGACCTCAGAGCAGACCCTGCTTTGAGCAGAAGATTGAGCTGTAGACATCCTTAGGTTACTTTCAGATACTGGGTAAGCAGTTTTTCAGTCAATTTATACATACATTTCTTACAGAAGCAGGAACTGTTAATGGTTCTCTAAGTTTTCACTCTAAGGTTTCATCATCTAGTTACTAATTTAAACATTGAACTTACTCACTTAGAATTTCTATAGAGTTTTGAAAAAATACTAAGAAAAATGCCTATTATTTTGAGCTCCTTTTAAACAGAAAACTGGATTAAAAACCAAATCAGAACTACACATATCAGGAAATACTTTGTTTGGGGTCCTGGCCCGTATAAGCCAAACAAAATGTTCCCAGATTTAGCTCAGAATAGACAAGAATATTTTTATGCAGGCTCAGACACTGCAGTAAATAATCTGTGTTGAAGAGTTAAGTATATCAATTGCTTATATCTATACTGTGTGCATTGCTGTGTGCCTAATATTAATAGTGGTTGGAGTGAATACACATGTGTATATGTAAGTATCCCTAATTAATTTAGAATATGTGACTGTATCACTCCAGTAAGGTGGGGCATTTGGTTGCTATATGATTGTTCGGGGAGCAGCCTCATTTGCTCATGGAATTGACATTGTAGCATTCTGCTTTCAAATGCATTAATGATTTTGAATAGAACACAAACAATGTAAGAACCTAAGAAAATGATTCTTCCCTGAAAGACAAATGCCACATAATTGAGTCTCTGTATAGGTTGTTTGGAGACAGTAAGAAAGAAATGTAAAACGGGATCCCTGAAACTGGTACAGCTTGTAAAATCTTGTTAAGCCATGTTAAAAAAAAATACATTAATGCCCCCATTAGAAGCTGTAGTTTATTTATTGCATCCTATTCTTTAGCTCTAGTAGACATAGGCTGTTTTTTAATCTTCCTTCCGCCCTTCCCCCTCCCCTTTGAAAGTGCACTCATTGAACTCTTGGCAATTAGTGTAATTGAAATTTATTGACAATGTGGCTGTCTGCTGAAGCTTCATTGTTCCGAGTGCTTAGTGCACAGTGCTATTGAGCAATGCCATGGCAGTGTCAGACAGCTCATACCTTGCTCAATTATATCAATGGACCAGTGACTGCCAAAGGTTCCTTTGGGGGTACGAATGTTACTTAGTGATAAGAGCCTTTCGAAACAGAATCCCTGGGCCCCATCTCTAGTGGGAGATGGAAATGAAATATGTATTTCTCTGCTGTGGAAAATTAATGTAATTGGCTCCCTTAAAAAGCTTTGACAAGTTGACCTGTTTGAAATCTGAGGAGGGCTTATACTGCAGTATCATATTATCTCCAACATAAAACCCCTCCTTTGGTGGCAGTGACAGTAGGATAAAATGGAATTTGGATAGTAATATTAAACTTCAGCTCTATTGAAGAGGTTCATATGTTTTTCCATTTATAGGTGCAAGATGAGGTTTATAGAAATCCTACCTTTTTTGTATTGCCATCTAATCTTTTTTTTTGTTTTGATTTATACTAGTGCTGTAGAGAAAACAGAGTGTGTGAGTAAGATCTCTATACTTAGGTTTTCTTCTAAAATGTCTATGATGGACATTTAAATAATATGTCAAAAGAGAATATTTGATTCAGGCTAATTCTGAAATCAGATTTAAGCTCTCAGAAAAAAAAATCAATATATTCCTTTTATGCATAAAGGTTTATACACAAAAATAAATAAGTGGTTTGCACAGGAGTCAAAGAACAAAGCTGAATGTCCAAATATTAATTTTATTTTGTGTTTAAATATAGATGCATACAACAGTTTTGTCATTTATTGGAATTAAATTATCATGATGGACTAGGAGACATTTGAAATGGACCATATTCTGCTCAGGCTTAAGCATCATGCATTTCTACTAAATTCACTGTAAAAGTGTGTTTGAAAATTAGTCAGAGTTCAACTAATTGTTCTTTTAATTTTTTTTTCCAGATGATATAACAACTTGACATTTTATTTAAAAGAATATTAAAAAAGAAAGAAGTTTGAAATGGAAACCTCCACATATAAGTATAAATTTTCATTAAATTATTATTTATTTTCCTTCTTTAAAAAAACAGAGCAAAATCGATTTTTGTTAAGAGATGAGGGAGTAATTATTCACATTGTAAATTTTTGCATTACAGTTGTCTTTACCTTTTAGCATACAGGTGAAGATCTCTTATTTGTGGGAGCTCAGGGAATGTAGAATTCTGCTTCTCATATATGGGGGGTTTGGGCTGTAAAATCCTCTTTTGTCACTTAAAGAGATTCTCCAGTAACGAGAAGTGGCATCTCTGGAAGACTGAAGCACTTGAAATGGCAGAGTCTTGGGTGAGAAAAACATAAGACAGAAGGAAAGCAGGAGTTTAACTGAGATAAAGAAAAACTGCAGAAGAGATAATGAGGTAAATTATTTGTCATTGCTTTTTAAAAAGGAAGAAAAAACAGCCCAACAAGCAAAAATCAGATTAAAAAAAAAAGATTGAACAAGTCTCCTTTGATTTTTGTGGGGACAGAACTTGGTGATAACCTTGTGGTTTGAAATGTTTCATCTATATCCCTGTGTCTTTGCTAGTCATTGCTTCCTGCATTGGAAGAGCACCTTTCCTGGTTTCAATTTGGATGCCATCAAAATTTCCTGAAGGTATCTTTCAAGGTGTAGAGCAATGTTAAATCAGGAGGAAAACCTCTGTCCAGGATTTGGTCTCAGACCTAGGAAAATTATGCTTTTCTTTCAAAATTACTGTTTCACAGATTATATCTGTTCAGAACAACTACAGTTGAACTCCCTGATATGTTTCTTCTAGTGTTAAAAGCTTTAGAAAGAACCCTAGACCTAAGTAACATAAAATTTATCCAACCAGATATAAAATATTTCAACATACTTCAGCAGTACCCAGAGTCAGACAATACTTCAGTCAGTCCAATACTTTGACAATGTCCAGAATCAGTTATTTCTTATTTCTGGAAAAAATTATGGGGAAGGAATGCATGAGTTTAGGAATTAAAGTGTCAATATTTGAGTGCAGATACTTCAAGTGAACTTGTTTAAATAAAGAAATAATTACTTTAATATTTTAAAATTATTATTATTTAGTACTACCAGTATTATTATGATTTAGTATTATCACAGAATACATTTGTATTTAGTTAACTGGAAATCTGCCTTGATAAACTAGAGTTTTATATGGAGTGTCTGAATCTTACACTGAGTGATTTTTTTTATGTAGTTGTCACCCGTTGATTGCTGGATGGTAAACTAGTTGGTTAAAGACTAATCTTTTAGATCTTGGACAAAGATGATGCAATCAAAGCTCAATCATCAAACCCATCCTACAGATCTTCCAACCATGATCATCTTTCTTCTGTTTCTCTGGAAGAGAATCATGCAGATGATAAATATATATAATACTGGATTATTTATATAACTTTAAATAATTTCCTTTAATCGCATTAAGCTTCAGTGAATGTTGTACATGTGATGAATTTAAAGCTTTCATCCTAACTTCATAAAAGTTCTTTCAGAGCCTGTGCTAGAGACCGATCGTTCTGAATTGCTACTAACTAATGAAGGCATGCAATTATTTTAAATGTTCCTCCAAGGGATTCTCTTGGTAAAGTATTTTAAATTCATATATAAAAAATTAATGACAATGTGATTTTAACTTCCTCTGCATCTGTGCTGACTGCAATCATTACATAGAAAAACATATTCAGATATCTTTATTAAAAGTATAGCATTGAGATGCACACTTCTTTGTGCATCATAAATTGCTCCTCTGGACTTCATAATATTGCCATACAGTGAAATACACTTTACCTAATACTTGTTTAAATAGTCTGCATTTAGTTTTAGGAATATAAATTACTGCTTTCCTTTCATGCATTCTGCATTCTGGTAGATGTTAAGATTATCCAACTTGCTAGTATCTTTAGGGGATAACTATGGTCTGAAAGTATAGTAGGCCTGAAGGTATTTTAAAGTACTATTATTTTTTTAATTCCCTTACTGCTGCAGACATATTAAATTATTTTAGGCATTTTGTGGATTAATTAAAATGTCCATGGCATTATCAGCTCAAGAAATGGGTAGGTGGGGGGGAGGGGTAGGGGAAGGAGAGAGAAGGATGAAACTAAATATGAAACTCTTGTACATGAATACATGTACATCTGGAGGAAGAAAAGGATCCCCATAGCTGTAAACCTGGCCACATCTGTTCTAAAACCTTATAAATTTCTGCTTAGCAGTCCAGCTGGGCAGAATCTTAAAAGAACATCAAATAGATACTCATCTTGATAAAACAATTATGTTGTCAGTTCCCTTGATCAGCACAAGCTTGACAAAGCATGCTCCAAACTTGTAATTTTAGCCTAGAGCTCGCAAAACTTGAAGAGGTGATCCATGGAAAGGAATGAAATATCTGAAGATAGGGGTTTTCATGAACTGTTTCTTAAGCACCAAATCTTGGCCTGCAGTTATTTGAAAGTTGGGCGGTACCAGCCCTGGGGTGGAGAGAGAGAATAATATTTAGGCAGTGAATGTATTTTTGCTCCCAGATGACAGCTCCATACCCTAACTGTCAGCCGTGACATCTATCTTAAGAGCGTAGCACTTTTCAAGTTCTTTTGTGTCTGTCATTCAACTATGGACATGCTGTATAAAATCCTGGCCTGGCAGACAAAACTCTTGCTGACTACCTGGATTTCATGCCCTCCGTGTGGAGTGAGGGAGAGGCTCTTTCTGCCATGTGTATTCCTTTCTGCTGGAAGTCACACCCCAGGCCTGAAATGATGTCTATGACTAACATGAAAGGGGACATGAGTGAAGAAGTGCAGAGTAAAGAGAAGAAGGAAATTTTGTTTGAATCTTTCCTTTTGTGCTTGGACTGGGATAGGAAACTATGTAGTGGTCAGTGAAAGAGAAAGGAAAACTCTAGGAAACACCGTGCATGAGGTGTGCGTAATACAGCAAGAATTTGGGGGGAGTATCCACATACTTACATCATGCTTAGGCTTGGCTATGCATCTCAAAATATGACAGTTTTAATTATGGAGGTTCTGTTGTATTCTTTTTCTTATGTTCTTCCTGAAAACAGAAAACAAATTCCTAACAGATTTCAAGTTAAAAAAACCCCAAAAAACCCAGTGTTGTTCAAATTCTATTTTCTATGCTGACATAATTGAAGTATAAATTTCTAATTTTTACTTAAGTCTTATTTAAAGGTCATGATGATGAAATATTTATAGAGCCAATGCAGTACGTTTTGGATTTTGTGACACGTAATGTTGCGTTGAACCAATGAAAGATGGCAACTTGACAGAGATACATGTATTAGATCGTAGCAGTGCTGAGTGTTTTCCTTGAAGTTTTGCTAGTTCACTGCCTGGTGCTTTTTAATTCATGCTTGCACATAAATTTGACACGTTGAAGTACTGAGTATTCAGCATTAGGTTTCTGATAGAGCGTGTGCAGTCCCTTGGCTGTCCAAGAGTATAAGTGGTTTGAAACATGATCACAACGCCTGGGAAAAATCCTTCTAATAGGCACTAGAGAGAGTCGACATTTTTAAAGGATAAAAGCATATGGTAGTCATACAAGAAGGTGCTCCTCTGAGACAGAATTAACATGAGATATTGATAGTAGTTCTTTCAGATTAACGTGTTGCATAGTCATTACTAGTTTCGTTTGCATTTACTTAATGCATTTCTTCCCAGGTACTTACTTACTCAATAGGGACTGTCTTCTAATAAACACAGTGATGTGTGCTGTAAGATATGTTCCAGCATATTCTCTGGAAAACATGCTGGGAGGGCTGGAATACCACTGGCTGGAATGAAAGGGGAGAAATAACCTGTTGAAAGATTAAAAAAGTGGTTTTTGCTAAGGCATATTGAAAAGCTTACAGTAAAGCAGCATAGTATTGTAAGAGATCTTATCTTTTGGCCTCCCATCACTGGAGTAGTTTTTGCAGGTTTGCCTGTGCCTTTGCAAGCTCCTTTAGAGCATGCCATTAGAGTGCTCTTTGGCAGAAGAAAATGAGAGATGCAAGAAAAACATTGCAATTTTTACAAAAAAGCAAATGACTTGTTTAGTAAAAGGTTAGCAGCATTTGTTAAGCAATGAGCTTTGCCTTCATGCAGGTATTTAAGAAATATTGCATTGGCCTCAAAAACAGCCTGATGGCTTTATGACAAAAATTGAAACGGAAAAGATGTGTGCAGATGAGTTTAAACAATGTATTGGTATAAAGATAAAAATATTACTGCAGTGCTGGGCAGTATTTCAGGTCTATCAAAATATGAAGTTATTTTTAAGGAACTATGTACAGTTAAAAAAAAAAAAAGTCCAAGAACCTCAAAAAAAAGTGTACTATGTTTAGTGAGCTAAATAAAAAAAAGTGAAATCTGACCAATATTTTAATTCTGAAATGATTCTATAACCTTCTGCTAGTGAGAAGGGTTTATTTGTTTCTTTTTTGCCTCATGCTACAGATCCTTTGGAGATCTATGTCCTAGGTTCCTCTCACCTACCCTATTTTGGACAATCAGTCTTAAAACCCTGTTAGCACAGAATCCTGAACTTTTGTGTCTTTTGACAGGGCAACAGGAACCGTAATTGCTTTCCAGACAGGGAGTATCATGCATTACGCGGGGTAATGTGCATTATGGACTGGCAATATTAAAAACTGGAAAAGCAAACAAACAAGTAACCTCCCTTAATATTCATAAATCCTCCTAAAACTAAGTCAGAAGAAAACAAACCTCAAATCAGCCAAATAAAATAATAATAATAATAAAAATGGCAAAAAAGTCACAACAAAAGTAATCGCATGTTTCCTTTTTAGTATGTCCAGGGACATCCTATTGTGTAATAACTGAAATTTTGGTCAATCACCACCTGTGCTAAACCAGTGCAGTGTAAAAAGCAAATGTAATGGTATTTATTTTTTCTTAGGAGTTCTTGTATTTTGTTTACTTACTCTGACAGACCCTGAAATAGTTTTCTTTCCAATTTTGTGCTGAGAACAAGAAAGCTGTTCAGGTTTGCCAGACAACTACATCATCACATTCTCTATAACTTCATGCCATAATTTGAAGAATCTACTCCGTACGTTTCTTGCCATAATGTAAGTAATAAAACTCAGTGTTTCTTTAGTATGTGCCTGTATTTGCTATTATGGAAGTGTTGGCAGCATAAGAAATATTGTATGTTTTCTAGTATATGAGACAGCTAATATTGTTTGTTGGTGTTCCCTTTTTTTTATTGGGGAAGTCAGAGAAAAATGGTAACTGAATAGTCTTGATTTGAAAGTTGCATCCACTTAGAAAGGTTTTATGTAGTCCTACTCTTACTAAACTAAGTCACAATGATGATTGCTTTGAGGGGAGGAGAAATAGGACATTATATTTTCAGTGTTTTCTCTTCAGAGTCACTATAGAAACAGGAATACTTTTGAAAGAGGCAGGTGAATTTAGAAATCCTAAAGGGAATATTTATAGACACTTAGCATACAAGATTTTTATATGAATTAGTATAAATAGTGCTGGCTTGCTGAGACATGGATTACAGTAAATTTACTGATTTTATATGTAAGCAATCTCACTTATGTAGGAAAACAAATGCATATCAATGTGACTAACCTACTCTGAAATTTTTCCATGTCATTCTATAGGAACTATAAATACGAAGCAGAATGACATTAACCTGATTTTTTTAATACCAAAGACAGCAAGTGGAAAAATGTCATGAAATGAGATTTTGTATGACTGTCATAACTTGTCACCTACGTAATTTATGCTGTAAAAATATGAATAAAGCAGGATGCTATACATGATTTATAAAGATATAAATAGTAAACGGTGCTTGAAATGTATATATTTTTTATTGCTAGCTATTTTCTAACCCCGTTGTGTAATGCTGAGAATTGAACTTGTTTCACATTTTTAACTTTTTGTCTTCAGCAAATCAGTCACATTGGAGAGGGGCATGCTGAACTGGCAGGCAAGTGTGAGACCAGCTAGATTTCTGTAACCTAACAATCAGGATAAATTAAAGAATCATGTAAATACAGCCTCAGACTATTAATAGGTGGCATTTTTGTCATATTTTAAACCATAAAAATATAGAGAATGTGGGAGTTTTCTGACAGGTTATATTTTGTCTGTGTTGAAGAACTCTCCAGCTGTACTTTTGAACAGTGTGAATTTCCGAAACCTTGAGAGGAAATAGAAAAAGGTGTGCTTTGAGGGTGAGAGGCCGTTTAAAAACTACCATAATTTTTAGGGGTTCAAAGTTTGTGAAGGTTGTCAGTGAGTTGTGAGTGTGCTTTTTTTGGTTATTAATTGAGAATATATTGGTGTTTATGTTAGATGGGGTCTCTGTGGACTGATATACAGCTACTGATACAGTATTGATCATGAGATCTTTTGCAGCAGGGGTATGTAGGCATGTCAGTAAGTAAAGTTCATTTGCTGTGGTTCCCCTGTGAGTCTCATTACTGATTTCTAACCAACCCTTAAATGGCTTTGTTAGGCATTAAGAGCAGATCTTGCTCTTAGGCATAGGGTCACTTCACTAGCTTTGCTTGACCAGACTTTCCATGCTGTCCCCCAAGCCATCCTGAATTACTTATTTATTATTGGTATTATTATTAATATTATTATTTTGGAGTAGGTTTCTTGAGCTAGGGTATCAAATGCTGTATATCTTGGGGAATATTTTAATGTCACATTATTTCCATCTCTGGGTAATCATCTGTCACTTTAAATACCAGTGTCAAGTAAAGACTCCAGGTCCCTGAGGCCAAAAAAGCTCATGCTTTTCTCCACTGTAAATTAGGGCACATTAGGACTCACCTTTCTTACAGTTTGTATTTTATCCCATTCTTGCTGCTGATGACCACCTGAACAGAAGGTCTTCCTTGAGGGAGCTAATATTAGTTTGTCTAATTTCTGGAGGAGGAAAAGGAGACTTGGATGGTGCCATGGAATTTGGAGGAGGTGTTAGGATAGCCTCTCTGCTGCTTCTAAAGGCTCAAACTGCTGCATTACTATATTTTTGATTGCTTGTTGCTTTCTAAGGAGTCTCCTAATGCAGCTGGAATTATTGCCAGGTGTCAGAAGAGAGGTGATACTAAGGGGATTGCTCACCTGAGTAGAGGACAGTTGCAGTATGAGGGGGATCCCAAGGGTTCATTTTTCAGATATCTCTCTCATTTACATATTTTGTGTTGAGAAACCACGCAAGAGTTATTGTGAAGGCAAGCTGGAGCTGTTACTGGATAATCAGTGTCATGGTTGATTGGATATTGCAGATTAGTGGAAGTACTAAAATTTTGTCAAGTGTGTAGGCAGTGAATCTTGTAAACTTGTCCAAAGCTGCTTTTGAAGGAGACATTTTTTTACCACATGAGAACAAATCCATGTGGACAAAATTCATAAGAGCTGAAGACAAGAATTTACATGGCTGTGTAGAATCCTAGGATCATTAAGACTGGAAAACAACTCTAAGATTATCAAGTCCAACCACCATCATCATCATGTTCACTACTAAACCATGTTCTCAGGTGCTATATCCACACGTATGCTGAACACACTCAGGGACTGTGACTCCACCACTTCCTTGGGCAGCATCTTTCAGTGATTGAACAACACTTTCAATGAAGAAATATTTCCTAATATCCAATCTAAACCTCTCCTAGCACAACTGAGGCTATTTCCTCTCATCCTGTCACTCGTTACCTGTAAGAAGAGAGTGACACCCACCTGACTACACCCTCCTTTTAGATAGTTGTAGAGAACAATAAGGTCTCCCCTGAGCCTCCTTTTGTCCAGGCTAAAGAACCCCAGTTGCCACAGCTGCTCCTCATAAGACTGTCCCTCCTTCAGAGGCAGACTCTCTGTGTTTGCTAACATAATGTCTCTCAGCTGATTGGATGTCTGTCAGAGTTGACATGTTGCATAACTTTGATTTTGGACTCTGCTGCAGGAACCATCAGAAGAGAGAAGCGGCAGCTTCCATGCCTAGAAAGACCTTCACCTGACTGCCTGCCACCTCCAGTTTCTCAGCTTTTGTGGGAGGGACAAGTAGTGCAGGCCATTGCACAAAGCAAATATAGGTCATCTTTTCTTTCTTTCCCGTTAGTGCCAAGCCAAGTGTGGGGAGGAAAAGAGGATAATGGAGAACCACTGAAAATGCAGGAGCAGTGAGTATTTTGCTCAAAGAGGGATGCAAAGCCACTAGGAACTCTGAAGGTTGTATTTATTATGGATCTTTGATGTGTGGATGAAGAGCCAAGAAGCTTCGTGCAGCTAGTAATTAGTTAATTAGTTCAGATTTGATAAGAAGTTGTAAGTTATATACAGCATGTTAGTCAGCAGGCGCTTCTGAAGCGGGGGCCAGGTTTATCTTTGTATGTCAGTCAGAGTTGGCACAGTGAGTTGCACACGCCTTCCTTAATGGGAGGTCAGAAGGGTTGCCAAATGTGTAATAGAAATACAGTTTTTTCAGTGGTATTTTGGCATCAAGGCCATGATTTTTTTTTCTTTTTTTTTGATTCGCTTAAGTGTTGAAGACAGCTAAGAGTAGTATCAAGAGAGAAATGTTAAGGCCTCAAAATTTAAGATGTCTCCTCATGTCTCAAGAGGAGCTGAAGCAATACACCATTTATGCAAAAGATATTCTTTAGCTAAACATCCATTTTGTGCAATAACAGACAAGAATTAAATACAATCGGAAGGCCTGGAACATAAACTAAAACATTTGGTTGTTTTTTTCAGGTTTCTAGCAATTCAGTTGTAGTGTAGATTATGTTTTGTGGCCAGGGTTCTTCCTTTTATGAATGTATATGATGAGAGGTCTCCTTTGTTGCATTTTTCTAGTTGGATATTTAAAGTACTAACATTGGTTTTAGGTTTTGTGGCATACTTCTGTCCTGAAGCAAAATGAACTGCTCTAATAAATATGACTGAGAGCTTCACAGCTGACTGACTAAAACAACTGGTTATGAGGAATCATAAGAGCTGAATTCATCCCTGCTCACTTCCCTGCTTTGCTTTTTGGCTGTTCTGTAGAAAGAAGAATTCTGAGCCTGGAGTTCCTGAAATCCTGGCTATGTATAAGCACAGGATGTGATGTAAAGATCAGCATTGTTGCAGTAAATTATTTATGCTATTAGCCAAAATTATGTGTTGATGTTTAAGAGAAATTTTGCATCAGAGTGTTATGAGTGAATGCTACTTCTGCAGTGACTGAATACAGTGTACACTATTTAACCCACCCTCCTGCACAATTACACAGTAACATACTGCACGTACATGGAGGAGTTTGTTGTTGCATGAATATGCTAATATGTTTTTCTTGAAGCACCACGATTTTCTCAGCATGATGCTGAGTGTATGACCCCTTTCTTTCATACTGTCTATACCTGCTCTGTGACTTTTCCAGGGAACTTCTCACAGGTCTGTATCTCAGACATCTAAGGATTTCAATAATGCTGCCAGAAGCCACATCAAGACAAATAGGGAGATCATGTACTTATATTGTCTCCAGAAAGTGTTAATATCCTATTTCTGGGGTCTGGAGAGATGTACTTTCAAAAGTATTCCTGGTATCAGAGGCAAGTTGCCTAAGTGGCCATTTGTTAGCTGTTCTTCTGGTGTTTCCAACTAAGTCATTGGAAGGGATTGATAAAAATGTCTCTTTCAGGTCAACCATGAAATTTTTTTCTGACTCCTCAAATCACTGAGGCACTGTTCAAATCTTAGAACCACTGTCTAAAAGTGTATTAGCATGTCAGAGATGCATACTGGAGGCAGCACTGAAAGCGCTGAGGCCATGATGAGGAGGTCCTGGATCAGTATCGTTTTGGTCCTGCACAGACAAGTTGCTTTCTCCACTGATAGATAAGTTTTGGTTTGTATAGTAAGGAAGACAAAATTAGCAGTTCCAGGTAAGCTGACAAGACTTTCATGCCTGGATCCAAATTTTTAGCTATCAGTGGACAGATTGGTTCTATGGTCCATGATTTACCTGAACAGCCCAGCTGGCTGAGGTACAAACTTGCCTCCAGCTAGGCAAATTGTGTCCGTAAAGGCAACCTGAAGTCTGCTGTGTGTACAAATGAGGACAGGAGGCATTACACGTGCAAATGACAAGGACCATACTTCTGTGCACTGCCTCTTGTAGGGCTTGTAATACAATCCACTGATACTATAATAAAAATCAGCTTTGTCTTCTAGAATGAACAAAAGTTTGGGAAGCCTCAAAGTGGTCAGCATTCAGTTTTTATGTGATTATCTGTAGCTAACTAGTACAGCAGTGCTGTGGAACTCCATTTTCCATCTATGTTTGGCCCACATTTTGGCCAATTATATGAACAGCATACTAGTGAAAAAAAATGTTTAGTATAGATTAGGCACAGAAGATTTTTTGAGCTCTTCTGGAGTTCATATTTAAATTATATTTAAATGATTTTCCCCCCTAGATCTATGTGTGTTTTAGAGAGTTGGTTTTCTTTAGGAGATAATTATAAGTCAGTTTGAATTTTTCCCTTAGGGGTTTTAAAAATGTTAACACCTACTGAAACGGTATTAAGACCCATTGTCTTCATTGTCTGAATATTTTGTAATCTGTCTGAGCCAATCTTCAATTTAAAGGTGGTTTATTTTGTACATCTACCATCAAAAGAGGTTTCTTTGGTAATACTTAAAATATGTGCTTTGCTTTTTTTTTTCTCTTCTTTTTTTTTCTTTCCCACTGGCACAATGTTTTGTATGCTAAAATTATTTCAAGGGAAGATCTTTGCTTTAGAAACTCACTCTTCATACATATGCCTGAAGTCAAGAAAAGCATACTACTGTTTATTCCATGAGATCACACAGCCAATTAATCAAGATTTGAATGAGTATCAAGATGTAGCCTTCATTCTGTCTGCTTATTAACTTTCATTATGTGTAAATCTAAGTTGTAATTGTTAACAGGATAGATTATGCTCTAAAGTTTTTTACCTATAACAGCATTCCTTCACAGTTCTCCTTATTAAAGCATACCCAGGGTGATATATTATGTTAAGAAGGTTTAAAACATAAGGTGACAATGACCTTCCCTTTAATTAACTATGATGGAAATAAAGGTGAGAACAATGATGATGAAGCTCTGCTGGAGACCATAAATCATGTGCTGTAGTGGTTAGACAGGACACAGCTACAAAAATAACCTTGCAATTCACAGGTTAAATGGCTCTTCCATTGTGCTACATTCACTATTGTTTTTTATTTAAATACATACAGATAACTTTCATTTTATGGCAGTGGAAAAATTGTCCTTTACTAAAAAATGAGTTTTTTTCTGAATACGCTTGAAAATCTTAGAATATTTTTTGGGTTAAAATATTACTCAATATCCCAGCTTTTAAACAGCAAAGTGGCATATGCAGCAATGGAAAGTTGGGATACTTCTGTGTTTTCCTCTATAAACTTGAGCTGTAAAGGACAAAGATGGTCTAATGTTTTGTTGTAAAATGCTTTGTTGCTCCTACAGATTCTGGACTTTCACTAGATGAGATAAGCTTGCCAATTACAGTCTTCAAGATCTGAAAACATTTTCTAACTTAATTAAGTAGGTTTCGGAAAATATTACATATTTTTAGCAATAAGACTGCTTCTTTTTCTAAATACACCCCTTTATCTGAGAGTTATAGTCTGCTACCATTTAGTAAACAGAGTTTGCAATATAATGAGAACAAGAAAATTTGAATTGCAGTTCAACATAAGTCATAAATACATTGACTAGGGTCAACTACTGCAAAATAAATTAAGCAAGACTTCTGTCACCTTGACTATCAATATTGCAGAAAGGATACTAAGGGATTCCTGGTCAAATTCTGTTGGATAACCCTATAAGATTAGCATATATTCAGAAGCCTTCCTTTAGATTAAAAAAAAAACCAAACAACCAAGCAAAAAACCCTAGTGAAAGTTCACCGATGATTTTGAGCTTTCTTTATGTTTTATAACTCTTGATTTCTCCATGAAGATGCGCTTTCAGTCTTTGAGACTGGTAAATCTAAATGTGGGAAACAAAGTCTGGTGGAAAAAAAATGATAAAAGAGTTCAAAGTGGATGTTAACAGGCATTAAGCAAGAATTTTGTGATATTTTGCAACTGATAAGAAAGAGGTAGGTCTTCTAGAACTGAAAATACCTGAAAGAAATGAGTATAACAACAGCAAGTCCAAAATTAGCTGTCCGTTCTTTTCTGTGTTGTAATGCCAGCAGTCATTGCTGGGGTAAGTTTTGGGTGGTAATTTTTTTTTTTTTAATTTCAAGATAAGAGTGTGGATTTTTATCTTATACTAATTCCCAAGTGCTTCAATTTAGCATTTTAAGATAAATCATCAGAGAAGTTTTGTCTTTTTGAAGTGCAGAAACACAGATGAAGGGATCATGGATGGAGAGCTAGGTGTCTGGGAATTATTTTTGCGTAGACTGACTCCCTAGGGCAGTGAAATGTTTTACAGTTAAGTGACATTGTTTAGCTGATTCTCCCTTTATGTGGTTAAACAGAGTGTGTAAGAAGGGGAATAGTAAATCATATTGCTTCGGTATGTCTTGTACATAACACTTCAGAAGAACAGGTTTTTTTAAAGTATGCAGTCTGCATTAGTCCTTCCTCTATGCTGGCATGTGGGTGGCAATGTACACGGGTTCTGAGACACAGGAAATGGTACAGAGTTTGAAATCAAGTTTTTTTGTGTGCTGGGAAATCTGCAAGTCATGCACTCAGAATTCTGTAATCATTTTTCCCTGGGTATCCAGTCCTCAACACAGTGGGAACATTACTACAATATTTGTTTCTCTGGCACCTTCCAGCATGTGTTGAGCAAGTAACGGGAGTGACTGGGATATCATGAATTCCAAATGTATCAGCAATAGTCAAGATACCTCCAAATGATCACACTATTATTCTGTACTGGGTAGTCCTGTAAGTCAGATGATAGTGGTGATAATTCCTTCTCTACAAACCCTTAATGCTGGTTGTGATGCTTGCTATTGATCAAGAAATGTTACACTGATGCAGGCAGTGATGCTCAGCATTCACCTCAGCTCATGCTCTTTCACACTTCTGTGTACCCTGACTTGAGCAGTAGATGGTGCCTGATGCTTCTAACCTGTCCTGACCTCAATGCAGACAATGAAGGGGGAGAGAAATCCCTTCCAGCTCTACAGGAAATTGACCCTGGAACAGAAGACTCATTTTCATGCTCTAGTGTAGCACAAAACAACAAATGTTCAGACCATCTTCTGGACAGGGAAGTAATACAAGAGTATTTATTTAGGTTAGGCAGAAAGGTCAAAATATTGCCCAGTCCCTAACAGACTAACCTCATTCCAACATTTTCACACTTAATGCATCCTAACCCTTTTGGTTGCTACTGATCTCCTTGAAACTCTGAATTATTTTTTTTCAACATGCTATGTCAGTATTTCTGTAAGAACTTCTATCTCAGTCTGCCTTTCATTCTTTAGATCTTATTTTCTCTCTTAGTAAATGTTTCCAATGGAGAATATTTTTGCTGTACCAAGATATACACCAAGATTTATAAAGAATAATATTCTGGTGCTGGTGCAAAACACTCACATATTTTACTAAAAGGACAAATTTTGAGTTACTGGAGGAAAATGCTAGTGTCAGAGTATTGGAGACTTGGGGTAAAATGCTGTAAAAGTATAGCAGAAGTGTCAAGCATTGAAGGCAGAGCTGGTAATAGCCAGAGACAGACCCTAGCTTGGCTTCTTCCTGCAAGAATGGCAACAAATTCCATAGTTTCAGGCCAAAATGCGATATTAATTTCCTTAGTTTGATTTTCTGTGAAGTAGCTAGTCAATAGTCAATCTTCCACAAACAATAATAAGAGGAAGTCTTTGAAAGAAAATGAGAAATTACTTTGCTGCTGCTCTCACTTTTCTGCTTCTCTTGCTGTGTAAAGCTTTTGGCTGTTGTAATCCAATCTTTTTAGGAAAGAGAGAATTTTTTACCACTGGTATTAATTCATAAGATTACTTAGGTGGGATTCCCTCCCACTACATTATTGCCTTTTTGGTTGACCTTTCTATTGGAAGAGATAACTTTTTACAAGATACTTTATTTTTTTTTTTATAATCTTGTGTTCATGCCCTAAACTAATTAAGTGGTGAAATTCCATAGCATTTACTTGGTATTTCATAGGCCTTCTACAATTCCTTACTAATTTTTTCTTGTCTGTACATTGTCTTCACCTGGCCCCCAAGTTTTTCTCTGTATTTCATTTTCTCTTTCTTATTAGAATAAGAAGTGCTTATTATTAGAATAACAAGTACTTCAAGACTCACACCCACACTGGAGCCGAAAGTCATTTGTGATTAATGTGCTGAAGCTGAAAAGTGGGGGTTTTTTTTTAACACTTCTTCTGACTTCCGTATTTTTAGTACAAAGGCAGAAGTTGTTAAGTTCTGTATTGGAAAGCTGGAAGACAAATGGATAGTACTGAACATATTATAAATAAGGTAAAGATGAGACACAAACAAGGAACAGAGATCAGAAATGATGCTACTTTAAAAAGTATCAGATCAGCTTATTCATGACAAGAAAGGGGTAAGGAAAGAGAAGGAAATTGCTGCAGGTTTACTTGTCTAATGACTCTCAGGCACGTGGGAAAATGCATAGGCATACATTTAAGAAATGTGGTTGGATTTGCTAAATATAAAATAAATGTTGCTTATTTATTCTCTATCAAGACAGAAATGTTTATTTTTATTTGGCTTCTTTTTCTTTTTTCTTTTTTCTTTTTTTTTTTTAATGCAGTTGAATGAAGTTCTCTTGTCTTAAAGTGGAATCCCAACTTATTTTAGTTTTGGGCAGCCAAAGTGAATATTTAAAAGCACATTTAATGTCCAGAAGTTTTTTAGGGAAAAAAACTTGGCTGAGAATCTGATTTGCATCATGCCATAATTTCTTCCCTTGGAAACTGTGAAAGAACGTGAGCTGCATATGTAGTTCAGTGGCAGGAGTCTGTTTTTATAGTAGTTTTAATGACAACAGTAACACCTTTTGCATTTTTAGAAGGGTGTAGAAATAGAAAATGAACTTTTCAATGCTAATTATTGGGCAGGCAACAAATGTTATTGAGCAAATCTCAGTTTGTTGAGATCCCCCTATAAAGGGGGTGGCAGCCAGTTGCATGCATTGTGTGCTTGGTCTGCACATCTGCAGGGGCCTGTGCATTGCACACCAATTGAGAGTAGATTCTTGATACATGACATGCATATGCAGTACCTGCATCCTCCTGATTAATTAAGATGAATTAGATGCAACCGCTATTTTAATATTGGACTAGGTTCAAGCACATGATTTCACTTAGAATGTCACTGTCTCAGAAATGCCATTCACCTTACAGAATTCTATAATGTGGGCACATATTTAGGGTTCGCAATAAAATGAAAAGTTGTTTTTAATATTGTGGAGGAAGGGAGATAACTATGAAGGTTTGATGCTGGGTTTTTCTGACTTCTGTTGAGTCCTATTTAGGACAGAGAGCAAGAGCAGTTGATTTCACAGTTTAAAGTCTAATCACTGTAAGAAACTTTATGAGTAAAGGGTGATGTTTAAACACTTTTTTTTTTTTAGATTGCACTTAATAATAAAAAAATTTGAGTGTTATTATATAAATCAACAGATACGTCTTATCCCCCTGAGCTTTCTAAAGTATGATTGAGTTTGATTGTAACTTTTTCTTTGATTCCATACTAGGATGAGAAGAAAGATTTATGGATTGTTAATAAAGGGGAAGATTAATGAAATAAATGCCTTTTGAGTAAATTCAGATTTCAAAATCAGGAATTTTGGGGCATTGTTAATAAAACTTCTTTAGTTAAGGAAGCGGGGAAATGGGAAAGCCCCACTGACTATTATAATCTAGGAAAAGGTTACCTTTATAGGAGCTCTAGTGTCAAAGTTTCATGTGGTTTCCTGACTTTGGCATGAAAAATGTTGTTCTAGACTCTCTAGAAGAGATTGCAAGAGCCTTGGAATTTTTCTTGGAAATTTTGAGATTTGTGCAAAATGTGGTTAGCATGCCTAGTTGCCACTTAGGATAATTGCTGAAAATTTTGATCTATATGCTCTTTTTTCAGCCAAGGCCTGGTAGGAGAATCAGTCAAGTGGCTTAGAATGAGAAATAACAGCATGATTAGAAAGTCCAGTAAATCAAAACCTCCCACCCAAATGCTCAGTAAAATTAGCTGCACTGTAGTATTAATATCTGTCATGGTACCAGTCAGTTGATGGAAAATTGTATTCTGAATCACTAATTACAAAAAGTCCACAAAAGAAAACAAAGCTCTGAGCAACTAGAATTTGTATTTGAACAAGTGAAAGTCAAATCAATTTGACTGGATCTTTTTAAAAACAGATTTTACTTGGTTTGTTACCATTTTAATTTTTTCCCATACTTGGTGCTAATCAGGCATGACAAATAGGCTCACCTTTGAACACACTTTGCACTAATAATGTCATAAAGTAACTCCCTTTAATTGGTACCTCGGGCTACTCTCATCAAACAAGCTCTTAAAAAGAAACTAGTGACAGCTTTCACTTCTGCTAGATTTATGAAATACTTCTCATCTATGCCCAGACTGTGTGTGTTTGCATTGCTGCTCTAGGTCTGACCTTTGATCAAAGTAGCAATATATTTTTTTGTTCCACAACAAACTTGCTTTATCACTTCCATTCAGACACTTACTCTTGTTGTGCATGGCTATTGTGAAAACTTTGCACTTAGAAATACAAAGAGCAGTCCCTTTACAGTCAGGGTTACCATTCACTATAATGTAGCAAATATGTTTTGAAGACAGATATATAATTTTAATTTTATAATTTATTCCACAATTTTTTTTTTCTTCACAGATTGTAAGCAAAGACTCTCATATGTGTGCATTATTCAAAACTATTCACCCAATAACTTCTGTGGATAATTCTTGGTCTTGGTCTGTAGCTCATTCTCAAGGATCTCATTGTGAATATTTGATCATCGAAATTCCAGCTCAGTGACTCATCACCTAAATCATATGGTATGGTTCTGCCAGGATGGAGGAACACAGCCCTTAATTTTCTACTTAATGATTCAGAAAGTGGCAAGCACTTGTCCTCTGAAAGTCAAGGCCCTTTATCAAATACCAGAACTTGAGGTCTTATCTTAGTCATTGGTTTTAGCAGATATTGGAGGCAATAGTCTGTAAATGCAGATTCAAAATTCTTTTTTTTTAACTATTGAATTTTAAATTAGATACTTTGATGGATGCACCTATTTTATGTTCTTCTTTTCTGGCAAGTATTTGAGGCAACTAACAGATAAGAGTGAAATTATTAAAAGTGCGTTTCTGCAAAACATAGGATTTATAGTAGCAGAATTTCCTGCTAATGTCAGTAATACATGCTCAAGAATTGAATTATGAAAATAAAAGTTTATTTTCAGCTTTACACTGTGTAACTGTACAGTCTTTAGTGTAATTGTTACAGTGTTGTCTATAATTGGGATGGTTCACAGTGGAATTTCTGATCTTGATTCATATCAAATTTTAGAGAAAATCTAGGTTTTACTTTCTGGATTTTATATGAATGCTCTTGTCATCATTAAAGAACACTAATTCTTCCAATGATGATTTGTTTTATGATACAAATTTTGTGTGAACTACCTTTTGCCTGCGCACATATTCTCTTAGTAATGAATATTGTTAAGCTTAACATAGATTTATTATTTTCAAATGAAGATGTTTTATTTGATCTGTCCGTAATGCCTTGATATTAGATTAATTTGCCCTTTTCCAAGCCAGTTTATGTCAGAGGTTTTTCATTACAACGTACAATTTAGAAGGAATGAAATAGGCAATCAGTGATATTTACAGTTCATAGAGATGTGCATTTAAGAGTGTGTTTGGAGTATAACTGTGCATCCATTTATAATTTGCCGGGGACTTTTTAGGTGACTTTCCTGTATTTCAGGCTCTCTGGATTGATAGGGACCTAAGTTAGTGCACTATGAACGATATCAGAAGGTAGTTAATGATTCTCAGAGTCCTAGTTCTTCTTCTTTTCCCTCATTATTAGAGCAGTGAGAAAGTTATTTTAGTATTTTCTAATTTTTTAGAATTTCTAATTCTATCCATCTGCCTTCTCCTGACAGTCTGTATAGATCAGTTCAACTTTGGTGATACATAAGTGTGACCCTATTAACCTCTTTAGGAAAAGACAGTCCCTGTCAAATGCATAAATCACTATCAAAATGACAGGTCGGATTCTGTTCTGAATGTTGTTTATAGCATTGTATTTACCACTGGTAAATGACTTCTGTTTCATAAACTGCCTGGTGCTGCTGTACTCTTATTTACAATGTGGATAAACTGTATATCCATCAAATTTAGACCTAGTTTTAAGCAGAATACAAGTCTATAATTAAATTATGCTAATGAACTGAGGAATTTTACACAGTTTGCTATCATGTAAGAAGCATTTATTAACTTTGTGAGGAACATGTATATTTGAATAGATATTTTTGGAACAGTCTAGGGCCACTGTGTTCAGAAAGAACAAGATTAAAAGATTTTGCTTTAATTTGAAACATTTCCAGTTGGATTTTAATAATGTTTGGAGAAAAGGTGACATAGTGACTTTAAAATAATGTAAAAATATCTTGTAAGCTACTAGATATTCAGCATTAATATAGGTTTTATTATTCTTTCTTTCCCTGTGGGTGAAACTTTTATGTAAAATGCTATCACTTTCTCAGTTTATACCTGATGAAAGTTTCAAGGAATACTTATCCATTTCTGGGTATGTGCAAAAATTTGCAAACTAGTCAGGTACTGATGCCAGATATGGCAGTAGACACATTTGGGAAAAAAACCCTCTCAATAATGCCACAAAATATTATTTCCTAATGTGCTCTGAGGTTTCAAAATTCAGCCATCCAAATATGTGAAAACTCAGTGTGGAATAGAAATACCTATTTTTTCATACTGAAAAATTCAAAATATGCAGTTAAATAACAGTTGCCCTTAGCTAGATGAATTAATTTGAATAAGTTTTTCTCAGATCCAGTAATTCCCAAGCAGGGTTTTTGGTCTGTTTGATTTATGATAGGTTTAGTGAAAAGACTGGAATAGCTTAAGAAATTATGTCTTCCTTTTTCTAATCATTTCCTTGTTCAGTGTTAGATGACATCGACTATTTTCCATTGATCAGCACAATTTTCACACATGGGGCCTGTCCTCCCCTTCTAGTGAATAGACGAGAGCCACTGAGGGGAGGATGGTGCAGAGCTTCTGCTTTGGATCAGGGGAAAGGAAGATTAGAATGAACAAATTTCAGGTTTAAATTCTCCTCACAGGAAGTAGTACCTGTACCTATTAGTAGAGAAGGTATATGGCAAGCAGCTTGAAAGTGACCTAAGTGGTTACTGCCATTTACAAATGTCATTTGCCTCCCAGGGCTGCTTTCTAAAGAAAGAGAGGATGGGAAGGGACTGCTAAACATGAAGAAAACTTCCTGCAAAGCCACCAGACTGGAAAAGAGGTAATGTTGCCTGAATCTATCCTGCTTCACTAAGCCAAATGGCTTGAAAAGGTACATTGTACTCTGACGTTTTCCTGTTCTAATTTATTCAGTTGACATCGGAAATGTGATAAAGAAACCAGTCAAGGATGCTTTGCTTTGTAAACAATGCAATAGCCAAGTGCCATTAAGGATTTAGAATTAGAAGGTAGTGCACCAATTTCTTGTCTCAATTAACAGGCACAGTTCCTACAGTGAAATCTGAGTCTTTATTGCATATATATGAAGAACTAAATTTGTGCTAGTTTACAGAATTTCTCTAAATTGCTCCAGGTGAAAGGGGATGTTCTAAAGTTAATATATTAAAAACCTGGTTTTCAGATATGATTCAGTAGAGATTTATTATGAAAGTAGAATATTTGGAATGTAAAGTTAACTCAGGGTAAAATCTTTCCTGTTTCCTCCTCTTATTGAGTCTGTCCAGAATCAGTTTTTCTGCTGGGGCAGATGGCTCCTTAACTGCAGGGCTGATGCTGCTTCAGCTCACAGGGAAAAGTATTTTGGAGTAAAAAAACACCGAACAGATGGTGAACATTAAAAAAAGAGATGTTTTCAAACATCCTGATGTGTTGCAGGACAGTGACAGAGGAAGAGGTCAGTATGGTGTGAGTTGACCTTATTCCTCTGACTGGGGAGGAAGGATTTGATAGAATCATGCATAGATTTCCATCTTTCCCTCTTTTATGGCAGTGTGCAACTACAGGTGTGGCTTCTGCTCCTTAGTAGCTGCAAAAACTACCTGAAGGAGGAATTCCTTTCTTCCAAAGCTAATGCGATCTTGTTTTCAGGTGGTGTCCAGAAACAGAATATTTGCTCTTTGATGTTTTTTAATTACATGTACTTTAAGTAATGCTTTCAAACTCCTTAGTTGTAAGAATTCTCGCCTTGAGTATCTTAAAATTGTTCGCCTTTGATGAATGCAAATATGATAAAACCTTAAAAGTATGTTAGCATTCAGAACTGCCATAACCTTGCTTAAATACTCTTTGCAATGAATATGAATAATTTTAATATATCTAAATGTATAGTGTGCTGTTTAAAAAGGAGGTCCTCATATGGCTTCACATAATAATTTCAGCCCATTCTGCATCCCCATGCTTGTTCACACAAGTGACAGAATTTTCACAATTAAATCCATTTATTCCAGTGCAGTACTATGAGAGTTCTGTATCAAAATTACTCCTTCATATCCATTATTTATATCCAGACTACTTTTTTGTCTTTTCTGCATTTGTGCTGTGTCATAAAGAAACTCAAAATACAGCTTTTGGTGCACCTAATTAAACAGGGAAACAAAATCTCATTGTTAAAAATGTTTTGTTTTTCTTTTTTTGTTCCTCCTGCTAATGGCAGATACTTTGAATTTTTTTTCTTGTTTTCCATCTCTGGTTGCCTGCCAATATTGAGGGAAGTGCCTTTGCCCAAAATTTAACACTTTTTCTGAATATGTTTCTAGGTTTATGAAAAATACATGTTTAAAAAAACTGAAACACACAAAACTTCTCAGAGTAAGCAAAATAATTGCTGGTAACTTGTCAGAATGGGGTTTTTTTTTAACCCGCAACCCCAGTAATAGTATGAAGGAACAAGTTTTAGTGGGTTTAGTATTTTTTACTCAAAGCTTGTAGAAATTAATACCTTTGTCTCCACAAGTGTCAAAACATTAATTTGTGTCAAGAACATATGCTTTCAGTACTTAAAACAAGCTCGTTTTTGTGCTGTTGCTCTGCCTTGTTAGCTGTTACACTTCGATTGTCTGGAAAGGTTGCCCCTCTCTACTATACAGAAAAAGGGCCAGGCATAATTTTGCCACGGATTGAATGTGTGTAGCGAACAGTCATTCCTGGCGGAGAAAGGCTGAGCCTCCTGCCATTGTTCTCTTGACAAATAGTGAGTGTCCTCCCTTTCCACTGTCTGACCTTGACTAATTGTGGAGAATTGGTGCAGCTGTCCCTGGCTTATTCTGCGCTGCAACACAAGGGCATGTAAGAAACTTTAAGCTGCCATCATAAAACTCCAGTTTGAGGACTTCATCACAATGCGTGGTGCTCACTTGTTTTGTTGTGTGCTGTTTAGTTTGTTGCTGTTTTCTTCCTCTGGTAGCATGTTTTAGAGTCAAGCTGTGTTCTCTTCTAACTTGCCCTTGTATGTGTTTCAGAAATCTGTGGTAAGAGATTAGGGTAAGAGGGTATTTCTAAAATAGCTGGATAAAGTCACATGGAAAAATACTTATAAAACCATCAATTAAAAAATGATATGGAAAATGAACCTTATCTAGAAAGTGAGTGGAAAGGCATGTTTGTACTTTTCTTTTTCCTTATTACCATCACAATCTATTGTTGCAAATTCTTTTGGTAGAAAGCTTCAGTATATTAACTTGGAAAGTGAAGAATATAATCAAAAAAAGAAGTACCATGTGCATATTAATACAGAGATAAAATTTTCGGGTGCTGCTTTTAAATATTAATCCTAACTGAATATTTTAATTACTGTGTGTACCAAAGCAAGCAAAGTGTTTTTCCTGTACAGCTAATTTTCCATAATACAGAAAATGGTTAAACATGTATTAATAACAATATAATATGCAGTTAATGTAACTTGAAAATTTTACTAGAAATCTTTTGATAGTTCTTATTGTTTTACTTGCTTAATTAGGGTAAAAAGCCTTGTGAAGAGGGAAAATTCAGTGTACCAACATCATTTTAAAGTCACACTTAGCTTTTAGCATTAGAGGTAAATGGATGTCTTTGAATGGTAAATGGGTCTTGCATTTGGGCAAATTTAATTCATATTGAAAGAACTATTGGCTTGATTTATTTAAAGCTGCACCTAGTTCAATAAATTTAGTTTTTCAGCTGCTGTTCCTTTAGAGTCACACTGCTTCTCAGTGACAGATTCTTTTTATAGAATAAGCAGATTTCTATTAAAAAAAAAAATCACACAGAAGTGAGGGGCCTTATATGTCTGCCCAACATGTAAGTCTCTCCAGAGTAAAGAGAACTTCTGGGTCCTTGCATTTTGTTGCTGCCAACAAGATTACTGTTCAAGGTAGGCGCATGAAAAAGATTAGGAAAAACAAATAAAACCTCCACTAGAAGATCTGCAGAAACACAAATTTCAGATTAGGTGGCAAAATACTTATTGAAGGAATACAAGTAGTAGATGAGTTTTCAGAAATGATGAGTATTTGTTGGCTTACATCACCCTGGGCATGTCTCAGTCAAAAAAAGGCTGGCAATGTAACACCTTACCCCATGGACTGTTTTCCCAGATCTGCTCCAAAGAGTGTGATTTGCCACAGAGAATGGGAACACTGACAAAATTTTGGTCATGAGATCTTTCTTCCACAAATACTCTGACACTGTTACCTGTGCTGACAGGCAAATCAAATGCTCTGCTTGGTACGTTGCTTACTGCAAGGAAAGAGTGGCAACACATGGCCTAAAGTACTGCAGGCAGACATTTCAAACGTGATTGTTTCAGGTTCCTGGTAATGTGCTAGAAAGCAGGATTCCCTCATGTCCCTGCTACTCAGACTTGTGCTGGGACAGCCTTCAGTACCACCTTGTGACCTGCTTGAAACATTTTCAGTGAAAATAAAATTTAGGAAATATGCTGGTTGATTAAAAAGTCCAGCCTGAATTAAACTTGATAGTCTCATGGCAATGTGGTACAACTGTGATGAGCAAGTCCTTCCTTGGTTTGACCTAAAGGCACGATGGCCATTTTTCTCCTCATCCTTTATAAGAGCTTTCTGATGACCTTGATCCCTCTCTTTCTGTGTAATGGATGTAACAACCTCATATTACCTGACAGCCTATTTTTGACCTCTGAAAATTATTAGGTCTTGAAATTTGGAGCAAGCCATCTTGAGAAATATGTTGCCAGATGTTGAAGGTGGTAGAGTCACATTTTAATAGTCCAGATGTAGAAAACTAAGCTTGTTTTAAATCCTATAATATCAACAAAATAAAATACATATAAATAAAATTGTTGCTATTGGTGACTATCTATGTTATCCTCCAGAAGCAGTCATGCACCAGGGCTCTGGTGTACCTGTGCTGCTGGAGGTGAACTGACAGCCCAGGGCCATTCTGAGATGTGGAGCCCAAGTTCTCAGACTCCAACCTAGCTACCCAGTAAGCAGATAAACCCTGTGGCCCTGTGGCCCCTGTAGGTCCATGCTACAAAGTCTTTCATCAGCAATGCCAGTTTAAGTCCTGCTTGAAGCTGCAGGGTGTTGGTTTTGCATGGCAGAGTGCTGCCTTCCTGCTTGTGTCACAGCACAGATATTGCAGGAAGCGAGCTGGCTCAGGGACATCTTAGAAGCTCAGTGAGCTATTCTCCCATTTTATATGGATTTTAAAAAGATAAAAGGCTGGAATATGCTCAAAGATGAGGGATATTTTCAATCCTGTTCACACTGACAGTCTAGCAGTTGCAAAGGCACTGTGGGGGCATGCGGGTGTGTTGCACATGGATAGTAATCAGAAGGTGTTTTGAAGAAGAAATCTTTAATCTGACTTTGTGTGTGGACAAACCCTTTATTCTGTGGAAATCCACACTCTGGATGGTTTTAACTGTCAGTGATTTAGATTTTCTATTGTGTATAGATTAGAACATGATTACTAAGATGCCATTCTTGTCCTTCCTGTCTTCAAGTCCTGTGTGGATCTTGATTTCAAGCACGGAGAAACAAACTGACTCTCTGAAGCAAGTGTGGAGGGACAAAACAGACAGTGTGCCAGTTTTTTTGCCTTTTTTGCTTCTGTCTGCCCAGTAGAGAACTAACATGTGGGAGAAACAAAGGAACAGAGTGATAGTATTTCAGTCTTGTGTTTAGGTATGCCCTTGCACACTTCTCAGCTGTGCCCAGCAGTGTAGTGCTGGCTGAATGGTGTCTGATTCAGGCTCTCCTGAATGTTGTTTCCCAGCAGTCTTAGAGATGTACATCATCAAATGGGGCCTGCTGGATTGTGTCTGGAAAACAGGAGTCCTTGAGATACTTACACTTTTTTTGTTTCTTCATAGAGTATATGGAAGCTTAAGAGAAGTAGTGCTTCCAAGAAAACTTGCCAGTCTGAAGTAAGTGTTTCTTCTGCTCCTTTTCCCCTGGGTATCTATTTGCTCGGTTTTTTTCATTCCTTTGTAATATTCTAATAATTTCTAATATTCCCTCTCTGCTCCAGTCAGAGGGGTCAGCAGGTACTTTTTCAGCTTTTCTAAACTCTCACTTCCACAGGAAGGAAAACTGAATCACTGGAGACCTGAACCAGAGCAGCAGTGAATGCAGGTTGTGGGCAATGTTGGAACAGCTACTGTGTTTTACAATTTGGCACAATAGAAATAAAAAAACTTAAAAAAAAAATGAACCCAATTTAAATACAGGTTTTCTGCAGCTTGAGTCATAAAAGCTTGTTTAATATACTAGTAACATGCCTGCTTCTCTTCTGAGTGCATGGCTTCACTTGTGAGGAGTATGGAGCAGGACTGCAATCTTTGCATTGCAGGACTTCAGACAGCCTCCCCAAATACTCTAGTTATATTGGGAAATACTGGTGGATAATATTCCATAGCTGAATTCTGGTTTTTGTGTTGAATAATCCTCCTGAATTCTGACTGTACCATATGCATATGTTCTTTATGTCTGGAAACACAGCCAAAATGGCTTTCAGAATGCAGCACAGAAGTTGAAAACTGAAGAGCTTAATTTTTTATTTAGGAATGAACACTAGCATTAATTAGTTAGGCCTTGAATAAAATAACAGGTTTTGTGAGCTTATTGTGCAGCTGGGCACATCTAAACTCTCCTATCCTAAGTGTTTTGGAGCAGCTTTTTTTATTTATCAAGCAGAAATGAGAATCAGGAAGATCACATTTTTTCTTGGCATTGCACTGCCTGCAGTGTTTATGGCATCCCATGCACAAAGACAGATATGCATACAAAAGTAGGGATAACACGCAAAGGTTTACAGAAGAGCTAGCTAAACTATTTGATTTTCATATGTACAGGCACATGACAGGACATGACTAGCACAATGAATCTGTTTCTTAAAATCCTATGCACCATATTAACTAGAAATTCAAATAAAGCCTTGCCTTTGCTTTCAAATAGAGAAGGGATCGGCATATTTATATTTAATGCTTCTAAGTTCTCTTCAGGAAAACAAAGCATCAAACAGAGTTGGAGTGCAATTTTTCTGAGTAGGAAGACAGTGCTGCTCAGAGACAGAAGACAAATTATTATGTGTCTGGTTTCTGCAAATCTTGCTTCACAGGAATTGGAAAAGCCGAGTGCTGAGGAAGACGTGCAAGGGTTAATATAATTTCCATTCCAGCGAGTTTTGCTTGCCATTATTTTCTTTTTCTTTTCTCCCTTTTAACTGATTCATAGCATAAAATCTTCCTGGACACCTAATTATCAAGCCAGCTCACAGTCACAGCTGTCTGCTTGGAGAACCCATTAGATGCAGCAGTTGAAGCCTCCATAATTCCCCAAACTTCCCGGTTGTGAATATTAAGAAAAGATTTTTACATGTCATATGCAATTCGGAGGTGGTGTGAATGGCGTTGGAAATGACGAGCTCTGAATGCTTGTCCATCACTCCATTCACTGGTTACAGGTGGTCTCATTTTCCACTTTCAGATATCGGCTAGCTATGACAGCAGGCACTTAATTTGCATGTTCGACAGACAACAAACGGCCCTGTGCATGTCAAAATAGGTGGTGATGCGTGACAGTTCCTACACAATACTGTCTCCTCTTTGCTTGACCTTTGACCTCCCTGCATGTCTTCTTTCACAATCAGAAAAAAATGCACTTTTCGGCTTTGGAATAAATTTGATACCAAATTGATTATTTTCCTTTCTTCTTTTTCTTCTTCTTTTTCCTCCTCCTCCACTTTTCAAGTATGCATGCATCCAGGCTTTCATCTTAAGGGCTACAAAACTCTGCCAGAAGAGTCTCATAAAATTTAAAAATACGCAAGCAGTGAGAACAGGAAGCGCCTTGTTAAAATTCATTGTCGTTAAATTGCTTGAAAGTTCTTTGTAAATGCAAATGTAACCTTTAAAAGAGACCTTAAGTTGGGTTAATATTTGTTAAAAATAAGATTTTTTTAAAAAATCACAAAAGTGCTTTATATTCATTTTTTCCCCAGGCTGTATATCCATCTTTATATGTGCAAGTTGAGTAGCTTAGTACGCATTTCATCAAGACATTCCTCCAGTTTTTATGGCTGCTGTGACTTGTACTAATGTTAAGTAACAAGAATTAGTCTTCTACCATCATTAGAAGCACACTTAGAATTTGAGTTTTATTTAAGTAAAAATGCTAAGAACTGATTAAAGTGCAAAAATGTTTGAATGATGGCAGCTCTGTGCACTTTATTGTGTTATTCAGTGTTTGGTTCCTAGAAACTGCAGCTTTTTGTGTGTGCTACCTCCTGGTTAAATCATATCAAAGAGAAAACTAAGACGAGGCGGATTCAAGCACAGCTCAGCATTGCAGAGTTCACCCAAGCACCTGAATTTTAATTCCAAAGATACACGTTCCCCCTTGTCTAACCAAGAATGACCATAATCCTCTCACAGATCTTATCTGAGCTGCAGCTCTTGTTTTAATTAAGAATTAAAGCATGACAGCAGATAATCACACCTCTGGGGTGTTACAGGACTTGAGATGTAGTTGTGTATCCAATACCCAAGGGTGTGATTATTCTGTGATAACCCCACCCCTAATGAGTCATCCTGTCCAGGCCTCAGTAATGGGCAAAGCACATTTTTGTTAGCTTCAAGCATCAAGCTGGATCCGCAGTGCACAGTGGGCTGATCATAGGGGATAATGGACTTGCATGTTTTTTCTGTTGTTTTGTAATGTCTCACCTTTTCTTTAGGGTTTTTAGACCATGAGAAGACTTGGCAAGTTGTAGGCATTCCCTCCCCCACTTTCCCCACCAGACTAAAGTCTCTTTCATGAAGCAGCACCTGGTGAAATTTGATGAATATGGAAATTCAGTGTTAATTTGAGATATGAGATGGTCGCTTTGATGTGTAGCTGAAGCGCTTACAGTGCGTTACCTTAGTGAGTTTGTTCTGACTTTCTTGTTTTTCCATAACAACTTCCTGTCAGGTTGGATGGTAGCTGAAGCCACCAGACAAGCTCGTGCTCCTCAGGAGCATTGAAATAATTGAACATAATTGATCAGTTCAGAGCTTAGCTCATTAATACAATTCACATGTGAAGTTAGTTATAACATAGGGCAGGGCAATTCTCTTGCCAAAATCCATTTCTACTACTAGTGTTAATCATGACATTGACAGGTAGGCTCAGAACCCTGTTTTAGGTATCAACTCACCTGGTTGGGAAATGAAGGAAGCAGTGCTGAGACATGAGGCAGTCCCAGCTTTTAGCTCCAAGTAGTGCTGGGACAGAGCTGTGTCAGAGCACCTGCTCTGTGTGGTTCAATTGGTGTGTGCAAACACTGGTTTCCTTTCAACAGGAAGGTTTGTCAAGAAGATAAAAATGAAAGGAAAGGTAGGATGGCCATATTTCCTGTCAGTCAGATTGTCTGCTGATAGCTCAGGAAGGCATTTTAGTCTTTACCTTTAGTCTTTACCTCTATCCACTGGCATCAGCAGAGACGCCAACTGAGGAGACAACTGTTTTGCTTAGAGGGAAACAGTTGTTCAAGCTGGGCTGCTCTTTGATGACATTAGCAAGTTGTCTGAACTGCCAGCTCTGCTCTAGTCTAGGAAGAGACTTATTTCTGAGGTTAGAGCTTAGACTTTAAGGTCTGATGACCAGTGAGGCTGCAGCAGTTTATGATGGGGGAAGTTTTGTAGAGGAAATAGGTCTGAGTCACCTGGAGTAGCTTGTTCTGACCACTGTATAAAGGCTTGAATTACAGTAGAGTGGAATGTAAGCTCTTACTTTCAAATCCTATATCTAAATTTTATTCTTTATATGTCAGATCATTGCTAAACAATAAGGTGGTTGATCTGATGTATTTACTGCTGATCATGGATTTCTCAAAAGACATATCATAGGTGCCAATACCAGCTTAACAGGCTGTCTAAGAGCAGCTGATGCACAGGATATTGTAGACTGGGGTAGAGCTGAAGTATCTGCCCAGGTGGACATAAGCCAGGAGCCATTCGTTTCTTACAGGACTTAGCAAGTGAGGCTCAGGGCTCTTCTAATGGATACCAAGCTTCTGCATCTGACTTCTTGGATCCAGCCAGCTCAGAGCACAGTCAAAGGAGGGAGACAAGCACATGTTGTGCAGTGGTCTATTTAAAGTTGATAGATTAGAGAATTATATCTTTGGAGAGGGCAAGGTATATTCAGAGAAATAAGGAAGGGAAGAGGGATGCAGCCAGCTCTGAAACCATGAAAGACAATTTATTTTTCTCCCCCCTCTCCTCCCATCCTATAGTAACCCAGCCAGAGCTGAACTACGTGCAACATTAGTGATGAAATAAAACTGAGAGGGATGTGCGAGAGCTCATGCTCTGTCAGTTGTGTTTTCTTATGCATTTGCTTTTGGCATGAATCCTGGTATGCTCTGGGTGGGTACTCAGCTTTCCCATTAGAAATTCACACCTCTATTTTTAAGTATTTGTAACGAAAAATTGGAGCCTAAGTGAAGTCCCAAAGAAGAGAGGAATTGCTTTTCCAGAAATTGCTTCCAACATGGTTTGATGACCAGCTTATTTGTTTATGAAGTTGTATTTCTTCCTTAATTTTTGTGAAAAAATAGGCCCAACACTTAGCTGTCCAACCCTTACTTGGGTGACTGTTGCTTGAAGATCTGCCTTTACCTATAATTTCCTGGCTTGTCATTTCTTGCTTGAGAATATCTCACTCACTGATGAAGGCACAGGTTTTTTAGGATTTTTAGCAATGGAGCTCTGATGAGTTGTGCAAGTGTTTCTGGATGTCTGAGGCTGTAAGGTAATGAATTTTTCAAAACTATGGGTGACTTAGACCTTATCACTTTAAATGGAAACAAAACTGAGAAGATAAACTTACTGTTGTTAACTCAATTAGTAGAAAATGACAGAGTAAAGCAATAGGAATCTAGAGTACTGGAGTTTGTCTTCTCAGATCTCAGGAGGGTAGATATAAAGCTTGAAAGTTGTTGGTAATCTTTCTGTTACAAAAGGATACCTTCACAGCAGCGTTGCATTTGTTACCACCTAGTGCACTGAAATACATTTAGTAACATTCCATTGCTCCTGAATATATTTGTATGTGATTGCTTTTCATTGTGCAGTTTTCATGCTCATTAAAAGAGGGTAAATTTTATGGTCTGCTTACTACAAATCTTTTTTTGTTTTTCTTTTTTCTCATTTCTAATGTAACTTCTCTGGCTAAATAAAGAGAAAAAGAAAACAATGTGACAGTTGTTCTTGGATCCATGGGTGACATAGTTCCATCTACCTGTCTTCATCCTTTCAATTCAAGGATGAATATCAATTAATGATTGATTGCTAAAAGCTCGTTAAAATGTCTTTTGCCCTAAGTTTGACATATTTCTTCTTGATTTCTTTTTAATTGTAATTAAATAGTAACTTTAAATTAAAAAATAGGAAATTTACAATGTACTTACATACTAAATACAGTGCACAGATTCTTCAACATGAAAGAGGTGCAACAACCATAGCATCCCAAAAGAAAGCAAAGCAAGGCTTTGTTTTCATTCTGTTTTGTGAGAGCTGGTCCAACACAAGTGCAACACAGCTGTATCTTGTTTGAGGTTAGATTTTATGTTCCCCTTTCAGAGATCTGGGGTAGGCATCGTCTGTCCAGTATCTACCGCACTTGGAGCATTTTATAGATCTTGAGAAACTTTTTGTCAGTGAGAACAATCTCAAAAATTTCAATTTGCCTAAAGCTTATTTCTGTTTTAAAAGGAAAGATTGGGGTTTTTTTAGTTGCTTTAGCATAGTTGAGGTTTGTTCTTGCTTGTTAAAATGATAAGATCATCTGCCCTTGTCTTTATTTGTATCTATGGCGTGAATGAAGGAAGTACTTCTGTTCCTCTTTCTTCTCTTCTCAAAGAGTTTGACACAGAAGCCCTGGAGCATCATGCTCAGGATACCAAATCTACTGTGCAACAGCCTTGAACAAGATCCAGAATTTGAGTAAGAAAACTGAACCACGCATAGGTGGGGCTTAACCTAACACACTTTAGATTCCTGTGTCAACTTTAAGTTCGTTACGCTCCTTCTGTAATCAGGAGATAGAGCATGATTTGTTTCAGGAAAGGATCAAAGATACCTGGAGTAAATCTACCATTCTCATGTGAGAGAGCGTAGAACCCTGTCTCTGACTAGATGCCAAACATTCAGATGGAATTTAGGTCAGACAAGTTCTTTTGCACAGTTATTTTCAGCATACACAGATATTACTCCTCTGTAATGAGAAAGTCCTGAACAGCATATGTGAGAGATGGAATCACATGTGATCATGGAATCACAGTAATTTGTTGGCTTAGGTTGGAGATTCACATGCAGGGCATGGGAGATGCAGTCACAAAATGGTTAGGAAAGAGCAAGCAACAGATGGTTGTAAGTTGTGTTGTTAAAATACGTTGTCTAGGGTTGTTATGATGTCAGAAAGTCTGATTATGTCTTTATTATAATTTCCAAACTACACAAAGACTTTACCCTTTTCAGGTATGCTCCTTCATGAATGGAAAAATGTTGCAGGTTGCTCTTCCCAGTTTGACACTGTTCTGTTTGAAACTCGGTGCCCAACTAACTGAATTAGCACATACAATTATAAGAGCCTTTCACTAGGGTGATGGTTCATATACATGAGCAACAGTCGGCTCCCAGATCAATGCACTTCAGTGCAGCATTTCTGAACCTTCATGTAAAAAGCACCTTGAGTTTCACCTATGGCTTTGTCATTTTGGGATTTCTCTTTGTTTGCCTGCTTTTTGAAGTAGCATCTCCCTACCAATTTTGACAGTGCATTTAAATTTCCACAGCTCAAGAGCTGGTCCAAACTCAAGTGAAGATATTCTGCTTTTCCTTTGTTTACTGTTTCTTGACTGTTGATATTTCAGCTGTCAGCATGCACATAGCATGAATATATTTTTGTTTTTAAAGTTCTGAAAAGGAGATAGAAACCTACTTCTGCTTTCATTTCTTTTTTTTTTTTCTGAAGTGTGATATGTCATGACAAGTAGATCATGTAAAAGTCAATCTGTGGTCAGCCACATCTAAAACTGAAAACCTTATGGCTTCACTTTGCAGGTGACCATGATAATCCTACTGAAATAAACTTTATTTGTTCCGTACTACTAGTAGTGACTATACTATTGCCATTGCTGTATTACTAGTGACTGTACTAATGACATGAACACAGTGACTCCACTCCCCAAATTTGGTCACCTGTTTGATAAATATTTCATTAAAATTGAGAGCATGTGCAAAAAATTTAGAAAAGGTCTCTTTCTTATATTTAGTGCTCTAAAATGTACCAGTGTAAATTCCAGCCAGTTTTAATTTTGCCATTACTATCTTGCCTGATATATTTCATTGTGGGTTGTTATTCAGTGAGTGTAATGGGTCTTTCTTTTAAACTTGTGAATGCTATCTAAAATGAGAAAGTTGTTTTTTTACCAATTCTTTCCTGAATTTCTAAAATTTGAAAGAACAACAAAAAAAAAGCGTACACATTTCCTAGTGTTTCAGTGAAATAAAATGGAGAAATGGTGACATTTTAAGTTTTTTCTTTGTTTGTTTATCTTTGTTTGTTGGGGGGTTTTTTTAGAGACATCTTTTTGCACATTTATGAAATACTTGGAATAAACTAAAGTCTATTTTCTTATTGACTCTAGCAGAAAAAAACCTTATTTCTTATGTTTTACTTCACATTTTCAGTCTAGTCCAGAATCAGTGAGAGCGATCATGAGCAGTCTAGAAACTGTTTATCCTCCAGCTTCTAACAGAGAGCGAAGACAAGTGGAGAATTTTCCAAAATGAACAGGTTTGTATAAAATCTACACCCTTATTTGCAAACCTGATCAGGTAGAGAAAAGGTGCTGATGGGATTTTTTTCAAGAGATCATTCCTAACCACTTCATTCAATGTCAGATTCAGACAGAAATCCAGCCTTTCAGAGTTAATTTCTAGATTAGTGATTTCAGGTAATCACGCAACCTATTGACTTCAAACTTGCCTGTAATATAGTTTGTCATAGCTGGGTCCTGATTTTAAAAGAAAGTTTTTGTGATTAGTCCCAAGATGCTGCAAATTGGTGAGCTGTGATTTCAACTTTGCCACCTCAGAGACTATTAAAGTCAATTCTCCTTTTCATAGGTAGTGTTATATAATTAACTTCCTTATACCAAGACATGGAAGCATAGCTATGTGAAAGGCATTTTTTTTCCTGCTGACCATTTTACATTGGTGTAAATTTTAATATGAATTAGAAGTTCCCTCCTTGCCTTACATCAACCAAGTTGTGGATTTCTGTTTTTCCATAATCTGTCAGACCTTATGTTTATGACCCAGGGCAGAATTTGAGCATCTCAGGTTGGATCTATACACAAACTGTCTGTGGCACCGCGTCACCTCAGATTTAGATTTCTTCTGATATGTGTCCACTTCTGTACAGAGTGGAGTTCTTGACACTGCCACTAAACTCTTACTGGCACACATGGGGCCTAAACTAGATTCCTAAATCTCTGAGGTGACCATATGGCTGATGAAAAAATCATTTACTATTTAGTGATCTTACTTATATAGCAAATAATTATAGGAAATCTGAGAAGGAAAAAAATAATCACAATAATTGTTTAAGAGTCAAACAAATACCAGAGGAGAAAAAATCCTACAACTCTCCTCTAGAACTTTTAATGTGATTTCTTGCAGTTCTCCTGAGCAGTGAAACTCTATCACTGACAATTAATAGTTCTTCCATACCTGTTTCCATCTGCTACTGCAATTCCAGGATTAATTCTAACCCCCAGAGGCTACCGTGAAACAAAATGATTTTTAGTTGTATTTCATTTTAAAAAGTGTAAATAATTTCCAAGGGGAAAGTTGAAATCTCATAACATAAATATAAATGTAAATATAAAACAGAGATCTTAAAGCATCAGATATTTCCTACTGCTGGTAGATAACTCCTGTATCATGTTTGAAGCAGAAAGAAACAGTTTTCCTGATTCTCGGGTTTTACTTCTTCGTGTCTTTTTCATTTTCATATGAAGTGCTGCTTTTCCTATCAGAAATTTGCTGTCTTGTCTTATGGAATGAATGCAGTAAATACATATCATTATATCTCCCTTCGCCGCCTCTAGCCTCCTTTCTCCAAAGCTAAAGGATGTACTTTTATTGGAAAATATCAGTTGCAAATCCTGATATTAAAGTAATAAAGATAATTGTCTAATTTCCACTGAAAGTATTAATAAAATATCCAGAAGCTCAAAGTAGGGTTACAGTTTCCAGGGCATTTTTAATAATTAATGACTGTGTGATAACACAGACAGTAGTGTTGCAGACATCTCCATGATCTCAGCTTATAAAAGTGTTTTCTGTGGTAATCCTGAAGCATTGTTATGTTGAACTGTGGGAAAGGCTGCCAAAATTTTTATTCAATATCAAATGTAGAAAAAAAATGATGAATGAAAAATTTAAAGGCATCATAAAATTGATCCAGACATAATTCTGGCCAATTATATGTTGTTGGGTTCAACAGCCAAAAAAAAGCAAAACAGATGGTAAACTGTTAAACTTTTCAAAATATCATAAACATTGGTAGGTTACAGGTGCTATGCCTCATACATGTTATAGGATAACTTTGTAGCCATGCTTTTGTTTGTTTGTTTGTTTTAATTTGTGCTTTGTGCTTCTAATTTTTGTCAGACCAAGCTGGGCGTTTTGTTCCTCTTATAAGTGAGATTCAGACTGAGAATATATTGAATTTTTGGGGATGGAGAATCTTGATTTAGGCAGAGGTGAAAATTAGACCACTTGGATCGCTTCCTTGAAATGAAAATACCAAAAATACCAGAAAAGGAGAAAACTCAACTGCTTTTGTTTTGCTACAATCAAATTGAAAACGTATCTTTGAAATAGAAGAATTTACATCCAGAGAAAAGATATGGATGAGATAAAATTCCAAACCATTTAAGAAATTAAATTTTTGAAAAGAATAATGAAAATCTTTGTTTTATCATTTTCTTTTTTGTCCTTACCATCTGCAGCTTTTTCAGTCTTAGTTTAGGTCTTATACTTCAGACTGAGATTGTGCTGATTGCAATTAAAAGAATAAATTAAAGCAAGACCATAAACTTAGCTAATTCCAGTCCTTGAGTTACTGTTAGTCTATAAAAATATTGTAAGGACAGACTTTTTTTTTGTTCAGTTCTAACTTTGATAAGCCTTGATTGTAGCTACAGAATATACAAAATGGAAGAAAATTGAAGTGCATGCACTTAAAGCTATGAAATTATTTCAGAATGTTTTGTAATAAATCAGCTATATAAATGGCAGCATTATTTTTTACATATTTTTTAATAAATGTAGTTCTCCTTCTGTTAATCAAATTGTAATGCTTAAACTGAATGGTATAGATTACATTATATTATGCATTAAAATAATTCTTAATTTGGTTTTGTCTGGAAGCTAAGTGGTTATAAGTTTTTAAAAAGCACAATTAAAGAATGAAACTTAAAATTAGCATTTTGGACCTCAGAGCAGCTAAATGAACATGTAATTATGTGCACCTCAGTAAACGAGTAAAAATAAACTGAAAGAGTTTGCTGTAAAACCATGCAAAAAGATCCCTTAATATCTAGAATAAGTTCATCTGAGATCCCTAAAAATATTAGGAATTTCCAGCTGAATCAATCTGCACTTGGAAATATATGTAAACTTTTAACTACAATGTTTTGCACTATTACTGGGCAATACAGTGGTGTTCTTAAACCCATACTGCATGAAGTAGTGGGACTAAGTGTAGAATTTAGCACACACTGGGATCTCTTCAGCAACACTCTTGACCAGAAACTGGGGAGGTAAGCTGAGGGGGTTTTATCCTAGGAAAAAAATATTTTTTTCAGATAAGTAGAGCATCACCTGCAGAGTAGGTCAGTGTGAAATGCCAGGATGGGGTGGAGAGTTCAAGTAGTAACAGTGCTGTGAAAACAAGAAATTACCAAATATTTGCAGCCTTGACTCCAGCAGGTACTTCCAGACACCTGGTGGGAGCCTGATTTGTCTTGTTCACTCCTGGAGTGAAAGGAGGCCAGGTAAGTTCTAGAAGCCAAATAGTTCTCAGCAATTTACATGGCAACTCCCCTGTCTTAAGTAAAAATAACCTCAGGCTTTCTTTCTGTTTCATGTGTCGTGTTGTTACCTGCATTTTGATTACAGTATACCATGACAAGGCTGAAATCTGAATTATCAGAAGGTACAACACTTCAAGGCTTTGCTCTTCCCAATCCCTTTTTGTCAAGTGATCTCTATCATCTTTCTCATCGCTGAACCACTCCCTCACTGGAGCTGGTTACCTGCTGCTGTTTCCCGGTGGTAGTTGTGGTTTTCACTACCCTTTGTTGGATATGTCAAAACTACATAAACTTAATTTGTTTGTGCAGCTCACCTCTTAATATACCCTTTCATAAACCCAGTTAAACAAACATAATTTCAGACTTTTGATCTCTTATCTTGCGTAATCCTAAATACTTTGTCTTCATATAAATTTGGGAAAGGTTTCTTTCAGTGGAGGATTTCTTTCATTCTTAGTCTTGAATATGCCACTCCTTTGCTGCTGCTGTCATTCACTGTGATTTATTGTTTTTATTTCATTGAAGGCTGTTACATGACTACCCTGCTCTTTTCTTCTATTTGTACTTCTGTGTGCACAAACATTAAGTATTGTGTTCTGAGATAGCACTACCTTTTAGGAAGTTGCTTTTCACATGATGCCGTTTTTTCTACACTTGATGCTCTGCAATGCAGCGCCCTTAAGAACGGATTTTTTTTCTTGTTTGCCCAGGCTCAGTGATATGCTTTTAGGGGAGAAGGTGCAGTATTATATAAGAAACACATTTATTGCCCATATCTTGTATGGGATTGGGGTAGCAGATAGCAAATGTTTACATAGTGTACTTAGTCTCTCCAGTCTGCTCCAATCTGCTATTCCCTATTTACTGTAAGTTATCTGAATGGGTTACCTTCATACTAAATGAACGTTGAAGTTAATACTTAAAGGATGGTGTGATGTGTGGTCCCTAGAACAAAGCTGCCCTGATACTGAACTGAGAGGCCTCCCTGAGTACCTCAGCAATTTGCATCTCTGTAACTTTTTTTACTGTCTGCACAAAACTTTATTTCCACCAGTATGTGGCTGCCACCAAAGAAAAGGAAAGTAAAGGCACTTCAGAGGCACTTCATACCTCCTTGGCATTGCTGTTAAACAACGCTTGGCCATGGCTTCCTCCTCCCAACTGACTCGAAGGCTGCCTGTCGGCATTGCAGGAACAGTCGCTGTGTTTCAGCTTTGGCAGGCTTTGTTAGGATGTAGCATCCATTCAGTCTCTCCCACTCCTCTGAGTCTGTTGTGACTGCAGTTCACCAGTCTGGACACAGCCATGTGCACAGCTAGGCTCTCTGGGTGGGCAGGGCTGATGGATGATTTTGGCTTGGCTGCACTTTAGCAAAGCTGTAGGGAAGAGGTTTATGCAGCAGACTGTTGCTATAGCTTTGTAATTTCTTTCACTGCACTCTCAGCTTCAGGACTGACTCTTACATGCCAGAAGTGGCTGAAAGCACTACTTCATAAGTTTGATTCAGAGCTTTTTGTTTTGTTGTGTTTTGTGAGATGCATCTAGGCAACATTTAACAAAAAGACTGCAAAACCTGAACACTTGTTGCTTATAAATGCTTCTTATCATATTATATCTTATCTATTCAGTGCAGAAAGATTTTTGTTTCAATGCAGAGGGATTTTTGTTTCAAGGATGAGGCACATGTTTTTCTGCTTATCTGCACTGAATCATAGTGAAGAATTTTGTTCTGATAATATTTTTGTGCTTTGGTGTCTGATATGAAAAAAATATCAGGTGATCAGGCAGCTGTTTTCATAACATCATAAAGTCTTTGCAGCATAAAGTCTTAACTTACCCATTCTTTGCCTTTGTTGCTAATTAAGATGTTGCTGAAGAAATTCTAGAGAAATACCTCTTTAATAATTTATATTCCCAGTTGATCATTCTAAACCAAAAGTTTCTTTGTATACATTGTATCTGGAGAAAGGAGCAATGAAACAGAGGGTGTGCCTTCTAAAACAAATAGGTGTGGAAAACCACGAAAAGTATATAAAGGAAAAAAGGCTAGGTAGAACTTACTTCTTCAAGAGAAAAGAATCTTAAAAAAAAAGGGAGCTATTGTAAAATGAGAATTTGTGGCAACTGGCCCAGCCACCATTGTTTCTGCAGATAAGAAGAATTTCAGAGGGTTGCTCAGTGTGTAGATTGGTTTGGAAGCTAGCATAAGAACCAGCTCTTTTAAAAATTTATTTTCTTCAAAAATATGATTTTTTTCAGATTCCATCAGGACAGCAATGTAAGAGTTGTGCCAAATGTAGGAGGCATGCTTCAGGGAAAAATAAACAGTGCAGGGATATGTTTCTAATTGTTAGAATTTTAGGAGGAAAAAATTAACCTAAACATTAGACGTTGACAGCTAAAGTATTGTTGTCTGCTTTCTACCCAGTTGTGCTGAGAATGAATACAAAGAGATTAAGCTCTATCATAAAACTATGAAACTGTGGAATATCTCCTCCCCATTTCAAAGGGAACACTATGTTACCATAAATCAAAGCTGGAATAAAGAAATTATGGCTGAAGTCTTGGGAGTTCATTTGCTTGAAGATAGCAAGTGCCTGCTGTTGATCTGACTGTTTTTATATTGATGTTGCACAATGAGTCATGTTTTACACTTCGGTAGTTGTGGCTCTGCACAAGAAAATTATTTGATCCTCATTTGCCATTAATTAACAGTTGTGTGTATATTCCTTGAAAATATGTTTTTGTATTAATGTATATTTTATGTCTTTTCATTCTTTGATATTTTGTAGAATGTCAGTCTTCATTTTATTTAGCCTTAGTAGTTGCTTAGTGATGGAATTTTAGTTTTCAAAGCTTCTTCTAAGAGTAGATTACTTTGCCACACGTTTTTAAGCCTTTCCTTAAGTGTTTACACTTCTAAAAATATTCTGGAAGCAACTCCAGATATCTTCCTAGAAAATGGTTAAAACACAGTGCTATTCAAATACATTTGTTTACTTGTGTTCACATTAGGGGCTTGTATGTGTGTATAACTTGTGTGCTTTTTTAAATTTGGCTGTTTCCATTTACAGACCAGAAGAAGGGTTTTTGTGCTTGAAAACATGTTTGCTTTTTCAAATGCATCAGGCAGCGTAATAAAAGATGTTGAAACAAAGATTGTGATGACTGTATCCTTTACTGCAAATGATACAAAAGTGGTGAAAACTACAGAGTAATGTATTTAAAAGTAAAGCAATAAAACAAACTAATGAATATACTTCCAGCTTATTTTCATAGTGGGCAGCAGTGGGAACAGTGAAGAAGTCCTAGTGATGTAAACATAAAAGATCAGTAATTGCTTCTCTTATGAAGCCAAGAATTAAGGGATTTTCCTCACAAAGTTTTCGTAGGAAGGGTTCATTATAAAGCTTGAGACTTTTAAACTTTACCCTTTTTTACAGAGAAAGACTTCCTGAACTATCAGTACAAGACACTTTCTGTATGTATTAACCACTGAACTAACATCTGTTTTAACCAAAACAGAAAACAAGAATAACTAGTGAGTTATCTTTGGATATAAGTTCTCACTCTTCTTTATCAAGTGTGTTTTCCTTATCAATACCCGTAAATATGATATATACATATGTGTGTTACAGCATCAAATTTTCATCAAATAGATTTGCATGTGTATAAGGGACAAAACAAGTGAATCAGAAATAACATAAATCAACAAATGAGGTGATTCAGAAGTGTTCTTGAAAACAAGTTGTCAGAACTTTTAAATTTTCAAGGCAAGTGATTTTGCCTAGCTCTGTATGGACAACTTCCCAATCTCAACTTCAGGTTTCTCAGGGGTTCAGAGGGACAAATAATATCCATAATCTCTCAAAGAAAGATGTAGATTCCACCTTGAAAATATATACAGTGGGTTACAGATGTTACAGAAAACCAGATTTTCTGCAGCTTCTAGTGTACAGAAGTCTGGATTTTATTTTTCAATGAACTGGACCCTTAGCTAGTAAAGAAAAGCAGTTTAAAATGTACTTTGGCAGCTTTAGTATGCTCAAAATGTACAGTTATTGCCATATCGTATCAAACACATTTGTAGCCTCTTTCACGCTAAACTTTTCTTAATGTGCTTTACAGAAACAGATCAACATATTAAAGGGACACTGTCAAGGCTGTTAGTCCTAAAAATTGACCTACTTTGACACTGGTCCCATACTGAAGCTTTTACTTCTGAGATTTGTTCTGTGTTCTTCTTCCTGGATAACTGCTCTACACAAAGGCTAGACATAAAAATATACAGTCAAATAAATTTTGTTTTGAAAAAGGGAATTTTAGAAAAGATGATGTTTTGGGGAAATTCTAATTTTTGATCTTCAGCAGTGTTTTTCCTTAAGGTGCAAGTGTAATTGCTGTCACTGTCAACAGGAGATCCCAGTGCAATGTAATGTGTGATTCAGAGGGCTAAATGTTTATGTCTTGGCAGGTTGATAGATACAGAAGTGACCAACATCTATTGAAGTGCTGTGTGGAGTAAAAAGTCCATTCAGCGCAAATGTTTATTCTGGCTCCTCAGACTTAATAGCCATATTCCAAAAGGTGACTTGCGTTTTCCTGGAGCAGGTATTCCCTGATTTCCCACAGATTAGGCACTATATTAAAATGAGTTACTAATTAATCATTTAAAGTTTTGGGAATGCCAGGAGCTTAGCTGTACTGATTCAGTAAAACTATAATGCAACTCATTGCATGCCAGGCTGGTAAAATTTATTATTCACAGACTGCTGAATTTATTGCCATGACCATCTTGATAAAATCCTAACTTCTTTCTAGTGATTTATATGCTTGGGAAACATTATTTTTAAAAAAATCATAACTTTGATACAAGTTTCTGTAAAGAAAAAGAAATGGGGTGGTACCCCAGCAATTCTGGATTACACATGAATACCTAGCTCATGCTGTTTGCTAATTGTCAGTTATTTCATAATGACAGGCATTCTGAAATACAGGGCAGAGATACTTTTAAATACAACATGTACTGATCCAAGATGTGGATATCCATTTCAAAATCCAAAATTCATATTTCTATTCTGGGCAATTCTGTTACAAAAATTCAGTTCTGAGTGCATGGCTGCACATGACTGACATCTCATCCCCTCTCTATTTGTATTGGCTAGTAATATTAAGAAAAGAAATTACTCATCATAGATGTTTTCATGACAACAGACCTGATGTTTTTACAGGAAAGCTGACATTTGTAAAGTCTTGTGCCAAATCCCATGCCAAGTCCCACATTTCCCAGGAGGTGTGATCTGGCAGTGGTTTTGCTGGATCTATACCAAAGAGAGAATTTAACATCCTCTTGCAAATAATTTGCAAGCCAATGCTACTGGGAAGCAAGTGAGCAGTACCTATTTATCTGCATTAACTGGTTTAATGTATTTGATAGAGAAACATTTTATTCCATTATTCAGTCATACTGCTTCTCTGTCACACCTGTGTAGCTTACAGGAAGACTCACACTTTGTTTCAAAAACCTAGTTCAAAGGAATAGAACAGCATTTCTATTTATTCTGCTACAACATTTCTTCAGTGATTCAATATCTAATAACGCTTCATGGTACTAATATTTGGGGATTTGGCTGTCATCAGAAATGAAGTCCTTACTTTAACAGAGATAGTACGTTGAGAAGGTTATAGACTTGCACTTCATTTTGTAATGTCAGAAAAATTTGCTATGTTTGATTTTTTTTCCTTTGCTCTCTTCTTTGGGGAATTAATTTCTACAACAAATGGACATTACTGTTGGATTTCAGAACTGATTCTGTGCAGTTTTCATGGACGCCTCTGGCTAGCTGAAGGCTGCCATCGTATAACTGTTGCTACCAGGCATGCTACTTGGTTGGTCTTAACTCCCATTTTCCCCCTTCCCCCCAGGAAAATTCACCGAAGTTTGTATCCCTCCTGGCTAACCCCGTAGCTGTCTTAATAACCTGAAGCCTGTCCCCAGGCTAGCTGTCTTGGTGCTATCTCATCCTCTGTCTTGCAAACCCAAAAGTAGTTAATGTGACTTCAGCAGAGGGTCAGGATTACCCACTGTCGGCTCTCTTCAGTGTTTCTGAGCTGCTTTTGGTCCTAACAGGGGCCTCTAGCAAGAGACGTGCCTGTTCTCTACATGCCACTTCTGACAGCTCTTCTGTGTCCACCTGGAGTGTTGCTTATCACAGGGAAAGGGGAAAGGGATCAATACAGGGTTCACATATAGTTACAGACCAAATATTTAATGCAAACCCAGCACTTCACTTGGTTTCTCTCAGCATGAATGGAGTTGTGTGGCTGTTTATGTCACAGATGAGAAGCAATGTGCTATTTAGCTCTTGTTACTGCTTCTTTGAAAACCCTGGTGTATAGTCTCCATAATTTTCAGCACTTTATAATAAACTGGTAACTGAACAATTATTTGAAACCTAAACTTAAATACACTGAAGTGCATATTTTTTTAGATGTTTCCAGTTCTTTCTATTTATTATCTTTAATTCTTGTAATTCTCTGTAAGTGTGATGGCTGTTACAATTTCCAGCTATACTCTGATTTGTCCTGCTTTTTTCAAAATTTTCCAGAAAAAAAGCCTTTCTGCTTGCTCATGTCTGTAAACTGTTTTTTAACCCCAATACTCTGCATTTGAACTCTTAGGTATGTCTGATTTGTATTATGTTTCTCAAGAGCTTCACCTCATGTCTGCAATTTCTTTTTTTTTTTTATCCTTTCAGACTGTTTTGTTCTACAGCTATTGCAAAAGTTAATAGTTATGTAAAGTATTGTATCTAAGAAATCTGTAGTAGAGCAGAAGACAGAAGGCTGTATGGATTCAAGCTTTGGCCTCTGGGTGTTGGGAAAATCATTGCTGCCATCAGCCCCACAACTGTAAGATCACGTGGGACCTTGTCACACCAACTTCTCTCAGCTACAGGTTCCCAAAACTGATCTCTGCTGAGGAACCACAAGATGCTTCACAAGGCAAGATATTTGCTTGCAGTTTGTATAAAAAACCCCACCTTGAAACCAGGAATTAAGGTTGGAAGGGAACTTTGGAAATTGTCTGGTGTAACCTCATGCTAAGGGCATCTATAACTTCAAGGTTAGAACTTCTCATGTTCTTCATATTTCTTGTTTATATATTGGTTATGTGTATAGTGTTTTACATGTATATATTGTTTAGCATACAGGTCTGTGTTCCAGAGAGACGTAGGAGTGCAACTGTACATTTTTAGCATACATGCATACCTTGACACACGTGGTGCATTCCTATTCAAAGGGTATTCCTGTGAAACCATAAAACATAACTTAATATAACAGAAATAAACGATTGGTTTACTCCGACTGTGAAAAATTATTACAGTAATCCTGAATGTTACTGCTTTAACTAAGACTTTTTAGTTTATTTAGAGAATTTCCCTGCTAATTTCATGGCCTGAGGTCAATATCCTCTACCTAAGGATTTCCAAAATGTAGGGAACTGCATTTAATTACTTGCATATTATTTTTTTCTAATAATTTCTGAGATTAATCAGATAGTACTGATATTTCTATTCTATTCTGTTTACTAATTTTTTATTTTAACTTTTTTTCGGTTCCAGGTTGACCTCTGCCTTGCTGCTAGAACCTGTTACTTGTGAAACTAGAACACAAGATATCTTATTTGTTATTTTTGGCTTATGGAATGTCCGATCTTCCTCTGTTTTTTTTGTCGTAAGGTAGAACACTTTGCTAATTTAGCTTTGTTTCTCTTTCTATCATATTTAATTATTCACTTGTATCAGTTTTAATGCCCTTTTTGCAGATGAACTGAAATTTGTGCTCTCCTGAAGTGGTCAGAGTGCAGTGTCTTTGCTAGAAACATATTTGAAGGGATTCCTAGGAAAATATTAAATATTCTCATGAGTAGGAGAGAAAGAAATGCCAATATATTTGCAGTGATTCTAGCTGAGGTATGCTTGCTTCTCTTCATGTACTCCCAGTAGAGAGAATTTCTGCTGATGTTCCAGTGGAAAGAGGAAATGTTGTTCCTAGCATGCCATTCAAAGACAGATGTTTCTCCTTCAGTAAAAGGGGTCTGGTGGCCCTCTGTGACAGCGATGATATAAAAATGCTATTTACTTGATTTTTAATGAAAGCATCAAGTACTTATTTCACATCCACTCAAAAAGAAGATCTGTCGTAGTTTTTCTGTCCTGTGTATTCACAAGGAAATACAACTGCATTGTTCTGAGGTCTGACTCTGCACTTTTGCCTAATCAGACCAATTTTCCTGCTTGTCATGCATAACATTACTACAGCTTCAAGCAATTAATTGGATAGTTCTGTACTAAGATATCCACAAACTGAAGACTTGTGGAGCATAATAGATGAGCTGTCTGCATCAGAACTGCAGCCTTAAAGATGACAACCTGCAACGTCCAGCAAAATTTCTTTCTTGAGTGGCAGTCCTTATTGCTGACATATATTTGATGTAGGCTAAGCATATCCATTGCATGTCAGTTTACAGACCTTTAATTCTGCAGACTTTTCAAATTTGTTTTGAAATTCTCAGTATGAGTTTTAGGATAAAGCCTCATAGACTGGGATCTTGCACAGCTCTGCTTGAAGATTACAACCTCATTATAAACCTCATTTTGTAAAAAAGTGGAGTCTGGGTGTCTTTGACGAAGTTTTCTTGACTTATCATGAAATGTGCTATGTACTGACTGGCTGTCATTCTCAGCTTGAAGGAGCTGATTTTGTTTAAAGCACAATGTAATGTTTTTGGTAGGGAGAGGTAACAGATGACACATGAGGAATGATGAAAAATGTGATATAAAATGATCCAAATTGTAAGATTTAATTTCTTCAGTAGCTCAGAGTTTCAATGTAAGAAGCTTAAGGCAAAAATTTTTGTCTGAAGATTTCTACAGCTACTGAATAGAGAATGGTCTATCACTGTAGTGCCTGTTTGTATATTACTGGCCTTTGAATCATGGGCAAGAATGAAAACATGTCAGAAAATAAGAGCAACTGAACCAAGCAAACTCAATTGGTGTGTAAACCTCTTATTCCAAAAGTGCCAAAACCAAGTGTGGGGCATACTTAACCTGGATAAAAATTACTAATCCAGATTATGCACAATTGTTATTATGTGAATAATCTTTTTTATTAAAACTTCTCTTTTGAAAGCCAGCCAGCCTTATTAAAACTTGATGAAAATACACATCCATGGAGATGATGAAGTGTGATGACTAACTTAGATCAGGGAAGGCCAAAATTATGGATCCATTCATATACATTACTTCTTAGTCTTTAATTAAGTTTGATTATGTGGGTTAAGATTCTGTACTTCCATTATAATTAGTAGAAACTTTCTCTGCTCTCATGAGGTACATAAAATGGGTAAAAGTGATGGAATACCTGTAACTTTCCAGTGAGTATTATGAGATCTACTTTCAGATTTAGATACCCAAATATGATGGGTTGCATTCATATTTTCCCACTAACTTTTTTAGGTCATAATATCACATATTTTTTTTTATAAACCATTTCTGTGATAACAGTTATAGTTTTCTTAATTAATACAGCCATCTCATAGCATCTTTTAAACTTAATAGTTATTTCAACTTCAGCCGCTAAATAGATGTGAATATATTTTGAATACCTGTACTAGGACTTTCCCCTTTAATTCTTAGATCTGTGGGGTGTTGTACACTTGCTCAGTACTGTGGGCTTTCTGTCTGCTTGCTTCACATAATTGATTCAAATCATGTTCAGGACAGACTACAGCAATTTATGGAGCAACACGAACTTAGAGTTGTTAGCTCACTACTTTCTTCCCTTTTGTCCAGACTGGTCATGGCTGTTCCAGGATAAATGGGATTGGTTTGTGGCCAAGTAGACGCTGACAGTGTAGAAAAGAATCTAGCTGCACTGCTGAAGTCCTGCCCAGAGAACTTAGAGCTTGCCAACATCCTGCTGTAATTTCTGAGTCAGGTAATATCCTTTCCATAACAGCCATTTAGGAACAAAAAATCTTTTGAAACTCTTGGTTGAGGGCAGCCATTGTCACATTAAGTAAAGTTCCCCATAGCAATTAACAAATTGACTGGTTTCAGGAGCGCCAGGCCTTTACAGTCGTGTTTTGAGGAATTATAATGGTGTTTGCTGTCATCTAGGAGGAGCAAAAATGAGAAAGTGTTAAGAAAAATTGGGTTTTCTTAGTTTTGTGAATTAGATGCATTAAACAACCACAACAAAGAGGCTTGAAACAGTAAAAACAACAAAAGAAAAATAATAAATGTTAAAGGTGAAACCTGTCTTGGAATAGAATAGAAGAAAAGCTGCAAATCCTAGATACAAGGACATTTTTTTTTGTGTGGGGAAAAGATGTGGGCAGCCTGATTATTTGAGGGGATTTGCTGGTATGAAGTTTAAGAGAAAAGCTAAAAAGAGAAAAACCCCACCTTGTCAGGCTTTGGTAGTACAATATATAAGCAGCCGTTGTTGCCATTACTGTAAATGTATGTAGCTAAAATGCAGTTAATAGTAAAGAAGAAGCTTTCCATGTCAGTGTTAAATTGTAGAACTAGTGCTTTTTGGGGAGGGGGGGTGACCTTCCCCTTGCCGGTGTCACCTAATCGTTTGCCTTCACACATTGTCATAAACTACATTTTTCTCCTCCTGCTTTGCTCTGGCAGTATTTGTTGTGTATCATTTCTTTCTGCCCCTGCTTCACAGGAACAGGAGTTCAATCAATTCACTATTTTTATTTGTGCACATTGTCCTCGTCCAGTCACTCTGTAGCACCTGACACTTTCCTTTTCCCCTTCCCCTCACCCTTCCCATTCCCCTTCTCCGTCTCTCTTTTGTAAAGGACTGAATTGTGTTTTATACCCTAATCCTTTCAAAATGCTGTGTACCTTTCTAAATGATGGCAACCTTCTGACAAGGCAAGAAGATGAGAAAGCTGGAAGCCACATCAGGAGGACCTGCTATGTTTGCTTTGACAACAGGAGAGGAAGACACTGACTTTCTCCATTTAGGTCTGAAAGCGTCTCTGCTGTGTTTCTGACAGAGAGGGAGGGAAGGTGGGGACCTGAACTGCTGGTCCTCTTCTGTGCTGCCACTCAGCCCTCATCACTCTCCCTCCCTCCCCTTTCTTCCCCTCTGTCCTTCCTTCTGCCTTCTGAACAGCTGAAGAAAGGGTAAAATAGAGAAGGTTTTTGTGGGAATTATGCAATTCATATCAAAACAGGAGAACTACCCTTTCTTGACCGAAAAAGCAGAGAGACTAAGAGAAGCTAATTTGGGTCTATGTGTGTCACAGGCACTGTGTTCGTGGATTCCAGCCTGGATCAGCTGTTATTTTAGTCTTGAATTCATTTTAAAGGAAAAGAAGCATTCTTTTTTTTTTTTTTTGCCTTGTAAGGTCCTCATTTACATGAACCTGTCAAACGTTATGACATTTAATGTAAAATAATGCCACTTTCATTATTTTACTGTGGGTCTGCTGCACTCTCTAAGAACCACTGGTATGAAACATAAATGTTTCTGATTGTACTGTCTTAACCAAGGATATGGGAAGAAACCCAGCTAAGAAGCCTGTTACAGGAACCACCAGAAGGGCAGACACCTTGCTTGTCACTGCCTTCTTGTGGGGCAATACTCCGACCATTTGAACTTGCATTGCAATAATATTCTTTAATGCCATCCTCAAAATAATACTTTAGCCAACAGTGGTAACTATAGAAAAGAAAGCTTAAGCTGAAGTTCTCAGCTAGTCTATAGATGTTATTGCTAAGGAGCAGGAGATCAGGTTCAAGACTAAAAGGCAAAATCATCATCTCAAGGATTTTTTGCAACTTGCAAAGTGATTAAGGGAAATTTGAATGTCATTTTTTGATGCCAAAACTTAACTGTAAGAAAAATGGAATATATGAAATATATGTAAACCTAAATTCTGACAAATTTAGATACAGTTTTCCTACTGCTCACATAAACAAAAAAAAAAAGTCTCCTTACAGTGTTTTCCTTTTTTTCTGCATTGTTCAGTCTGGAACTTCTGGTGCTGAAATACATTAAGAGGTAACAACATATCATGTTCATTCTGAAAAGTAATGCATATGCAATAGGTCGTGAATTAAAAACCCTGACAGCTTTCTTGTGATGGATAAGTAATTTAATCTGTTTCATCTTACAGAAAGAGAAGATGAGACAGGAGGATGGTTGGAAAAGTTTTTTTCTCTTCTTATTTCTGTATTCACTCTAGTGCGTCTACTAAACCATAAGAGAGAGACTGTCCTCATAAAATTCCAGCTCAGGTTTGAAAATTCAGGTGTCCTGAATAAGCATAAAATTTTGTGTGCTGCCTTCTAAAGAAAAAGTTCAAAAGACTTAGAGGTTTTGTGTAATTGGGATAAGCAACAAGATTTCATGCTTATCCAAATAGTACTAAACCTCTCAGTCTTTGAACTTTTCCTTAGAAGGGAGCACTAGTTATAGAGATGGGAAGAGGGGTTCAAGGAAAGAGAAAGTATTGAGAAAAGAGAAGGGGTAACTATTTGTGTCTGTGTTTGTCTGTGTGTGAATATGGAAGTGTCTTTTTGCAGTGGTAAGGAAGATTTACATTGAAGAGAGCAGAAAAGAAAAAGATCATGAAAGTATTGCATGTACAGTCCAGCATTGTGTATAGGATTAAGCTTTTAGGTCAGTCAAAGGAGCTAAACTTGTATGGCAGCACGTGCATATTCTTGGTAAGTTTATCAAAGTATTTGAAAATCAGTCCATATAAATTACAGTGGATTGGGATACAACTTCAAATTCTGCTATAAAAATAGATATGAAAATTATGAAGTGATAACGTAATTTTCTTCCTTGCATTGAAAACAACAAAGTAACTGCATTAAGACGTGCTAGTAAAATAACTGCAGCTCAGGATTGCTTGGCCTTTAGTGTGTCTCTCACAAATGCAGATTGTTGCAATGAAATATGGGCTTGATGATTGTTAATCAGAACAGAATTTATAATAAAGTTGTTACATGCTCATGTTTACAGTGGCTAAAGCAATGATTTTAAAACAGGATGTAACAAGAAATAATAAAGTAATAGAGTCAAAATTATTTTAAAAAGACAAACATATCCAAATCCCATACCAGAATGAACTGTGGCTGCTTATCTGAGCTCTTTATTATTTTGCAGTCAAACTGGGAGGTGTAATGGAAACTGTATCTTCTATCTGGTGAATGAAAGTAATGAATGTAACTCAGAAATCTGAAACCGTGATTTAACTGAATACTCATTTACTGACTTGAAAACTGTTTTACCAAGTAGTGTTTGTTCACAACTACCCCTGTTAGTGCCATCCATTAGTACTATGGGTTAGTGCCATCCATTAAGTATTCACTCAGAATCTAATTCTAATTTATTTTATTTGGATAACAGTTTTTACTGAAATCAGTGATGAGAAACTTAGGTACATTTAGTATTCAAACAGCTTATATTTTTGAGGCTATATAAAAAGCATGCTAGGTGTTGTCAAGTCTAAATCTATGTTAAATCAGAGAATTCTGAAGTTAAAGCTCACAAATGTAAATTTAAATCTAGGGAAGCTGACAGATTCATATGACATTGTAAATTACCATTATAGGAAAAGCCCCTGGCTTCAAACTACTTTTTAAAGCATGGACACTCTAAGTTATGTTTTTTTGTATTGCTATGGTGAAATAATTTAACTGACTGTATTTGCATCTCTGGTACTTACTGATTTAAAAACATCAAGGTTTGTGTGTTGAAACTTGTTACTGAAATTTAAGAGTGTACTATACTTACGTTAGACTAACTGTGCCATCAACTCAGTAAATTAGTCTAGGTAACATAACTTCAGTTGCCTTGAGCATTGCAGGCTCAAAGCCTGCCTGAGAAACTCGGGAAATCAATTGCAAACAACCTTTAGGATGCTGTGTCTAGGCTGGTTCTCGTGTTGGTGCTGGGTAGTGGAATATACACTTCTATCTCTCTTCAGAAGTCAGTGCAACTGCAGGGGAGTTAAACACTCTTACACATGGATTTTTAAAGTAGTTTCAGGTATTTAGGCACCCAAATGTTATTAGAATTCAGTAAAGTTCGGATGCTTATCTGCACAAGGATTTTTAAATTATTATTTTTTAAATACCTGCTACTTAGGTGGCCATTGTTGGTCAGCCAAAGTATCATTCTTTTTTCATTCATGATGGTGGGTTGTGGAAATTTGATAATCTGAATGATAAGAGTCAGTCAGAATATCACGTACGCTTCATGTGAAATGAGTGGACATCAGTCTCAGTACACAAATCAATTTATGTTCCAGTTTCCCAGAAAGAAGCAGGAAAAATTTCATCCTTTTTCTAGCTACATAGCATTGCTATAGGAATTGCTCCACATCTTCTAGTAATCTAATAATTGAATATCATGTGACATCTTGCTTTGCTCTCAAAATTTCAGCAATTTCTGAAAGTGAGAGAATTGTTATGAACAATCCCCACTGGAATCTTGCATTTTTACCCACTGGGTCTCTGTCACAAAATCTAAGTGTTTTGTAGTGGACCAGTGATGTAAACTTGCTGTAAATTCTTTTTAATTTGGAAGGTTCTCCACCACCAAGGGTGGACTGAGGACAAGAAAGTCCTTGATCTAATCAGTGGAGTCAAGTCAATTGACCAAAAGTAGGTATCTACTGAAGGGTCCTTACTCAGTGCACTAATTTGAGGTTTAATTCATTTGCCTAAAAAAGGCCTCTCCTGTCATCGCAGACAAGCTAAAGTATTCCAGCTTGCTTTTTGCTGCCATCCCAGAGAGACTTAACTTTCCCATAGGGGCTATGTCATATTTGCCTTACAAACATCCCAAACAGCCCAAACAGCTCTAGATGCCTGTGTTTAGATGACTGATTTGAGACATCTGTCTCCACTGACAGAAGCTTAGATGCTCATTCACTAAATGTAGACTCCTAAATCTAAACCAACAAAAGCATCCCACCCAAAATGTCGTGGCAATGGGTGTTTACTTCAGCTGTTAAATGGTTAATGAATGTCTGTGACAGAGAATCAACAAAGTCACTGACTTACAAAACAAGTGGCATATTGAATTTATACCCGAAAAAATCTAATGTAAATAAAAACAGGTCTTTGTAAATAAGTAAAAAAATGTCAGCCCTGTTGAACCAAGTGTCAGGCATCACTAACTCAAAATCTGTACTGCTTCCCAACTCACAAAATAACATCAACAAGAATCTGCAGATACTTTGTATGTATAAGAAAACTTACCTTTTGGGTAATTCTTTCACTTTAAGTGCTGAAATTTTGAGAGTAAATCAGGATGTTAATTATTACAAGATTTTGGGTAAAATTAATTTGTGGATTTATCTGTTTCTTGAATCCCATTTTTTTCTTAATAAAAATTGTTCAAATTTAGATGATCTTGGTAGAGAGTAAAATTCTTGACCAGGTGCTGCTGATCTTGCTTCAGTTCACTTAAATAGTGTAAGTACATAGTAAATAACTGCACTTAGGAGTGAGGGGGAATTATACCAGATATTTCACCTTTTCTTCATTGTCCCTCTCAAACTATAGTGGGTGAAGACAAACATTTCAGCTGAAAGAAGTTAAGTGTTTTGCTTCCAAATTTTATTTATCATACAGTTAGATGTCATTTCTAGTTGTTATTTGTTGTTTGATACAGTAAGAGGAATGAAGCAAACCTGAGGCTGTTCTAGACACTGTGGAATAAATGTAATTCCCTACTTGAAGAAGTAGGGAATGACCTTATACAGAAGATAAGGCAAATAATGGCAAGAAGGATAGGGCATCCACTTGGTGGTAGTATTTGAGGGTCATTCCACCTCCTCAATATGAAGAAGCTGTATTTTCTTTTGTTTTGTTTTTCAGGGACAATTAGCTGAAGGGAAAGCAGTAGAGTGAGAAAGGAGGCAGGAAGTGGAGTAGGTTAGAAGAGAAGAGGGAAGGGATCTTTTATATCATTTTCCTTCAGGCTACTTGGCAGTCTTTAGTTTAGGGGTTTTTTTTTCAGATTTGCACTAAAGCAAAAAGTACTTTGCAGGAGTTTGCTTGTTTCATAGCAGTATCAGGGAACTTTGAACATCTCTCCCTGCCATCTACCACTGAATCCTCATACTTCCCTGTAGCTGTTTGTGGAAGCATCAAAGGAATGGTTGCAGCATTGCTTTTACTTTTCTCTGTAGTGCTTCAGCCAGAAATCATCTGAGTTTCTTACTATCTCATTTTGGAAAGGAGTGTGCAGTTGGGACAAAAGTTTTTAGCAGTAACAGTCCAGTAGTATATTTTAATTAGGGTATCTTTGTCTCCCCCTTTTTTTTATTCAAAAGCTTGAAGACTGTGAGAAGTTACAACAATTATCACTGAAGGTCTGATCCCTGTGAGATGGAACCTCTCTGTGTTTCAGTATTGGGCTCCCCTCTTACAAGACAGTGCTTGCATGGAAAGCTGCTCTGACATATCTGCTGTGATGCAGATAAGGTATCAAAATAATATAGATGTAGATATTTCCACTCAGCCAAGGATACTGTACTTCCATGGTTAATTTGCACATCTTCAAAACAAGAGTGCAACATCAAATTGCACTGCCTTGCTTAAAATATATTCCTATAGGAGTAGCAGTTCTTTGCAATACTTGTAGCAATGGATAATGATTTAATTGATTTTCCCACTTTGGTTGGGATTACAGACAACAATGTCAGTCACAATGTACTGAGAGGAAAAAATCGTAAGTAGGATGATAAGGTGTAAGAAGGGTAAACTTAAAGTCAGATTAGGGTACCTGAGAGTTTACATGGGACTAGTGTGCTGAGAAACAGAGATTTACTTATTTTTTGTTAAGATGTGTTGGACACTGCCATACTTTTGTTTCACTTATATTTCATCCTTTTTTCTCTCTGAACATGTGAGAAAACTTATGGTGACCTGATAAATAACGATGCATTGATCTCCTATAATTGCTTGTCTTCTGTGAATGTTACAAATCTTGCTATCTTTTTATTCAGTGAAATGATGCTGTGTTTTGCTGAGATGAGTCTGTATTATATGTACTGACAGAAGGGCTAGTATTTACCTGGATCAGAATAATATTCAAGATGGAAGGTTATGTTCAGATGAACCTATATAACTGTCTAACTGTATTAACATTCTCCTTCAGCCACATGGTTATTCTAATGAGAAATGCAAACACTATTTTAAATTGTATGTAATATATAAGTTATCATTATTATCCAGATTAATGCTTTCTAATCTATGAAATAAGCTGAACCATATTCCAGGCAAGTTAATGCTTATATATCCTGTGAAATTGATTGAGTCCTTCTCCTGTTGTTCTAAGTCCAGTAGACGTAGTAAGAAGCTAAACCATTTTCTTGATAGTAGCTCCTGAAGATTTGCAAAACATTAAGAAAGGGACATCTGGGCCTAGAAGTTTCTAGTACCCAGAAAGTAGTGGGAGTTTCAGAAGTATAAGTGGTTGCCAAGAGATTTGCAAAGTTTGCAAGAGCTTACAAGAGTTTACACTCTTAATAACCCCTATTTTTTTCTTTTTCATTTGATTGTTTTTATTAACTTTCCAATCTCCTGGGTCCCAAGTATGAAACTGATTAGTGACCTGGCCTTACAAGTTTATGCCCTTAAGACAGCATTTCCAGTAACACTGATCTTCTAGTACTTTCTAGCAAGCCTCACTGATAACTTTATGTTAATTTTAATGAAGTCTAAAGCCACAAATCCAAAATTCTTTGCTTCTGTATTATTTTAGATCTGAATCTCCTTGAGATTACTTTTTTTCCTTTGCTGCCATTGGCAGATGAGCTAATATCCCTTCGAAGCAAGCAAAGCAGATAATTACTCACATGAAAAGCAAGCTCTTTGGGAGAATTCTCAGCTAAACCCACCCCTTAGAGGAAAATAGGAAGGGCACTGGCAATTAGATAAGCTGCACTTCAGACATGAACAAACACATTTATCAGATAATTAGTAGATACTTTTCTATGTATCTCTGGCACCAAGATCCAAAAGCAGTGCTAAGGCAGGTAAGCTCATCTGCTGAGAAAAGCCCTGTGGCTGCAACAGACTGCTAACTTGAGAGGGAGAAATGTCCTGTGTTATAACTCCTTGCATGCTTCAGACACCCAGTGTTCTTTGTTGTGTTGTTTGTTCAGCCAGTGTGACCTATTCTTCTGCCATAAACTGGAAAGCAAGAACTGTCACATCCAGAGAAGGAGCAGCCCCCTGTGAACTGTCTGGCTCTCACAGAGTAGAAACCCCACCTTAAAAAACCTGAGTAAGGTATTTTGGGCAGAGTGAGGTGAGGCAGCAGAGACACTGAGCAAAATTATCCAGGAACAATTATCCAGGAACAATTTTCTATATTCTTCTTGGAAATGGGAACTGGGTACACTATCTACAAACAGACTCAACACTTTTATTTTGTCAGAAGCTGGTGTATCAGTTAATTTACTATTGAAATGGATGGCTCCAAAAAGTTTGCCATAATCTCTAGAGGCCCACGGATTTCTCTCTGGACCACAGGGAACCTTTAGAACCAAGTCCTGTAATGCTTTTTTAAGGAGAGAGAACAGCTAATTTGATCCTAGTGATGGGAATGTTCTGACAGTCAGAGTAGATAATGAAAGTGATGTTGTGTATTCTTTGCCAATAATTAAGCATACTGCAAAGTCCTTGCAATTTCTGTGTTCATGCAGGTGTATGGATGTACATATAGATATGTATTTATATATATATATATGTGTATAAGGAATACATATGAAAAAGCCTAGTCACCTGCTTTCATAAATTAGAGAATGATCCTTTTAATGATCAAAAATGTTAAAGTATTGCACTAGTAAGTGACAGAATGATGTTTTCATTCAATAAATAAAGCATTCCAGCTTAGTCAATATTATTGTGATTAATTTTCTTTTTCAAAATACAAAGCACTAGTGATATGTCAAGGAACAAGGTTATGAAATAGTCTTGGAATTTTTCTTCCCAAAGTGAGTTATATGCTTGAAAAAATTATTAAAAACGTTTCTCAATGATCAAAATAATAAACCACAATCTTCTAAAAATTGTAACATGGTCTCCAATGTTACTAGCTTTTTCCTCTGAACCTCTCTGCATTGGCATAAATATTTGTCAACATGCACATTATATAATATATAGAATACTAGATTACCCAATAGCATACATCTATAAGGGGGTTTTTGACATGTGAAATTAAATACAATTTTTCCATAAGTACAGGTACAATATTTTTAAAAATATTCCAATAATTATTTTAGTTTTTATTCTAATTCACAATAAGCACTGTGTTTGAAGGGTAAGCACTTCAAAAATAATGGTAATACCATTTTCCCAACAATTTTAAGATATACATTCACCATACTATGTATAGTGTATTGTGATGGAAAGGACTATGTCATATATTAAGCTGCAAATTTTTCTCCAAACTGCCTTAGAAATATATTTATTCATTTGAAAATGTTTTAAATATCTCAGCCTGTCTAATTTTAATCTTCTGTTATACAAGAATTGCCAGTCACAGGTTGCACAAAAATGAGGGACGGTTGTAATTTTGGCACTGCTGCCAAGAATAGTTTCCTCCAGAAAGCAACTTTCAAGTGTCTTTGTTTCAGAAGTTGAGCATTAAATGAAACTTTGTAATTCTCAAGCACTAAAAATCTATCTCATGTGTGCTGCTGTGGTTTCAACAGGGAAACACAATGAAGCTATTTTGCTCACAAGGAAATTAAATTCATTCATGTTTGTAAGACATTCTGAGAGCCACACATAGAAGGTGGTATGTAAGTGTTCATGTATGAAGGCAAAGAATATTACTTTAGTTGTGTGGTTTTATACATAATATAACATAGAACTACTTTACTCAGGCCAATCAAAGAAATAAGGATTATCTAGAATGTTATGGAAAGTTTAATGGTGTTGGGAGAGACCCATTAACTTCTCTACATGCATCTATCCAACAGTTTTAGTGCATAATTTCTTTATTCTGCATTTTTATTTTCATTTTGGAAGTGAGATCACAAGATTTTATAAAATACCAACATCTAAATCTCTACTCAGACTGGTATTTGTTTAATGTAAAGTTATCTATGTGAAAGCTAGACACCTAAATGCACTAGTCATTTATATTTTCTCTATAATCAGCAGAGAGAAACATGCATCCCCTGAGGGCAGTTCTCCCTTGGTATACATCAAAACTAGGTGGGATAAAACACCTTCTGGAGATGTCTATCTGCATCTATTAACCCTAGAGGGAGCCTATTTTAGATTAGCTTTATGTATCTAGAGGTTAAAGATCTAAGGGAGCTAAGATTTTCCCTTACTGCTTCATTAATGAAAGATGCTGCCAACCCCTTCAATAATTAAAAAAAAAAAAAAAGAAAAAAAAAAAAAAAAAAGAGGGAATGAGACTCTAGCCCTACTAAAATCAGTGACTCCACAAACTTCAGCAAGCCCAGCACTTCTGATGCCAGGTTCATGTGCGTGCAAAATACCCAACTTCAATCCAGTCTTCTTCTCCTTGAATAAAGTCTGTGATTGTGTAAAGTTATTTTACCATCCCAGCAAGCTTCTGCAGCTGAAACATACTAATTCTAGGAAGAGCTATTATCTGTGTAATGTTTGACTTTACTAAAGTGAGTGTTTATTTACTGCATTTAATTCTTTGGTTATACAGCTCAAGGAAATTCCTAAATATTTCATGTCTTTGTTCAGGTATTTAAAATACTGATAGTATTGCAAATGAAGGCAAGGGTAGAAATGGCAAGCAAATAGAGATAACTGCAGCTATCTTTACGCAGAGACTGGGCTTGAGTAAAAGATGACACCTGCTCTGCTGCAGTAAAAAAATGAATGCTACCATCCTATGTATGAAAAAAAAGTTATTTGTTCTTTATCTTAAAGCTGAAAAATTCAGTTGTGCCTGTGCTACTGAGGAATTTTGGCCAGATCCACAAACCAATGGAAGCTGCTTTGCTTTCTAAAAATCTGCGTCTGTGAAGGGTGTTGGTGACTGTGAGCAGGAGCAGACAGCCTTGATTGACTTAAGATGTCACAGCAGTTGGACAAACAGCAGGAGTTAACAGACTTTTACAGTAGTGGCTTCTCTATCTGATTTCTAGATAAATATTTATGCCTTTACACATTTAGCTGGCATACATCCTTCTTATATTAAAGAATATCTCTAAAATGGGAAACATTCTTGAAACATGGAAAATAGCAGTGTCAGCTGAAACATGAATTAATAAGAAGTTTAGAGAAGAAATTCTCAGAAGTTATTGAGCAGGTAGTAAATGCCAATCTCAAGAACAAATTGCCACAGGAAGAGGTACACCCAGTATTTCCAAAGAAAGAAATTATGCAGTACTGTGCACTGATTTTGATAGTTCATGAGCTGTGCAATAGGTATCAAGATGTGTACAGTTTTGAACACAGACAAATGCAGACTTCCTTTACTGCCACGCTATTCTTTGAAATAGAAATAAAGGCACAATAAAAAAGCAGGTAAGAAACTCTTAATTTTGAAGCCTGACCCAACTGTTGGTTCCTGGCTACCCATTCCCTTTCTTCAGCCCCAGGATGACTCATTAAAAATCTTTGGAACATGTATCTATCATCCTCTAACACATCAATTATTCAGTATACATTTATTCTTAATCAGTCAATGCATCCTTTAATCAGTGTTTTAGAAGTTTCTTGAATGAGCTGCTTTGGTGAGTTTTTGAATAGATAGCAGCATGTCATAGCATGCAGGCAAGCCTTGATGAAGCTGTAGGTAGCAGCTCATAAAAGGCATGCAGGTATTCATGACACAGGCATCTAGGCCTACAACATCAAGTACTGGATGACCTTACAAGTGGTGGTACCAGTTCCATCTCTCCTTAAGCAAGCTGAAGTTCATAGCCACTCTGTATACTTTAGATTTATACTTCCTAAAGCAATAAAAACTCTTACTATCTTAATGTGACAAACACATTAAGAACAAACTTAATGCCTGATAGGAAATAGAGAACAGGCATATAGTTACTGTAATTTCTATGGGAGCTTTATTATGTAGGAAAAACTCACTTTTTAGTATTTGCAACTGCTGGCAAATCTCAATAGCAGGGATTTCATACTGTGTTTTTTGAGCTGATTTTCCCCTTTTTTTATCAAAGTGGACCCATCTTGTCTTTAAGTAATATCAATGATAACTCTCAATTTTGGTGGTGGTATTTACTTTCCATCCTCCTCCTACACTGGATGCTCTGAGAAATCCAGGGTAGTTATAAGAGTCCCTTTTTGCTCCTTTTGTGCGGACCTTGTGAGGCTCTTTAACAGCCTGTGCTCCTCAGCAGCAGATTGCATGGGGTCAGGGGGGTCAGGATGATTTGCGAGCTCTTCCTTGTGTGACAAGTTAGTTTTAGCCGCAAATACACTCAAATACAGTATTACGCCTTGATGGCTTTCCAAAGTTGTTCTGCCCCCACACCCTGAAGAAGATGGATTGCTCATGATCTGTGTGTAAGATGCCGCTGCTGTAGTCTGTCTTTAGCTCCAGCTCACATATCTCACCTCTGGCAACAGCACTGTGTAATTGATGTTCAGTATGCCTCAAGGGGTTAAAAGATTAATGCACCACAAAGGTATCCTGTAAGCTGCAGTTTTGAGGAGATAGACTCCAATCCGCAGTATTAGGTTTCATTAGGAGGTTAAAAAAGAAGTTGCACCAGAATATGTATTCGGCCAGCAACTGTAAATAGTTGAATGGAATCATACCATACCTTTCTGAAGGTTTTTGTTGTTTGGGTATTTGATTTCACCATAACCACTTTGTAGGATTATATTTGACAACAACATTTTCTTCAATAACATAATGAATCAATATACAACAACGGTTATTGTTTTAAGAATTTCAAAACTATTTATGTAATTGAAAGAATTTACAAACATGACTGAATCCCAAAGTCCTAATTTCCCTGCTTAGGTTATAGGGACTTATATGAAATCTTATGACTTCAGTAAGAAGTTGCAAATGTCCAGAGCAGAAAAATATCAGCTCCAAGAGCATATACACTTGTATGCACACATATATAAAAATATGTACATATCCTCTTGCCCTCATTTCTAATTTTTTTCTGTAAATGATTAGCTCTGCGAACATTCTGTCAAGGACACTCATAACAGGCAGATAAAGTGTTATTGCAGTGATTGTATGGGGAGCTGAGTAACATTAAACTTTGAACGTGAATGGATTTTTTCCCAGTAACAAGCTTAGATTTCATATCTGATTCGGGCTTAACAATAGCAGTATAAGGCAAAAGAGAAAAAAAAACCTTTTATGTATATTCTGTTTAAATTAAGTGTTCTACTTTTTAAATTAGATGTGTAGAAGTTATTTCACTGAAGCTGGAAATTAGGTTCATTGAAAGCATTTGGCCATTAGCATAAATATCGTAGAGGATGATACAAAAAAACCCCGTTAAGAAATGGCATGACCTGAATAAGCCATTAATATTAAAGCCGCAGTTTGGCAGATATTTAAACAATAGTGAACATCACCCTTCTGGCCTGTCTCACTGGAGAAGTCTTCAATAGAAAAAGTGGTTTTGGTCTCATCTGAATCCAGACTCAATTCTAACTATTTATATATAACAATAATGTGGTCATATACCGGTAATATGTTCAGCATTCTCAGGGAAGTTCAAAAGGCTGGTTTAGAATAGATGTCCCTGGCCTCCAGCCTAAGAAATTGAAGCAAAGAATGTGTCACATGCTGGATTAGACCCCACTGATTAGCTCCCAGATTGCCCAATAGGTCTGTCCAGCTCTGCTTCTGCTAGTGATCTACAGACATAATCCTCATTTATGTCAATGTTTGGTCTGGTTGTAGGCTATTAAATGCTTGTACAATCCAAGGATTTGGGGAAAATGTGTCCGTTTGAACTGCAAGGAATTCCTGATTCATTTTTGGTATTTACCAAAACTGATCAGAGCTGGAACAAAAATGAGCAATCCACCTGTGCATAAGAAAAATGAACATAACAATTAGTGTTTAAAAGGTGCCATGTTTGTAGTGAATCACTGGGGACAGCTTTTTTTCCTGTTTTTTGTACAAGACTGTGGAATGAGAAGACCACATTTGCCTCTTCTTGAAATGCCTTGAAAATCTTGTCTAAAAATTCTTCTCAATGAGTGAATGAAATGCAAGAGATTAGAGAAGTGGAGTAGAAACCTTAAGAAAAAATAATTGGGTTGAAAACAGAAGAAAAGAACAGACCATATGGAAAAGTATGGAGACTGCAGTATGTAAAAGAAACACCTAAAAAAAATAAACCCCCCAGCATACTGTGACATATGCAGTGCCTAGCATATCTGGTTTTGTTGAAATTTTCCTAAGTGATAGAAGTTTTCACGTATCTAGAATGTATTTATTTTTGCAAATGTGTAAGTTAATCACAGAAATATTCTGGTTTGGAGGTTCGAGAGAGATTGCCATTACCCATATAAAGATGGTGGCCCCCCTCAAGCTGACTCAGCTTCCACATATGAGCCATGACAAACCAGCTTTCAAGACTCCGGTCATCATGAAGTCCACAAGTCTCCAAACATCACGCAGTTTGACCATGTCAAAACCAAGATGTGCTGTTTTGTGGAAATGAGGCAGCAATCATGTAACAAGTTGCTGGAAACAATGGCGATTACACAGTAAGTTAATTATGCAATTTTCAGGAGATAAAGTGCCGGTGGTAATGTGAATCTATCACCACTACAATGCCAAGGGATATTGCAATCTGGAGTTTACTAGTGTTAGCATTAAAAAGGCACCAGAATAAAAGAACCTGAGAGGACAAACTGTGGATATACCATGAAGAGGTGAGAATCACAGCATGAGGACACAGGGGAATCTCTATGAGACCACAAATATTTGCCGATCTTGTCACACGGTTTGCAAAACATATGTTAAAGGCACCATTTGGTTTGAATACCAGGCTACAAACTACAGACAATGCAAAAGTCAACCTTGATATTATTGGTTAGGGCCTGATTTTTTCAAGCCTATTTTTTTTTAAATCTTATTTTGTTTCTTCTCTTAAATTTTATTTGTTCATATTCTAAGAATCCATCCTAGCTTGCACGTAAAATTGTACATTCATGCGACATCACCCAAGGTTTTAAAAACATAGACCTTAATTGGTTTAAAGAAACTACATTTTTTTCAGAGTTTAGTTTGAATGAGATGTTTGAGAAACCCTTAACAGACCCCTTGTTCATAAGGCAATAGAGCTGGAACAAATAGACCATAATTCTCTAAGTCCTAGAACCACATGAAGCTTTTGCAAAAGACCCTGAAAACTGTAAAACCTCAATTCAGTACACAAAGCATCAAGTTCATAGTCCAGCCTGAACGCTTTTGCTGCAGTTGCCACAGGTTTTGCACAAATCCAGCTGTACTTTGGAGTGAAATGAGATAGTAAGAATAATAGTATTTGCTTCCCTTATCTTTGGTCTGATTAAGTTTATATGGCAAACTGCATCGAGGGCTGTTTATTCCCTTGGCTAGTGCCCAACCTCACTGGGGCCTGTAGGCATGTTTAAAAACAAGCAGTAAGTACAGTGAAATAAAAATATATTGTTAAAAATTTCAAATTTAATCTGTTGGGTATTTTGGGGTGATTTTATGGGAGAGCCTTCTGAGAACTGGCAAACCTTTCACATCCATCAGTGCAGTGCAGAGGGGGAGAGGGTTGGTTTTTGAAGAAAGCATCACTCTGGAGGCTCTGGGAATTGGAGCAGCTCTAAGGTCTGCAGCTGGAGGCTGAGTGAGTGCAGAAGGAGCTGGAAGCAACGAAAGGGAGCTCAACATGGGCAGCAAGGCAGCTCAAGGACGAAAAGCATCGCTGTGACTTTAGCAACATCTTGGAAGAAGTGGGAAAAGCGAGATGAAGTTGGAGGGTGTTAGGAAGTTCTAGTTGAGAAGCAAGAGGCACTACATGAAAAAAATTCCCTCTAAGGTGAGGAGAGCATACCAGGTTGTTTATTCTTAGACCAGCGATGAACACAGCAGTACTGCTGTCACTGATCCCTTTGGCATCAAAATGTTACAGTAGCAATGGGAACAAAACTAGTTGTCAGGCTAGAAACAAAACAGGACACAACATCTTTCATTCCGGTCTCTAGAGTCACCACCAAGCAAAACTATTTTGTTAATATTTTATTGTTATTAGTCATAAGTACAGCAAGGGAGCTATTACAAGTGAAACACTAGAACAGACTGAGCTGACAGTAAGCTGAAACATGCCTAGGGCAACCAACTTCTTTTTTTAGTGTTGTGACTTTCTAGCTTCTGCTTGTGATGAATAATGTGTCAAAAGAATCCCTAAACTACTTTAATGATTACCAAGGTTACTGAACAAATGATCTCAAAAAAAGTCCAATTTTGAGGTGACTATTTGAAAATGGCTATTTTTCTTTTGTTAAAACACCCATGTTAACCTGTTCTTTCAGATCTGTAATTCATCTATTGCCTGTACTTTTCCCAATGAGTCTGAGCTTCCAGCAAGAAAGGTGTCTGTAGTTGGAAAACTCAGTCTGGTGAGTTTTTCTGTGATTGTCAATAAACCTCTTTCTCCACCATTACTCATTCTATGTTCTATTACAAGTTGAGTAAACTTCAGATTCTGACTCCAGATGGGGAAGGAGTGGTGCTAAGAGCTGTCCTGTTTAGGCACTGGTGGAAAGTCTGTGTAGATAGATATTCTTACTTCATAAAGAAAGGCTGAGAGAGTTAGGGTTGTTCGGCCTGGCAAAGAGAAGGCTCAGGGAAGACCTGATTGTGGCCTTCCAATATTTAAAGGGGCTTAGAAGAGAGAAGCAGACAAATTTTATAGTAGGGTCTGTTGCAAAAGTAGAAGAGGTAATAGTTTTAAACTGTAAAAAGGTGGATTTAGATTTGACATAATGAAGAATTTCTTTACTGTCAGGGTGGTGAAACACTTGAACAGGTTGCTTGGAGACATGGATGCCTCATCCCTGGAAATGTTCAAGGCCAGATTGGATGGGGCTTTGAGCAACCTGGTCCAGTGAGAGGTGTCCCTGCCCACAGCAGGAGGGTTGGAACCTGATGACCTTTAGAGGTCACTTCCAACCCAGGCTATTCTATGATTCTGTGATTAGCACAGGTCTTTTAAATTAAACAGATTTGGGAAAGCTAATCTGAGACTCATCCTGGTGACTGAAGGCCAGGTATCTGAACCCAAGAGCAATTCAAAATTTTTTCCAGGCTGTGTCTGAGTTTGTTGTGAGCTTTAGCCCATGTGTCTACATGAGCTGTAAACTTTCAGTTTTCCCATGCTGTTCCTTTCATTTTTAGATCCTTGAGTTAGCTGGAAGTGGAGTTATATGAACTAAAACATTTTTGGAAACCAAGAGCTCCTGCATTTCATCTGATAAAGGACTTTGGAAATTTGTATTTTCCAGTTACACTGCCTAACCTCATAAAATATAATCCCTCTCCTTACAGAGATTGCCTTACTAATTTCTTTTGATATGATATATAATCTTAAACTGATTACATAAACTCCTTATAAAGTCTTATTAATCATCTTTATTTTGCTGTTGTGAGGAAAGCAACTGACAGACCACAGCTCCTCCACTCTTCCGGTGTTACTGCACATATAGGAAGGAGTTGCCCTTGCTTTACAGATAATTTTGGGACATGTAGCTTTCGTACTTCACTGCAGTTACTCCTCTCTTCTGAATGTTGTGCCTTGAAGGGAGGAGCAGGGTAGCATTAGGGGATAAATTATTTTTAAAAATGAATAAGCAGCACAGACTTGATGTTTGCTTGATAAGGATGGGATATATTTTTTTTCCATTTGGAGGAGCTGCTGTTCTCAGTTTAATCCATCACCTTCTACAAGCTTTTAAGAGTGAATAGACATGGATGTGTTCCTGTGTTTTCACTGCTGTGAAAGTTATCACACAGTAGAGTTTTTGTGAGGACTAAAAAGGACTTTTCTGTGCAGAGTGAATATTGCTTTCTGCATTTGACGGCACCATGATTACAGAAAAGATTAAACTGTTCTCCAGAAACTGAAGACATTTGATGAAGAATTTCCATATGTTACTGCAAATAATGAGCTATTTTCATAAAATGAAATAAGGAAATCATTAATTGTGAATTTCAGAAATGATCAAAAGTAGAAAAATGAAAAGTATATTAGCCTTATTTTTTTATTGTTTAATTTTTCAGAAGGAATTAGCAAATAAATTTGTATTGTTGTTTTTCTGATTGAATTGTTAGGAAAGCCATTTTCAAATTTTACAAAAAATACAAACTCTAAATCACTCATATCTAAGAATAAACTGCTGATGAAAATTTTTTCCAAGTGAGGTAGCTTTTACTCATTTATTCTGGTCACCCAAAGGTACAGAAAAATTCATAGTTTTAGAAAATGCTGAGTTTTTATTGCCCAGTTGAGTCAGAAAAGGGAGAAGGACAGAAATCTTCAGTGAATAAAGTCATATAGGCACAGCAATCTTAAATCCATTCCATGTGATTCAGCATGGAAACAGGTATGGGCAGCTGCTTTATTCTCACTAGTGCTCTCACTGTGTTAGTAGGCCCTCACAAATGAGTCAACAAATTAGTCAGTGTTTACCTCTTAAAACATATTGCTCATTACTTCTGTTTTAGGAAAGGTTTGGTTACATTTAATCCTTCTAATCTCTTGATTGTACAGAATTATTCCGAGGCACATTACCTTCCTCCCCACTGAACTCAGACAACATGACACTATCTTGTTTTTCCTGTAATCAGGAGGTAATGGGGACTACACAAACTGCTCCCTTCACTCTACGCCATTCTTCTCCACCTCCCTCTGAGGCAATCAAACTGTGTAATCATTAGAGAGACTAATCGAGACAACAGGATTAAGATCCAGAAGCTCACTGTAAGCCTCCGCTGAATAGTTATCTCTAAATAGAAGCATGAGTAAGTCAGAAGTTCTCTAAGAAAATCAGATCCAGTGGGAAAGAAAGATGTAAAGTTAGTTTTGGCTGATTGCATGAGGCTGTCTGTGAGGCTTCAGCTACAGTACAGACAGCAGGTGCATTTCCTTTTTTAAAAGATATGTGCTCTTTTTAAAAATTTATCATCATTTATATTTGTTAGTTGTTTGCCCTGTGTTTCTCAGCTGTTTCATAGCTGTTTCACTCATTGCTATGTAAGAATTCTTTCTGTATATGCATGCAGGGATACTCTGGAAGTCAGCTTTCATGTATGGGAGTGCTTATTCAGCAGAAGACATCTCAGAACCTGAAGTGTAAAGTGTATTAGAAATATTCAAAAGCTTTGTGACACGTTTGAAGTAATGTATATAGAGCACAACTTGGGAAGAAAAGCAGAATCAACTCCTAGTTCTCTGTGTGCCTGAGAGGGTGCATCCATGTAGGAATGCTAGTCTTTATTAAAAACAATCTTTTAGCATGAAGAGATGAGCTGTGCAAAAGAACCGAAGAAATAAGGGGGGGGCGGGGGGGGAAAAGGATCCACAGAGGCTGGGGGAAATAGCTTTCAGTTGTTCATTGTTAAAGATACTAGAACTAAATAGCAGTCTGGATTGTCACAACATCCTTATAAACTTATTTATCTATTTACTTTAAAGAGAATGCATGTTTATATTTGGCAGTGCTTCTAAAACTAAATAAACTTGCCGCAATCTTTAGAAGAAGAGAAACTAAATATATAGTGTTGATCTTCATTTTTATTTTCATTATCCATAGTTGCATTCATATACATTTATATACAAGTAGCTAGTGCTTGAGAGAGGGAGGAAAAGCATGGCAGCTATGTGTGTGTCAGTTTGTGTGAGAATGTGAATGCAGGTTATCTGAATGAAAAATGAATTGACTCTGTGTACAGCAGTTGGTAATGGACAGTGGTAAATGTACTACCCAGCCACTAATTAAAAATGCAAAGTTGTTTGGTTTTCTTTTCAGTAATTAAGTGATGACTTTTTTAAAAAACCTCTCATGGTAATTCAATACATTTGCTAATTTAGTGATAGGGTCTTTATTTCCTGACAGCGTCAAATATTTTGCTGTGCACATCTGTGTCATGGATATTTTGTCAATATAGTACTTTTTCACTGATTTCAATAAATCTGTTATAGAAATAAGAAAAGGAAAGAGGGCTGTTAGGAAACTATAGAGTTGCTGTACTAACATGCATAGACACGAGAGAGTATTATAGGCTCTGCTGAGCATTCCTCAGAGGTGTTAACGACTTTAAGCCTGTCAAGAATGTCTCCAGCTTGTACAGCAAAGACAATTCAACTGTTTAATAAAAAGGTGTAACATTTCCTACAGGTGAGCTCAAGTGATCAAAGGCTATAATAGAGCTTTTGTTACTTCATTCAAAGAATGCATTCTGGAGTTTAACCTTTGCTTTTGATGTAATGTCATCTTTGAATGCTAACAGCCTTTTCTAGGAAGGATTAAGTTGTTTGAAGTGTTTTTTGGTCTTTATTTAGGACCTGGCTTTGAAAACTAAAGAAAATGTGGAGTAACGTGCTATAAATTATGGAAAGGCTTCAAACAGTAATATCTAGAAGAATAAAACTCATGAAGGAGAAGGTCAGGACTGGACAGCTGAATTTGGTCTACTAGGTTTATGTTCAATACAGATGTCTAGAGTTTATTCATATGAGAAAACCCTTTTGCCTGAGAATATTTGTGAGAATATCTGAGAATATTTGTCACCAGCTGGTCCTTATTTGTGGATATGGTACTTGGATTTCCATCCTGGAAGTGGGTAGACAACCAGCCATAGATAACAATAGGAAAGCTGAAACTGTACAGGCCCAGTATCTCCTCTAATTGTCTGAAGGATGTTTCTGTTCTTGAGGCAGAGATACAATATTTTCTCCTAAACCTTCACAGATTTCACCTGAGCATTTAAGTTAATATTACCAAGCCTCTGACTGTGGCTGCTGACGGCCTATGCAAAAGGTATTTGCTTTTGGGCTGGCAAGGAACGGTGACTTTTGCCACCTTGTTTTAATCCTACCTCAAATACATGTTAGAGTCTATGGTCACACTTTCAGCATCCCTGCAGATATAAAGGTAGAAGCCATACCATCACTGGATTTTCCTGGTGTTCCTAATAAGCACTCCCACCTCCACTTTCTCCTCCTGAAAATGCAGCCCAGCAAGCAGAACACTCAATTTCCATATGCTGTGCTGATACAGGGCAAAGCAGAGATACTGAAAAGTAATATGAGGCATGACTTTTAAATAAATTCAAATAAGATGCTGTCTAAGATTAAGCAAAATATATAGAAAAAATGAACAGAAGTGACAGCAGAAAAGACATGCTCATGCTTTGTTTCTGAATAATGAAGCCAGATAGACAAGGCTGATTAATCCTAGTAGTTATTACCAATTAATTGATTGTCTTGGCCTGGAAATGCTAATATATCTCCATCCTCTGGCATAAGGTAGTTCAAGTTGTCTTTAGAAGCATCTGCCTTGACAAAGAAACCAGAATATTAGTGAGTGTTACAGAATAGTTTTAGGCAAGGATGAAAGCTGTGGGAAAATTCAGAAATGGTTTCCACATTTTGAAGCAGCAGTTTGGGCTTGAGGCAGGCAATAATACTCCCAAATTACTGGAGCATGGTATACTTTTAAAGTCTGAAATAGAAGGCCATGGAAATAGGAAGGGAGTTGGTGCCTTTTAAAAAAAGCCCCCTTGCCTGATGTTTGTTTCTCCACTCTCTTCCCCACTGCAGCTTTCCAACACTAGAGAACAGATGTGGATCCTAGGAAAACAGCTTCAAGAGACTTGTTTCAGATTGCCAGAAACAACAGCACTGTGGCATGTTTTGAAGTTTAGGGTGAAGTTCACTCTCTCAAGTCATTGCCTTCATCTCAGTTTTTCTGCAAAGTTGGCACTGGCACTTCAGTTCAAACTAGTAATCCTCTGGTTGTGCATCAATACCTGTCCATTGCCACAGCTCCAAAGTGTTTCATAAATAAGCAGTGGAATTTATTTGTGCCTTTGAAGTTTTTGCACACAAATGGAACACAGATATTAGACTTAATTCACCACCGCAGTCTTGTGAGGGTGTAGGCATCTGGGTCAGAGCAATGCGAAAGTTTGCTGAAGCACTGTCACGGTTGGAAGGTGCCGCACGGAGATGTTCTGAGTGAAGGTCACAAGTAAAATGCAGTCCTGTTCAGGTAATAGAACCCTTCACAAAACGGGCTTTTCAGTCCTCATTTCTTACGTGGCTTCTTTTTCAGGTAAAGTCTGTCTTACCTCATGGTAAGGAGGCCTTCAAGGAAGGCCTTCAGACTCTGGGCTTTATGAGACAACGCAGACTGCAAACAAGTGTCAGGAGGTCTGGAAGAGAGAAGGGAGGGCAGTCTTCTTAATGCTGCTCAGTTACATGCATTTCACCTCCTGGGCTGACACCAAAGACAGATGAGGTGAAAGGATCCAAAAGAATTATTCTGTGCATTCAAATGTTCTAAGTTTCTTACCCCATTTTCTCGGAGTGATAACATGAAATTTTCTGCCTTGGCCTGCCTTAAATCAGAGCATTGCTATATGTCTTTTGTGTGATATTTTTAATGAAGGACGCCAGAAGAACCATTCCAAGAGTAAAATGTGGGTTTATTTCAGGGAGCTGGAAATTTTGACATATTGGACATATTATAAATTAATATAGTCATTATGTATACTATTTAAAGCATGTACATGTACCTATAGAAGAGCGTAAGTAATTCAGCAATCTGTTCATCTGTTCAATAAACTTTTAGGCAGCAAACTTCTTGGGGATTTTGTGGATATTTGAGTTTTTTTGCAATGCATTTAATTTTTTTTTTCAATTCTGTGATTTCATTATTGTCCCTCTATTATTTTGATTGAAAAATCCCTTCCTCAGTGTTGATACTGAATATGAGTATTGGGCCCAGTGCCTCAGACAAGAGCAGTAAAATTTCTAGAGGGAGTAAAGAGGGCATGGGCATATGTAGACAGATAATGTTCATAATAGATGGGAAGGATGAGGGAAAATCCTATCTCTCCTGAAGACAGAGGTTGCAGGACATCACTCTAAAAGATTTCTCCATGCCTCTTTTGTCAATACCAGATGGATTACTTGCCAGTGCAGATACCCTGAATACTGAAGAATAAGCACAATACATACATAAACATATGTGAAAGGTCATGTGGTAAAAAGGGAGGGAATCCTACCTCTGCAATTCTTAAAAAGTCTTTAACACTTTGATTTATAAGGCCTTATCCAGTGTATTATTGTATACCCTTTAGGATGCTCACTTTTATGTCCCAAATACATCTTGCACAAAATACATTAGGCAACTTATCCAAAAGTACCCAGTTGAAATTCTTGGTCTTTGAAGAAACAAAATACAGTGTGTTCATTTTAGACACCACTTCATTTCCATTTCCGTAACTGTTATAGAAAATGGACTTCTACAGGATTAGAAATAAATTAACATTTTTATCGCTGTTAGCTATGATTCCAGTTTTTTGGATAGTGCATACTAACATGTGAGTTTTAAGACCACATATTAAAATTTGTTTGTTTTCTCCTGGTAATACCCACAAATCCATATAAATACTGCTCACAGGAAAGACATTATTATGCCACACAACTTTCAGGAATTATGTTGTTTTAAATTGAGACATTGGTAGCCAGCATATGTAGTGATTCATTTTCATGAGATCTGTGTGTCTTTCATTGCCAGTACAATTTTTTCCCCATTTTATTAAGAGTGGTCTTTTTTTAATGAGATGAGGCTGCTGATCCTGTGAAACTATTTGAGAGAATAAAACTAAGACATATCTTGAGTGAATGTGTTCTTTATTTTATGAATAAATCTGTGCTATAATTTTATTTATATAAGCATCCATAAATACTAAGCAGTGTTCACTTCTTTATATCTTTACTCATACAGAACTGGTTGATGTTTCTGACCAGACAATGAAAAATCCTGAGAAATAATTGTCAAACTTCCTTACTGAACCAACTATTTGCTGCTTTTACTACTGCTGATGAAAGAAATAGCGGTTTTTTATAGTTAAATGTTTATTTCATATGTATCATGAAAATGAATGTTTTACTGTAATAGTTGACCTTAAAGCATGCCACAGGGATGTTTTTTTCCATAAATTCCTACTCAGTGGAAGAGTAAACCGTTTTATATTATGGAAATTCAGATAGCTACGCCTCCTGTAGAAAAGCAAATTAACTGACTGGAATGCCCCAAATTTTACACCAAATTAGCATTTTATTGTCCTTTTCCCTAGTTCTGCTGGTCACACATTCTTTTTCATTCTGTAGTGGAAATAAATTTAAATAGTAAAATATACTTGTTTACCAGACAAATCTGCATACCTCTAACTGTATAATGCAAAAGGAATACTTAAAAAACTTATTCAGTATCATGCAGTGCCCTATGAAATTCCTAAGGCAGAGTGAGGCTGCTGCCTTTATTAGCAACATGAACTTTTTGTTTTGTTTTGTTTTACTTATAAATTGCAAAAAAAAAGCAAAAACATTTATTCTCTGAATTAGATTCTAAGGAAACCTAATGGCAAAATATATTTTGTTAGGGAGGAGAACTGGTCAGAGTTGCAGTGTACGTTCTTTGTCTTCACAGCAAAAAAACCAGCTTAAAATTCAGGTACAAAGGTGGAATTAGAAAAATCTAAAGTTCACTGTTTAAATTTTTAAAGCTATTAGGTGAAATAATTCTCTACACACTTCGGTAGAAACTTTCTGGACAGGTATATTATTAAGGTGTGCAGACTCACATCTGAAATATTTTTGCATTGCTGTAATTCCAACTTTCCATGGACTTCTCAAATGGATTCATTTCAGTCTGACTGATTTTTTACATTTTTGAACTCCATGCTCTCCGGGTAGCTACTTACATGTTTTCCTTCTCTGGTGCAGTTTAAGACTATGTCCTTCTATCCTGTCACTGGTTGCCTGGGAGAAGAGGCCGACCTTCATCTGGCTACAGCCTCTTTGCAGGGAGGGGGTGATAAGGTTCCCCCCAAGCCTCCTTTTCTCCAAGTTAAACACCACCAGATCCTTCAGGTTCTGATCACAGGACTTGTGCTCCAGACCCTTCACCAGCTTCGTTACCCTCCTATGGACCTTTCTCAGCACCTCCATGTCCTTCCTGAATTGAGGTGCCCAGAACTGGGCACAGCACTCAAGGTGCGGCCTCATGAGTGCCAAGTACAGAGGGAAGATCACTTTCCTAGACCTGCTGGCCACACCATTCCTGATACGGGCCAGGATGCCACTGGCCTTCTTGGCCACCTGGGTCAGTTGTGAAAAATTCCTTTATGTTATTAAAGAGCTGTTCCTCTGCAGACTAATACCAGATGCTGTCCTTAAACAAGCTGCCCACTAATTTATACATTAATGATAAACAGGATCTCTGATAAGGTTTGTGACGTGCTTGGGATCTCCTAGGTTAAAAATCAAATCTTGAAACTCAAAGTTTAAGCAGTGGTTTACAAATTGCTAAATCTTTTGAAGTGTGTGGTTTTTGCTCAGTATAAACCTTTTTTTCTAACCGTTCCTAGTGTACCTTTTGAAAAACAATAATTTGAAAGCAGACACCTATATACTTAGGGAAATTAAAGAAGGAGGCATTCCTTCAAGTTGGGTCACTCTAAGGAGCTTTTCATCATAGCTTCTCTTTGACAAAGTAAGGCAATTCTGGGCAATGTGAGGATAAGGGGAGATGAGACAGACTATAAAGCTTTTCACCTGGAGCAGAGGATTTTTTTCTCCCATAGTTGTGTCAAAACATGTTTTCAGCTTCTGTGATTTTTCCTAATCCTGTATGTTCCTTTCAGCTGTTTCAGCATGCAGGGCATGTTTACAGACAAGATAATGTAGGCAGGATCACTAGCTGGTTATAAGAGTTATTCATAGCTCTGTGCATAAGTAAGGATAAACAGAAGAGTTTATTTTCTTGACAAGATTCACTGTGTTGTAGTTAGATGGAGTAGGTTTAGTGTGTTGTCCTAATCCAGCTCTGACAAACAAGATATTTATTCAGCAAATCCCTTGCAGTGGATTAAAATCTTAACCTTTTGAGTCCCTTAGCATGAAGATAAAATCACAAGCAGAGGCAGTCTTGAAAATAATTCTTGGTGCTATATAAATATTTGAAAGGGAGTTTATATATCTTAAAGCAAGATAAAAAATCTTACAGTATAAAAAAATTGAACATGATAACAGAAAATATTTATTTGTGGGAGAAAGCAACTAGTGAATTTATATATTAACAAATTGTTCTCATACATGAGTTATTAAGGGAGTCTTTCCAATTGAGATCTACAAAGTAATACTCACTGAGGACTTTTAATAGGTCAAGAAGAGCTACTGACAACTCAGGGCAGCACTTCCTTGTATAGACAAATGATTAAACTAACCTTTGGTGAAACTCATCTTTGTACACCAAATTCAGAGTCATCTTTGCTTTTACAATGTCTTTAATAATTAGGTTCACTCCTGATGAAATTTCTTCTTGTCTTTTTTTTTTTTTTTAGGGAGGTGTTCTATCATTCTGCATGCTAGTAATAACATTATTGCTTTGTACTGAAGACCTTTTTTCTACAGAAGCTTGCTAAAATGATTAGTTTATGAGAATGTTTTGGAGACATATTTTAAAAAGTTTCAGCTATTTCCAAAAAAAAAAAAAGCTTTCCTCTCAGAACAAGTGAATGTTTTTTTCTGTAAATACCAATCTTAGTTATGCTCACACAATGAAGAGTGAAGATCATGGAGATGAGGTGTAACTATAAGTATTTATTCAGATTTGGAGATAAAGGTTTGAGGTGCTAAGCCATATAGTAGACAGATGCAAAGTTGTCTTTGCTGAAGAAATGTCCTACTTTAAATCAAAAGGAGACACTGTCCTATTTCAAGAAATAATCCATAATTCCAGAAATTATTTAAGTACTGCTGGGTGCTAAGTTTCAAGCAGACCACGCGAATATGCAGCTGAGGTCCCAATGAAGCCAGTAGTAATACCACAGTAACAAACCCTGGCCATTTTTTTGGTGCATCAGAAAATACTTCTTTCCAAGGTTAACTAGCCTCGTTTAGATTTTAACCTTGTCCATACTGGTTACAAATAGTTGCTTGCTTTCCTTGTACAATTTCTAGACTAAGGGATTTGACCCTTTTCTGTTTTCTGTCTGTCGGTCTCTTATTCTCTCGTCCAAGAAATGAAAAACCTCTTGATGTGCAGTCGGCAGTCTGGTACATGATCTAGCAGGGGTACTGTGAGTAGCAAACCACTGCCTCAGAGGTGGCATGTGAATAATTGCTGTTGAGCTGCTGGAGTTGCCAATCTGGCACGCAGGATGGTGCCTGCTGAAGAGTGCAGCCGTGCTAAGAAAAGTCATCATTCCCTTCCGCGTCCTTTCTGTGTGCGGGGCAGGGACATTCCAGTACCCGTTAGGCTTTTTGTTCACTATCACTATCACTCATAAGCAGCTGTCACATATCGTATTTTCCATCCTTTCAAGCATCAGATGTGGTACTACTGAATAGCTGCAGTGCATTGATTCTGGAGCGCTGGTTACGCTGGGTTGCTGAGTGACTATTAGCTGTGGCAGGTCGACAGACTTCTTCCCAGTAGTACTCCTAAGGGGGTCCTCAGTAAAAAGGCAGAATGATTTTTGAAGTTTCTTTTTCTATCTGTCTGCCAGGAGCTTCCAAAAATAACCCCTATTGCTCCTGCTATTAGAGCTGAGGCTGGAGCTACGCACTTGGGGAGCGTTCGCTGAGCTCAGCGTGGATCCTGGCATTTCAAAGCCAGTGCTGCTCCATGCGTAATTCAAGCAGAAAAGTACTTACACCCCGTGCCCTGCAGTGGGCCAGGCCAACTGTCCTGATGAATTTACAGGCTTTAACGTTTCACAGCCACTTAACATTAAGCATGACTCCTTCTGACCCCCAGCCCTCCCAGGCTGGAATAACAGGCCGTTCACTGCCTTACCTAATTGGTAAGGCAAGATAATAATGAGAGTAAAAGAGACACGAAGACAGATCATGCCTAAATGAACACAGGGGAGCTTAACCAGCAGGAAGAAGAATAACTAAGATCTTGTGCCTATTGTTTGAATAACGTCCTGTTTTTATAAATGCAGCTTCTTATCAACACTTCAATCACACTTATAAATGCACAGAAAAGGATGAATGCAGATGCTTGTGACACAGTAGGGATGACCGCACAACACAGGTTGAGCTGCTGCATATCTTTCCAGAACAAGGAAAAAAAGATCTTGCACACTTTTTTTTTTTGCCAAAGGCCTCAGTATAGGACTGCAGGGGGGGGGTTTTAATTACAAAAGTAGCAATTTAGCAACACAAAGGAAATAAAAATTCATCTTTCTACATCTAAATTTATTTTAAAACTGACTCTGCAGAACCAAGGCCTCTACAACTTTTATAAAAGCAATATTCTAGCCTTTTTTGTATTCCTTAAAAGTGCTTATCAAGATGAATGAGAACAGTGGTGTGTAATTTCAAAAATGTAATTGCTTTTCTCTCTAGCTTTCTCTAAGCATTTTCAAGGTCACTCATAAAAGGGGACAGATAAACCTACAATCCAAGTCTTCTCCTGGTGTTCCATGGCAGTGTGTATTACTCCTTAAACAAAAGTCTTATAACTTCTTGAATTGTTCATTTCTACTTTCCTCCCCTTCTCAAAAGAGAGCATGAAAGTCCTACCAGTTTGCATAGCTTGACATAACTTTAAACCTCTGAGTGACCGTGAAGCAAAGTATACTTGCATGTATTTTGAAGAACAGCTGCAAATGGATGAATTTATTTCCCTGACATCTGCAGTGTGTATCAATTCTGATTTGCTTCTTCAGTCTCATGTGTAAAGAATGGGCCTGCAACATGAATGTTGAGAGAGGCTGCAAAGTTTGAGCTCATGTTCTTTGCATGGTATCTTCAGGCCTGCTTTAGGACATGCTTGCCTGCCGGTGAGTTTGTCCTCCCTTCTGCTTGGGCCACGTTTGAGCAGATCCTCTTTTCATTCTCACCCCAAGATTCTTCTCTGGAGGGTGTCAGGTGGGGGCAACACTGGTGCTGTACTGTTCTTACAGCCAGCTACAGACAGTTGCCAGGTTTCCTGGGACAGCATCCCCTGGTGTCCTTCCAAATTGGACCCATCTGCCAGATCATGAGAATGCGGACAGGATGCAGTAAGAAAGGGAATATGTAGATGCCACTGTGGGCATTCTTTGTGTGTGTAGAAAATGTGGTAGAAGCACCCTATAAATAGTTACACGGCTTCATGCCATGTCTTTACTGGAGGTTGTGGTTCTAGAAGCTAGATCATTTTCCAAACCGAAGGGTTTTTCACCAAAGAAATGATGAAGCTCCTCACAGGAAGAGAACACACCATCAGTACAAATCTGGCATTTTCAAGATGATCTTCTTAAATCACTGTTACGACTGTTTCAGCACTAGTTTCCTCAGCTCAAGAGTATCTTAAAAGGCACATGAAGAACAACATTCCAATATTTCCTTGGTACCTTTATATCACAAATTAATGCTCACTCTGCTCTGACACTTTGGTTTTTGTGATAAAGCCCTGTGGGAAACCTGAAAAATTGTGTGGGAAAGCAGACTGGATAGAAATAGACAAGTAGAAACAAAGTTGCTTTTTTTCTATTAAGTTGGCTTTGGGGATTTACTTCTTTGATTGCAATAAATTTTTCAGTCATACTTTTGTAGCCAGAATTTATGCTCCGTGCCAGAGGCCTTCTATATCAGCTGGCTGATCAGTGTTCGTTATCACATCAAGGGTCTTTGAGGAGGAAGAGTATTGCTATCACTGAAAATTACATCTCTTACTCAGGTGGTAAAAGAAGACTCAGTACCCTGTATTTTGTCAGCCCAGGTACCCTAGACTATGCCCTTGACTGTGTAGAATATTATGTGCTGTTACCAGTTCTTGTATTGGTCACCCTTCTCTTGCTTATCTTTTGATTCTGGATTTGCACATGAATTGTCATTTCCAGTGTCCTCGTGTCCAACAGAAAAATACATATGCACTCTTACATTAAAAAAAAAGATTTTTATTATTTCCTTTGGGATGCACATGCACACGTCAAGCCAACAAAAATGTAAACAACATGACCTGGAAAGATACTCTATATTTGGTGTGCTGTCATGTAGAGATGCAGTAGCTCCATGTTCTCTTGCTGTTACAGAACATTAAATGTAGTTCATCTCTCCTGGTGTGTGCTTGCAGACACTGTCTAGCTCTGCAGGGCACATGCATTTTCTGGTCAGCCATCTGCATGTCCATAACCAATGCCACAGCAAAAGTCTAACTATGTTACATTCAGTCTTCAATTTCAACAACAAAATAAAAAAATATATTTCATTAAGATAACACGTATCATCTCAGGATTGTCATTGGCTATTTTCTCCATCTTGCAGTGCGGCTTTATTTCCACTTCTCCTCTCTAAGTCTTAAAAGTGCTAAATATTCTGCAACCTGGATACATGCTTCTGTTTTTGTGATTAACAAAGATATTCCAATGGAACTCCACTGACAAAAATGACATGTGGGGACAGGCAACTGGAGAGGGTTCTTCTGGATAACTTGTTCCTTATTTAATATCTCACTCTGATCTACCAGAAATCTGATTCATTAATCTTTTAGGCATACTGGAAAATCCCATCTATTTTAATAACCACAAGAGAATAGAAATGGTTGAGGGTCCTGTGATTATGATTGATCTTTGTTGGGTAATCTATGGAAGATACTCTATTAAATTATGTTGATCGACAGTTATTTGAGTTTGCAACGTTCAGTTAATTTTTTTAAGGGTTCCAGAGTCTGGATTGCTGTCGATTAGCACTGTTATAAATGAATACATATATGTTCCACAAACCATAGCAAATTGAACTGTGAGATTTTTGTCAGTGAAGTTATTCCTCAATCAATTATTCATAAGTAGTTCAAATGATGATCAAGTTTAATGCAGTGCCTACTCAACAGAAGTAGGAGAGCTATTGAGAAAGGCTTTGAAGAGCCAGTTTGCCTTGTTCCATGATAATCTGAAATTGTTTACTGGCCAAATAGCCCTGATTTTCTCTTATATTTCATTGGGTTTGCTTATGTGCCTTATATTTCATTTGCTGGCATGGATATCAGTTATGGATTTTCCTGAACTTGACAAGGGAAGCCAAAATAATTCTCTTTCATTGTGACTGTAGCCAAGGGGATCCCTAGAAATGGAAACTGTCAATAATTTTTAGTATTGATTTCCACTTCCCTGGAAAGCTATTGCTCCTTCCAAATGGAGGAGATTTAGGGATCCCTGCAAGACAAAACCTTCATGGCTTGCTTAAGGTGTGGGTATGAGGCCATTATCTGGCAGTCAGCTACCCTTCACAAAACTCTCCAGCACTTGGTCTCAATCAAGTCTCTATGATCAATGTTTCAGAAAGCAGCATTAAGTTGTCCCTTCTCTGTCTTGTGACAAACGCCGTAATGATAAAATAGTGCCAGTGGATCTCGGCAGGTAGTTGACAAAAAGATCAGTATTGTTCCAAGAAAAGAGGAAGGCATCGCTGTAGGTATCACCCACTCTATCTCTGGCCATGTAGAGCGCGAGGAACTCATCTGTTTTTTCTAAACTCCTGTTAGTAGATGAGGGGGTTTTTTTAAGAACAGTGCAGTTTGCAGGGGATCTATTCAAGGTTGAACAGGGATTGGACTGTTTTTCATGTATTTCAGAACATTCGAAGCTATTTCCAATGCATGGAAGTTCTTTCTTGTCCAGGACTGGAGAAAATTGAAATTTCCAATTCCTTTCAATCAGTAGGGCTGAAAAGTAGCTTTTGTCTGAGATGTTTCCCACGTTAGCTGGTAGCACATGAACCCTAAATAAAGAAGGGATGAGAAGACACTGATATTCTATCTCTTGGATATTTGTCTACCTTCAAAATCAGATGACATAGTGCACCTTCAAAAGCCAAATTAATCAATTTAATTACAAGTACCTTGAGGGGTTTCATTCTATTAGAAAGAGTCTGCTTACATCATGCTTTTCCAAAATAATCCTATCAGTGCATTTACTCAAGCAGATGAATCTTGAGCTGTCCTCTGGGCTTCAAAAAATATGTAATAACTTGCTGTAATAATATTAACAGAGAAGTGGGGAAAGGTTCAGTTACTAACACTACACAATCCACCTCAAACCTTGTTTTTTTAAATATTTTTTCAAGTCAGAAGCGTAATTTAAGGATAAGACATTGTTAGCTATCCTGCCTTGCTTGGGGCTTTGCTGCAGAGTGACAGGTCTTTCTTCCTCCGTAGACTGGATGCTCTAATTACACCTACTGCAAGTCAGAGCTACACTACTACAGCATCAATGCAAATGTCAGATGTCTTTTCACTTTAAACCGTCTACTCTCTAATAACAGTGTCTTATTTCCAGGAAGAGTTTTTAGGAAATTTCTTTATATTTAGATACCCTTTATTTGTCTCCTTCATCTTTATGTCTCTAATTGTGTTCAATATCATATTTCTTTTCAGAGGTCTGAGAGCAGTGCTTTGAAAGTTTATATGTTAATTGCCAAGGTCAAAAGAAAGAGAAAACATGCTCTGATTGTTTAATGACAAGTAGTGTGATTTGAAACAGAAGTTTAATGGACTACTTTGTCTCTTAATAAAAAGTACTGTTTCAGGGATATTGAACATCTGCAATTTAATTCAAAGCCACTCAGTATAATACAACAGGTTTAAAAATATTTTTAACACTCTTTTTGTACAATTCAAAAGCTTAGTAAAAGCCTTGCAAGTAATTTGGCCCTTGTTCAGGACAGTCATCTATAATGCCACTCTTGAATATGCTTGTAAAGCTTTGCTGTTTGATACCTGTTCTGCTCTGAAAAGCCAGTGTCCAAAGCACACGAGTAGACTTCCTTGCCATTTCTGCACCTTTGTCAAAGATGACAACTGTCTTTGGTATACATAAGAGAATTGAAAATTGGCCTGTTATCATTTCTAAGAACCTGATCCTCCCTCCACTGAAATAAACAGTGATTTACAACACCTCAAGTAGAAGCAAGATCTATATTGCTACAGAACACTTTATTACATTACACAGTACTGAACAAACTTTAAACACTGCAGAGAATCACAGTGTCTTTGGCAGAACAAGAACATTTTTGATCATAGCTGATTCTCCTCTCATTTGATTCCTGCAACATGAACGAATTAATCCAGTTTCTTGACTTATTTGTATCTGGTTTCCAGTAATAACTATGTTAAACCAGTTTTAAACAGTACATAGATCACCCACAAGATATTATCTTACATGTATCAGAGATGAGCAATTAAGTGGTGCACTTGCAACTGGATGTAACATTTGTTTTTTTTAATAAACATATCATCAATCTGTTCACACAGGAATGGTCTGGTTCAGTTTGAATAAATGGCATTCAAGCTCCCTTAACAAAATTTTTCCCTTAATAAATTTTTTCTTTTAAATTTTCAGAGCAATAAATGTGCATTTAAACCTTTTCTTGTCTATGTGTACTGTAATTTTGTGCTAGAGGACTGTACCTCATTCATTTTGCGTTCATGGCATCTAAGTCTAAAATCTAGAAAAATAAAATAGTTTGTTTATTGTGCTTATCCTTATTGGAGCTATGGCAAAATGCCACACTGCTGTTCCTTGTAACTGTCCTGCTTCTTTGGATTTCAGTGTCAAGTAATAATGTTTGGAAAAAAAAATTAAAGAAATTTTGATTTTTTTTAAGAAAAAGGGACCATGCTCCTGGCTTTCAGCCCAAGCAAATATAAAATGTATGGAAAATTCTGATATGTAAAATGCATGGTTTATCTGGTCTTCCTTCTTCAGTAGATGAGCAGTCCCAAACCTCAAACAGCTGACAAATGCCTACCATTTATGTATAGTAGATGTTACTGATCAGTCAAGATATATCTCTCACTGTCTTCCGGTGCAGGTGTGGCTTTGGAAATAAGTTGCTGCAACTTTCTTTCAAGAAAGATTAGGAAAGAGTTCTATTGGCATCGGGAAAGGACTGCACTGACCCACTCACAGCTCCCTGCATAACAGCCTGCTCTTAAAAATTATTGTGTGAAAGTGACTTTTCAACGGTTATGACATAGCTATAAAATATTTCTATTTTCCAGGATTTAAAGAAATGAAAATGCACTTTTTTTTTCTGTATTTCTCCCTACCTGCAGCCATGTATCCCTTGTGAAATGTCTGCTTACCTACTAATGGAATCCTCAGGCCTATTTATTTCATTTTTATTTTCTACTGAAACTGAAACTCTTTGGACAGTTACAAGTCTGTAATGCTGGGAAAAAGGGTTCCTTACACATAACTGATTCCCCTTGTCATTTTTGCAAGTAGCCAATAAATAGCCTAACACCAGTAATAAGCTAAAGGCACATCAGTCAACACATAAAGGGGTGGGGGTGTTTTTTGAGTGGGGAAGTTGCTTTTGAACTTCCAATTTATTTTCTTATTGCTGAGGAAGAATTCTCCTTTCCTGAATGTTTTGTAAATGCAATATATATATTTTAACTTATTTACTTCTTTGAAACAACAATGCATTTTTTGGCAAGTGAAAACCAGTTTATCTTTTTATCCTGAAGAAAGTCTGCTTGGAGACAGCTTGACATATGCTTGTTGTAAGATGTTTCTTGCACATCATAGAAGCTGAATTCATTTGGTAGTCAAAGTAAAACAATGTTTCTGATTCAGTTTGCAACTTCTCTTGAAAAAACATGAATTTCAATACTAAATGAGGAGTTCCACATTACAATAATCTTGGCAGCACCTCAGAATTCATGGTAGCAAAGTTCTTTTTGGTGAAATGAAATTGGGAGGAAATCAAGAGCTTTTCATTTTGAAAACAATTCTTTATTTACAAAAAATTGGGTTTTTTTGTTTTTTTTTTCTGCTTTTGGTTAATGAATTCCACTGGTTGGCAATTTCTTGAAAGATTATTGTTCATTATCATTCTTAATTGGTCTTTCATAACTTTAAATAGACAACAGGAAGCCTAGTATTTAAAGAGAGGCAAGCTTCTCAGTGGTCAGTATCTTTAATCCTCTGAAACACAGACAGGAGGCATTTTACCTTCCTCTAATTTTTTATTTCCTAGAAGGTACCAGTGATCAAAAATAAATAGCAGTGATCAAAAATAAGTGTCTTGCAGTCATTTGCAGTCAATAATTGAAAGTTTCATTCGTACATTTTCATTTTTAGAAGTGGGAAATGCTATTGTAATTCAGTTTAGAGTGGGCTTCCTTTGCCTGTCACATTCTTCCCAGCAGCACTTCATGTCTTGAACCGGGATAAGGCCCAAACACAAAATTGAACTCAGGGTTGATCTCACAAATCATTCTTATATGAACAAGGAAATATTAAGTTCTGGGCTTCTGGTCTTGAGTCCTTTGTAATCTTTAAAATCAGAGGCAAGGGAAATAATGTCTTTCTTATTTGTATTGTGATTGTCAAAGCAGGTAAGACTCATTTCAGCTGTTCATGGCTCCATTGCAATATTTGACGAGAAAGAGTTTTCTCAGGAAGAAAAAAATATGAACATTCTCTTCAGCACTTGTGGATGTCAAAGTTTAGTGGTATTTAAATGTAGATTTTAAAACATATGTAGTGGTGCTGAAGCTGAAGTGAAAATACCTACATTAACGTTAACATTAAGTCAGGCCCAGAGTTCAATTGAATTATTAGGATATATATTGGAAACTTAGCAGGGAGTTGGGAGAATTGGTATTTTGTGGGGTTTAGGTTTGGGTTTTTTTAAGAAAGAAAACTACTGTGTGCATATATTTATCATACATAATTGTAAACAATATTTTGGCCACAACGTCATAACAGCAGATAATGGAGACCTTGAAATGCTGGTATTTTTTGATGGCAAATCCTAGGATGCTAATATATGTTATAGGCATGAAATATTTCCTTGAGAAAACACCATGCATCCCACCAGAGACTTTATATGTGAGTGAAAACTGTGGGAGCCACTGGAAGAGCGTGCCTTTACATTTTAAGTGGACAAGCAGTTTCAGAGAAGAAGGCAGCTGGCAGAGAGATCCATGATCAGCTAACCTAAGCAGGAGCTCCACTGTGCCATTCTGGCATTTTAATTGTACTGTTATGTAATTTTTAAACAGCTGCATCATTATGCAAATGTTTGGTAAAATGAACAGCCTTAGGTACCTTAGCTAACCATCAGGGCTTGTCTGCTGCTGGAACTGTTACCCTTAGTCTATCTGTCTTATAATGATTAAACATAATGTAAGAAATTTAGTGGTTCAGGCCAAATAATTTCTACAGAAGGTCCTCCCAAGGGCACCCCCTCTGTCTCTTTCTGTGGACTGAACACGATTTTCTCATGATTAAAATTCAGGTGCAGAGTTCTTAATCAGGCACAAATAAACAAGAGTTATGCTTGTGCTGGGCTGACAGCGTGGGAGAGCTGGTGGCTTTGCTCTGAGGACATGCCACTACCACATGCTTCCCCTGGAGTTTGAACATGGTGGTCACCACAAGTCTATGCGTGCCTTTGCACAGCTAGAAGGAGCATTTCCTTCACTTGGAGAATCACTGAATGTCCTGAGTTGGAAGGATCATCCAACTCCTGGCCCTGCACAGGACCACCCCAAGAATCACACCCTGTGCCTGAGAGTGTTGTACAAATGCTTTTTGAAGGCTTGGGGCATGTGTAGATAAGCTGTCTTCTGCAGATGCTGAAAACTGAAAGTATAGTGTGAGAGTGCTGGCCTAGCTGTAATCGCAGCACAAGTGGGCGTGATGATGGCATGTGCAGCATCGGAACAGGAAAATTCAGACACAACTGCAGGTACAGAGCTAAATGGAAACTTGGGACACCATTGTCCTAAGCAGTCTCAAACACATAATTACACAAAACCAAGATTTTGAGGGAGAAAGACCAAGGTAGTTCTTCTGAAACACCTTTTGACACTTTTCAACAGCTACTTCAAAGTGTGTGTGTCTGTGTGCCTGCATGTGTGCGTGTGCTGAGAAGGAGCAGCACACACAGGACACACTTAGCTGGTTTTGAAAGTTCTACTGGAAATTGCTCTGTTCAAACAATTCTTTGAATGGAGCTTTGCTTCTGAGCCTTCTTCACAAAGAGACTACGAGGCGATGTGGACCAACCCACGCAAGGGAACTGTAAAAGCGTAGAAATGACCTGAGTGAGGCACGGCAGAATGAAATGTCCCTTAGAGCCTGTAGGGAGAATGCTGTTCCAGATTTCCTCCTCCCCCCCGCACTTTTTTAACTTAATCTAGATGAATTGTCAAAAAAAAAGTAGCTGGAGGAATTCAGAGAGGGAGCATATTTATTGAATATGATTAGATTATATTTACCTTATTTAAAAATGCTTTTATTGATCCTGTTTCCCTCTGGATTTTTATGGATGCATTTGTATGCATTTATATACATCTTTGTGTAAATTTTATAAATAAGATTTATTACTATTACAGGGCCTTTCATCAAGACAGCTGGATGTGGAAGTCTTTGTGTATTTATGGGAGAGGCATTTTTGTAAGAAAAACATTTTTCACAGTCTGAAAACTAAGCAATAAAGGGCATGTTGGCAAAAGTATACCACAGTCCACAGCAGTATAAATGCTATAAGTGAAAGCTCTGTTTAGAAAAGGAGGCTGTATTTAACAAAGGCAAGTACTAGCTGACTAATATTTATGTTTGCCTTTCCAGCAAGTGATACTGAAATTGCATGCAGGACAGTGGGCTCTCAGCAGAGAAGGTGCCAGATTGCTCCAGGTAGGTCCTAAGTAAGTGTTACAATCAAAATGAGTCACTGGAAATTCTGTCAGGTGATGAGAGCGGATCCAGTGTAAGTTACCTGCGAAAGGAACGAGGCTGGAAAAGCCGAGCAGAGCCTGGAGAGGGATCTCCGAGGAGGGTGAGACATCGGCAGGTGGCAGCATCGCCACAGCCCTGGCAGCCCCGGCTGGGTGACAGCCCCCATCACTCCCGCTGCAAGTTTTACATATGGAAAGTTCTTTGACCTTTCACAAATTTATTGTCACCCTGGTTGAGTGGCACTAGGTGCAAATAGTCCGCCCCTCCTTCAGTGTTTGCCTGTGACTGGCTCTGGTAATTAGAGATTTCCAACTCTGCGAGCTGCTCGGCTCATTTGTTCCACTCATTGTTTTTGCTACGTGACACAACCTAAATTCTCCAGCTTGTATTTACATGAGCCGGTTCTCAGCCTCACGCAGAGAGGAACCGGGCTACAGTCCACTAGAGCTGGGAGAGGATGGGATTGTGCGAGGGAGCGTGGGGAGAGGCAATGAGGTTTGGGCTTGTTCGTGGCTGTCTGTAATGAGCGTGAGTTTGGTGTTCAGAGCCGGCACTCAAGTACCATTGTTAAAATCAGCAACTCTGTGCGGAATTTCAAGAGCAGGCTTTTAGAGGGATTCCTAAAATAATCTGAGCATTTTGTTTGCGCTGGCACTTCTGGCTGATAAATGCATGCATAAATGTCAGCGTTTGTTAGTGGATATATTATACCCGCATACTTACAATGAGTGAACCGTCCTGACCAAGACATTGTAATCAGCCACCTCGTTCTGATGTCAAATAGGAGGAGATTCAAGGAGGTTTTTTTTGTTTTTTTTTTTTTTTTTTTTTTGTCTTTCTCTACCCCCCACTTTACCCCACCTCAGGCATATAAAATACACTTTCCAAAGAAGGGTCCTTCTTTTCAGGTTTTATCAGACTCAAGAATCAAAGGTCAAGCTCCAAATAATGACGCCCTCCCTCCCCCNCAACCGCTCATTTCACAGTGAAGTTAGTTTATCTTCAACTACAATCCAATTAGACTTTCACCCCTGACACACTGGTGAAGTGATAGTATTATTTTTTTCTTTTGATTGTTTTTAATCTAACTGCTACTGTAGACACAGAATTATTCAGCCTTGATTAAACATTTTCAAGCTGTCTCAACAAGCCAATCATGTGCACATACATTTTCACACACGTTTCTCACAGTAAATTAGTAACAGTTGCTCATATGGTTAATAGTTCAGAAAATGAAGTTCTGCCTTCAGATGTATATTGTACTGCCACAATATACACCCCAAATTGACACTACATAGTTGTGTATGCAGGTTCTACTTAAAGTGATGGTAGACTGAAGCACCAGGATTCATTAAATCGAGCAGAGTTTCTCATTAAATGTGTAGATTGACACTCAGAACTGACTGTCATTTGGGGTTTTTTTCAGCTGTTTTTCCATACCATCAATGCTTTATTTAGAGTGAAACTTTACCACTCGGTGGCTGAGAGGTAGCTGGTTTGTGGGGGGAAAAAACAAGCAGAAAAATACCTTGCATTATTGTTTTTCTGGAAAAGACAACTGAAACTTTTCAGATTTAAGATCTTGATCTTGTCTTCTCCTTATTTTTTTCCTGTGTAATTTATACTCTGAACAATGTATGTTATCTGGTTTGCAATGTGCAGAGTACACATTTACATTTGTTTTCTAAAGGAAACCCAGTTACTTCTCATCTATTTTCTATAATAATCTCCTCTGCAGAGGTGTTAGCAAGTATATTTCATTTTAACTGTGCCCTATAAATCCTTCATGGAAAATTCCAATTAATATGGTTATGCAGCAAGCTGGGCCAAAAAAATTAACTGATCTTTTCTTGCTCAGCAATGTGACTTGATGAATACAGGAATGGAACAGACTGAATGCAAAAATACTCTTTCTCCTTAAGGAGCTGGAGTCACCGGGTTGCCACTCTTTTGCATCTTAACATAAAAATCTATAAGACTGCACCTTGTGGTATTAAGAGATAACACCAGAATGCTCTGCCCCATGGCAATTTGCTGAGATGCAAGATATCAGTGCCCTGAGACTCTCAAAAGATTTTTTTCTTTCCATAAACATGGAACCTCAATCACTGAAGACCAGAACTTGAAGAACACTCTCACCATAAATCAGCCTTCAGGGAGAATGCTGACTTTGGGAAGCAAAATTATAAATGTTGGACATTAATGAGCCAGAGAACTTGGAAGGGACATCCTTCTAAAGTGGAGGGAAATCTTCAGGATGAAAAAACCGTTTTTTAAGAACATTAAAAAATATGAACTCAGTGGAACATTGAATGAGCACATAACCTTGTAAGGAAAAGCCTTCAGGGGAGGGGGAAGTAGGGTCATGAAGGCTCCCATGTTATATCCTGATGGCCTCCTGGGTGCGATCAGAAGAGGTTCATACAATGTTTGGTTTTTGTTACATAGCCATACATCTGGCTTGGGACATATTTCACAGTACCACAGAATAGCTGAGGTTGGATGCCATCCAGTCCAACCCATCAGCTCAATTAGGGTCATGTCCAGACTGCTTTTGAATATCTCTAAGAATGGAGACTCTGCCACATCTCTGGGCAGTGTGTGCCAGTGGTCAGTCACCCTCAGAGGCAGAGCCTCCTGTGTTTCTATTTGAACTTGTTGCCTCTGGTCCTGTCACTGGGCTCCACTGAAGACCTTGGATGCCTCCTCCTTGCACCTGTGCTTCAGGTATTTACGTGCGAGGAGAGATATTCTATTCCCTGCATCATCTTCATGACCCTTTTCTGGACTCTTCCCAGTAGCTCCATCTCTCTTGCACTGGAGACAGACCTGAACACACCATTTTAGACGTTATTTTCCCAGAAATAACAGCGGCTTCCTCAGCCTGTACCACTCGATAACCATCAGCAGACAATGTGCATCACCAAACTGAGAGAGGTGGGCACGGAGCAGCACAAGTGAGATACTGCTCCCGGTTCACAGGGAGAATTAGGAGGGTTCTTTTTCCTACCCTCGTGCAGCTGATGGCCCTGAGCAGTGCAAGGGCTACAAACGCAGTTTGCTCATATTCAGAGGTGCTCAGATTCCATATGGATGGTCAGAGCGACAATTCACGCACATTTTCAATGTGAAAACTACTTCCACACATAATGTCCATACTACACATATGTGGGCTGGAGCCCTTATTTAGTTTTTAATAGAACATCCCAGTTTTCTGATTTTTTACATAATGTTCTAAATATTCTTAGAAAATTTCACAAATTGCGCAAAATACCCCCAGTCAAGTTCCCAAGTACAGATGCCAAAGTCGTATGTGCTTCTAATGGTGAAAAAGTGTGTTGAAATTGTGGTCAAGTAATTCTTTCTGGCATGACTCATTACAGTTTTTAAATTGGAATATTTGCAAAGTCTTTCAGCTCCATAATAAGGGAAAAAAAGGCCTTCCCCCCCCAAATGTTTCACATTAAAAAATAATAAACCAAGTTAAAAAGGAATAAGTGAGAAATATATGAAGCCAATTTCCACAAGAAAATGGCCTTGTTCTAGTAGAAATTTTGTTCAGTTTCCCAATTCAGATCTGTCAGACTTCATATGCCCTCATAAGCTGAGCTTAACTGTGTGTCAAGAAGTCCTACTAATGTTTAAAATTGCTGCACTGATATTGGTCATGCTTTCTCCTACCACGATTTGTATCTGTGCAAATCTTGATATAAATGCTACTTATGTGTTTTTGTATCTTTAAGTCAACAAAAAATAGTAAAATGCTAAAAACATTATGCTCCACGAGCATAATGTGACGAACAGAGAAAACAACATTTATGGATTGTCTTCTGAAAATGTAGTTACTGAAAGTGGACGTTTTGGATCAATACAGTATTATAAAAAAAATAGCAAAAGGATTTCTTAACGCTACAACCACTTACATTAAATAAGTATGTGACATTAATTACCTCAGGAACAGATTTCAGTGTGTTGCTTTCGATGCCTGAGTTTCTTCTACATTGCCCAGAGCTGTTTTAATTGCCTTGATTGAGCTTTAGAAAAAACTGACTGAGGTGAACCAAAAGGTGACTTGGACTGAATGGGTTCAATCTCAAAGCTTTCATCATATAGGAATGCAGCATAACCAATAGGCTTCATGAGGCTGGCTGGAAAGGACTGATTCTCTGTTTTCTTGTTGAAACTGGGAAGCAAGAGTAGTCATGAATGAAAAATACTTTCACTGAGAGAAAGTGAATGCAAGAGAGCGCATGGCTTTGTAGCATGGGGTCAGAGGACTGTATTGGCAGAGGGGTGTTGCTGGGATCACTGTGTTGAGTACCCAGATCACACCTTTTTTTCTGCCCAGGACTGGGTGCATCATGGTTCTCACTATTTCTTCTTGGCTACTTCAAATTCTTCCTTGCTCAGTTACTGGAATTTTTGAATTAATTTTTAAGCAGTTGATATAATATTTTTCCATATATACAGGTTATATAAGCTACTCTTCTAATTTTGAGTAGTGGAATCGTCCAATTTTGATTTACTTTGCCATACGTTTTGCAAAAATACATTTTAAATGGCCCTGAAGCTCCCTTTCTCTCCCCACAGGAAAATAAATTTAAAAGAAAATATTTACTGGAAACTTGGAAAGCACTGATATTTAAATAAGAAAATCTAATCTAGCTCATTCTAGGTATAATCTGTGCTGTGGAAACAAATCTCAGAAGGATTATGAATAGCAGAAATATCACATTTCTACATTGACTGAAAAATTCAGGTATATCTTTCTAAAATGCTTTCAGATATGTTGATGGGAACCTGTTACAGTGTTTTAGGGTAGCAATTAATTAGAGCTGGCTAGAAAATGATTACTGTGTCTTCATGTCTGAAAATGACATCTGTAAGATAAACTTGCAAGTATATTGCCACCCACAGTTATGTTCATCTATGTAAATATGTTCATATCTGCCAATGGTTAGCCTACACTGGGTACTGTTTTGGAAATCAGCACGTGTCATTAGCATACCAGAGAAGATAAGGTACTCCAGGCATTTATAACAGTAAGAAGCACTTGTTATACAAACTCTCAGTACATATCTGTGCACATACTGATCATACATTGTTTATTTTTGAAGATTGTGTTCTGGATCAGCTAACTGGGGAAAAAAAATATTTAATCAATTTTATTTTAGAAATTATTTTATAGTTCTGTTATCCTGCTTCCACTGTGTGTTTTGTGTTTGTTGCTCTTTAGATTACTCAAAGGATGACACTAGATAGTCATTGTAAAAAGTTAACACTTTTTCAGCATTTACTTAATGTTTTACTAACAGTTCTCTGTTTATGTAATTTTGCTGTAAACACAGAATGCAGTAGAGTACTTGGAAAAAGGTGATGGGTCATTGGGCTGCAGAGCTGAAACAAGGGTCACTTTCTAAGTTCTTCCTACCAGAAGTGAAAACACTCTGACCAAAAGGACACTCCATCTCAAGAAATTCTGGCAAAGATTGTGTTCCCCTCCACAGCCCAGAGGCATACAGACCTTGTACGTCACAGAGATCTTTGTTCCTTCTATGCATGTCTGAATGCGTGGCACTGATTTACCTGGATTATCTTAGTTGTCAGTACTTCTCTTCACTAAGTCCAAGTCTGTTTGCTCCTGCTCTGGAGCCAGTGCCACCTGTGAAGGTACTGGTTTCATGTCCTGTAGACGAAGCCGACCCCAGAGGAGGAGATTGTATTGTGCCGGGTGGTGGTTTATTTCACAACTACGTAAGAGCACCTTGTCTTCAAAACTAGCATGGATGGTTTATTTTATCCTGAGGAGTTACATCTGCACAGAGGCCTGGTGAAATGCATTTGGTGACTTATGCTATTATCACGCTTTCCTTAAGAGTTATTTGGCTAGACAGCATGCACAAAGAAACCAATTTACAGCCTGTCGATATTGCCATATTTGTAAAGTAGCCTGGAAGTCTGACTGGCTTTCTAGGCCTTAGCACATCAGCACATCAGCAATTTGCCTCAGGATCTGGCTCCTTAAAGATTATGGTGATGACTACAGCTTTTAAGTAAATGATCCCACACTTACATTTCTAGATGCAAGCTCCAATTTTGTGATAAATCAAAGCACTTCATGCTCTGCTTCCTGGAGGTCACAGCAAAGCTAAAGCGGATTTGCTTCATTTATGGTTCTGAGATATATATTTTGTGAATCTCTTTCTTTTCCCCTTCTGCCCCAGAGTAGCAGCACAATCAGAGGATGCATTACTTGTAGGCAGTGCCTGCATGTTATGCCAAGGGGGATTCTAGCTTACAGTAATTACATTTTTATAAATACTGTATTGTTCTAAGTTGCCTCTTTTTATAGTTGAAAATATGAAGTTCCTTTGTCATTTCCACATACAGATTTTCTTGAGCTTTGAGAGAAAAAGAGGAGGGATGGCATGGCATGAGGGGTATTTAATCTCATTTTCCATTCATGACTCTTCTGTCCTCCCTATTGCCCAGAGAAACTCAAGTCTAACCACATGCTTCAAAACAGAAGAATACTGTCCAAGAGGGCAGGATTATACTTAAGTTTGCATTTTAGTTAAAAAGCGGCAAAAAGACTTTGAAAAAACCCCAAATCCTTCCTTTAACAGGGCAAGAACATGTTCCCTCAACAGATACAGGCTATATGTGAAATGCATAAATGCCTATTTCTTATTACTGAAGAATTTATACAAGGTACCTGAATGATTCTCTCCAAGGCATTTCTCACACCTGGTTGAAATACTATATGGCTTCTCTGAGGGAAAATTAATCTACAGTTTTCTATAGAGTACCATGGGATAAAATAAACAGTGCTTTAATATCTCTTCTAAAGGACATACTATAAAAATAAAAGTGACACATTTTTTTACTTGTTTTGAGTGCACAATTTTTCACACCACAAGTAACTATGTAATTTATTGGAAATTACACATTTACTTTATTCATTAGTACTTGTAAAAAATAATTGAATTACTTCTAGCCTATTCTAGTTTTATGGAAAATGAAGAATGACTTGATTCAAACATTATTAAATAAATTAAGTAATTCTTTATGAAGCATTTATTTCTAGACTGCCAGGACTTTCAGCTGCAAATAAGTCTCTTAGACCAGGGTAGAGATTAGTTCAGTGAAAGCACAGAGCTTCCCATTCTCACTTTATAACATTCATCCCATTAGATCCTGCAAGATCTGTAACTCACGGTAACAGACAGAGAACAAGAAATAAAGGGAGAAGGCAGATATGTGGAAGGAGATGGAGAAGGAAAGAGCTTTCCTTTATCTGTAAGAAATTCTTCCGGCCAAAACTAGGAAACAGTAAGGTGAAACAGGAAGGTAAAAAAAAGTGCTTGTCAATTAGAGTAAGTTAAATATATTTTACTAGTTTGGTAGCAGCTCGCTCTGCTTCTTTTCTATGTTTTTACTACTTGCAGATGTGCTGTAGCATGAAGGCTACTGTAAAGTATGGCAGTGTTCCACAAAGCAGAACGCTACAATCTTTGCCAAAAGGATGGACTGTGATCACACAGTCAACACTGATCAGTTTTATGGTAAAAAAAGAGAAAAATCAGTCTACAATAGGGAAGGAACTGTTCTGTAGGTGCTGTAGATCATGTGAGCTGGGTAAAATTCACCCTGTTATGATCACAGATCCAGATGAAGCAGCTTCAGACCAGAAGCCATTTTCTCTGAGACCTTGTAGAAGTTCCACAAAGGAGAAAATGGCAAAGAACATCTCCAGGTACAAACAAGAAAAGGAGGAAGAAGTAGGAAATATAAGGCACGTACAGAAACTTCCATTCTTAGAAAAAATACATGCAGCTAATAATGAAAGAATCTGCTAACATCTAAGTGATAACAGAAAGGAATAAACACCCAACAGGGAGTTGTGAGGGGCAAATGATATCAAAACAATTACCTGACAGGCAAAGGAAGAAGCTGACCATATATACATCTTTTGGGAATGCATTTTGCACGGTGGTCTTAAAATTAAGCTTGAAAAAAGTGGTTTAGGTCAAATCGTTACTAGTTTATTAACAGTACATTTTCAAAATGGAAGAATGCAGTGAATGACACACTGACAGAGATCTGTCCTGATTTGAGTTTTTCACTAGAGAATTGGGCAAAGGACTTGAAAAGATGCTTAAGGAACCTGTTAGATTGGCTGAGGCATGAAATACATAGGTGGACATGATTAGAATAGAAAAAGAGTTTCTGAAAAATTGAAAAGATAAAGATACTGAATCAACAGAGCACTATATTTAGATAAGAATAAATAGTTGCAAGAACAAGTGCAAGCTGACTAGGCAGGAGGGCTGAAGCAGAGAACCTTGTGGGGTTGCAGTGGGCCCCAGAATGAGTCAATCCTGCCAATGGTGTCACTAAAAGACAACTACCACCATGGGCTTTTAAGAATATACCCTGAAAAACGTGATCTACAGCACCAAGCATGAGAGAGTTCAAGAAGTATTTGGACAATACTCTCAGGCAGCTGTTGTGACTCACGTGGTCCTGTGCAGGGCCAGGAGCTGGATTTGATGATCCTTGTGGTTCCCTTCCAACTCTGTGATTCTGTGATTATGCCCTGCTCAGTGTTGGAATGGCCCAAGCTGACACACCATGTTCAGTTTGTTAATACCATGCTTCTCACAAGAGGAAAATCAAATTAGTAGAAAGATGAAAAAGATCAGAAACTTAGAAAATGTGACCTGTTAGAACAGGTTGACTGAAATAATACTATTTAGCTTAGACAAAGACAGATATATTTTTTTATATTGATGACGAGAATAAACTTTTTTCCTTTTTGGCAAAAATGTACTTGTTCTGCATTAAAACAGACAGACAAATAAATCCTTCTCTGAAAGTAACAAGTACGTGGTTCTGACAGGGAGTTTTGTGGGATCTCTAGCACAGGAGTTTCCAAAAACATTTGGAATATGTCTCTGCTATGAATGTAGAAAGTAGAGGTGGTCCTCGGCTGATAGGTGGATGGGATGATCCTGAAAGTTCCTCCTTTCCTATGGCCTGTGACTTGTGTAGGAACAGGTGACCAAGGAAATTGGTGGCTCATAGATTTTATCATGGCAATCATGATTTCTGAAAGCAGACAACTACTAATAGAGAAGAAAAAAGCCCTGAGGCCTAATTACAGTTTTTGTGAGACCTTTCATACCACACTGATGAAAAGAATCCATAGGAATGTAAAGAAGCTATATAATCAGCCTCTGTCCCATCCTTAATATCAGACACAACTGCAATGCAATATGTAAGTAGAGCATTTTGATAAAACATCTATTTTCTAATTAAGAGTCTTCATCTGTTTACAGTTTCAAAATAGGTGCTTTTTCAAAATCAGCTACAATGTACTGAAAAAGAATGAAAAGAAGGAGAAAAATAACCACAACAGTTACTGGTAGTCATGTGTGATATACAGCAGTCTGAAGAGCAGAAAACAGAAATTTTCCAATGTTCCTCACTGCAGAGATTAAAATACATAAGGAATCTGCTTGTTTTGTTTTATATTCTTAATGTACCTGTGTAATGGTCTGCATGCATATGAAAAACTTTCTTTAAAAATGCATTTCGAAAATTTATTGCAAAAGTCAAAGCTTTGCAGTAAGACCAAACTCATGTCTCTTGGTTAAGTGAACTTGCTTAAGAAATATTTTCAGGTAACACTTTGCCCCATAAAAATCTCTTAGGTGGACAAACAAGATTAAAAGCCTGAGATTTCATGCTATTCAGAGCTGAGAGGCCTTAATCATTTTCTCCCTCATGTACAATCACTGCTGCTACACCACTGTTTTTGGAGAGTAAACAGCATAGCTTGGGTTCCAGTCTAGAAGGAACTGAATTTTAAATACAACTGTTCCTAGCTGAAGATTCCTGGAGGTATTGCTGTGGATTCGTAGCTATTTCTCCTTTCTGTGGTTTTTCTTGCTCTAATGTCAACCAGACCTCAGGAGAGGTCCAACTGAAAAGACTGTTATGGGTGTTTTTTTGTCAATTCTTATAGCTGACCCCAGCACCTTCAAATATTTTGGAGTCACCATGTCCACAGCATGATGGGTTTTTTTTGGTTGGTTTCTGTAACTGAAGGTATTCCATGGTCCAGAACATGGCCAGATTTTATAACCAGCCTCAATGTATATGTAAGTGTTATACTGCTGACACAAATTTAGCGATTAGAATATTTTCTAAGAGAGGGACAAGTTCATCAAATATGTGCTTTCTATAGGTAATAAATGACAGTTAATCAAGGTAAAAGATGTAGTAGCATATAATTAAAATAAAATACTGGAAGATTCAGAAATGACTGAGGGTAGGAAATGACATGTAGGGAAGACAGTATTCCTTTAGCTTACCAGTGGAGGAAGAGGAAATATGGATTTTCATTAATAACTGTTGACCCAAAGATTATTTGTACTTTAGCAGGATGTTTTTTTAGCTTTGAGCAAATTTTTAGTATTGGTAGAGAAAAAGGGAGAAACACCACATTATTAGAATAGTATGTTATCTGTCTTCTGATATATTTGCAAGGAAAAGATAGCTAAACAGATTTTACCAGAAAGTTTGCCCTTAGCCTCATCTGCCCTAAAGGGCTGAATCCATAATCTGTGTTCTTCTGGTCACAATATATACTTGCATTGCCTAAATCATTTTGCTTAAAATTATTTTGTTCCATATGACAGTGGGTTTTTTTGGGGAATGATTATGCTCATCATCCGTGATTTTGCCATCACTGGGTTAGTGTCTGAGCATCAGATTTCACGTCTGTACACTTATTGAGACCATAGAAATTCATCCTACTATCTTCTCCCTATAGGAGATGCCAAGGCAGATGAATTTGTAAAATGGTTATGGCATCATAAATTTAAAACAGACACTGTCTGTGTTGCAGTACCCCACCCCCTTGTGTCCCCTCGGGAGATCTCCACAACAGCTTCCCACTACTGCTTGGAACAGTTGCAACCCTGCAGTTGAGGGCTGCACAGGTAAAGTGGTGGAATGCTGTCTACTTTGTGCTTGTTCAACAACCTTTTGATGTGCTGCATGAAAGCAAAAGATGGTGAACACAGCGGGGTTTCTTAGTCCAGGTGCCACCAGAAACCAGGACACCAGGCCAAGCATGCAAGCAACCAAAACAACTCTGCCTGCACATGCTCTTCCTTATAGGCTTTCCAAGGCCAAAATGGCTAACATTACATTATGATTGTGTCTGTAACATTTTAATGACATCATAAAGTTTCTTTTTCAGTATAAAGGATAACTTTATGATGAGCTCATCGAAGGAAGCAAAAATATTAAATGAAAAATAATTAAGACTGCTATCTGTGCAAATATTGCATTGACAGTATTATATATTTTCTGTTTTCCAAAGATTGTATTTAATGATAACTAGCACAGAATTCCCAAACTTCATCAAGCTTTCATCGTTCCTAATATGATAGAAATCCAGAAAGATCTTGACCCAGCTTTGAAAGTCCATGTTAAACGGTGTAAGTTTTTATAAATTAGAACTGTACAGTCACCCTAAACCTCCACAATTTCTTGTCTCAGGCGTTAAAATTTCACTGATAATACTCTTTTCATAAATCTTGGCATTTCTGTTAAATTATTCATATGGTGCTATATGAAAACACATGACAATTTTTTCAAATGTATTCGTCCAGCATCTTTCAATCAGCTGAGATGCCTCTCTGCTGGGTATTTTTCTGAATCTTGCCATCTGAATGTTCTGAATAAATTTTAGTTTATTCAATAAGTTTCACTCTTGTTTCCAAGTGTTTCTTTTATGATTTCTACAGCTTCACTTGTATTACCCTTCTACTTTATATTTTCTTGTCTCGATTTCCCTTTCTATCTGCCATGTGCTCTGTTTTGCCATTCTTGCAATCTATTGTTTTAGTGTTGAAAAAGATACTCCTTATTATCTGATCTTCCCTGGATGTGCTTAACTTTGTGACATTCTTCTTCTCTGAGTGACCTTTGTAACATAAACTTTCACTGCTGCCTCATGAAAGTGTATTCTGAGAGTAAAGTCTGGCACACCTTTAATTCTTAAATACAGAAGTCACCCTTCTTGACATTCCCATATCCCCCTCCCATGCTTACATTTCAGCAATATGAAAATTGCATTGGATTGCTAAGTTGCATTTACCTTTTATTTTTTGCTAAGTTGCATTTACCTTTTGCATTTTACCTTTCCATTTTCCTTTTATGAATTCCCTTTTATGGAATTTTACATTATTTATTTGGTGTTGATCCAGAATGTGAAGAAATAGAGAGTGGGTTTTCAACTGAGAAAGTAATTCAAGAAAAATGAAGCAAACAACAACCAAATTCAATAATAATAAGTATCTTTGTTAATTTGGGGTAAATTGCAAATATGTTTTGGTTATTTCTAGCACAGAAGTCTTTAGAGTCTATTATCAGGGTTAGTCCCAAAAATCAGAAATAATTTAAAGCACAAAAATGACATGGGGTAGGTTCAATTTCTAAAACACTCAGAGCATCATGAGTATGGAGAGGAGCAATGAAGGTAACACAAACTATCTTAACTCTCTGCTTATCTCATCACTTTGAGAAAAGTAGAGAAACTTCAGCAAACTATCAGAATGCAGTACTAGTGTACACCAAATAGCGATCACAGCCTAGTGTTAGTCCTTACCTTAATACACCCCTCCAGGACTTAGGAGCTTGTTTTATTTTCAGCTTATACTTGTAGGATTTACTGTAACACCCTATGACTTTTGTGGCCTTGAAAATTCAGGGAGGTCTCTTTACTGAATTCACTGAAGACCCAACTGAGAAAAATATGTTGGTAAAAAGAAACCCACATAGAAATCAAGACAGTTTAAAGAAACTTCTAAGTACTTTTCACTTTATTTAATGATTTTTTTTTTTTTGAAAGAGCAGAACCTTCAGATTGGATTTTCAGACTATTTCAGAGGTGAAAAATTGGTCTGAAAATCCACAATTATGATCCTTGCATCAGACTTTGTTGCGTGTCTACTAAACAGGAAGAGAGCATGACAGGTTTATCTATATTATAAAAGAATGTGAGTGGAGAAAGAAAAGAAAAATGTGAACAAAAATAACTGATATTATTTCATTATCCTGACTGGAGCCTTGTGTAAATCCTAATGAACATTTCTGTAATTTTCTTTGAAACACCACAAAAATTACAAGAATGACAACAAAATACTGTTAAGGTTAGTTTTCAGAAAACAGTTTTTATGTCCAGTGCATCATGTTTGCAATGTCCTGGACTTAAAAAAGGACACAGAACTGAGCCAATGAACATTAAGCATCTTGATGATTTCTCTAGGCTGGCATGAAAAATCCTAAAATACCCAGAATATCGAGTCAGAACAGAAATACTGATAATGTGTGTGTGTGTATGTGTGTGTGTGTGTCTTCTATCCCTGTCCACATCAAATGCAGATGGTGTTCTCCCATGGACATCAGCTGACCACAAAATAATTTATTCCTGGAAACACTTCCAACAGGTTATAAACGAAGAACTGAAGCTCCGTACAAATTTGTGCACTCTTTGGCTTCCCATTTCAGTCATATTATTATTTATTTGTGGCCTATCATCAAGCTTAAATTTATAGTACTTGTTTATTCAAGTGTTATTTACCTGAATTATCTACTGAACATGTTGTAGAACGGTCACATTTTTTAAATAAATCCATTATTGAATTGAATTGATTTGATAATTAGTTTCAATAACAATTTTCTGATCCCTGAGAAAACACATAAAAATATTTAATATGAAGGTTATGAAATTTTTAGGTAGTGCAGAAAAAAAATGAGAAGTCTATTACAACTAAAAAAAAAAAACAAAACAAAACCCCTGACACCAAACATTCACTTCCAAGAAAAGACATTTTAAAGAAAAAACCATATTTTTAGTCGAAACACTGCAGTCTGTTCTACTGAAATGATATTAATTGCATGCACTATGTTTTTTCTCAAGTAAGATTCTTAGCAAACTACACATCAAAACAAAACAAACTTTTCAGTAATAAATAGTGTAAAAATGTCATGCTGTTATATTGAAATGTGTGTTTCTTCTTAATGGGGTTGACTAGGTGGTTTATGATAATTTAATACAGAAGATCCCCTAAAGTGTTCAGGTCAGACGTTATGACTTACCTTTATGCATTAGATATTTGTATTAATAACCTCCTTTAAATCAAGGTGCTTGAGATAAATATCTCAAATATAGTTTTTATTTTTATAATCTAATTACCATTAAAAATTGCAAAAACTATGTCAAATTATAAAAAATATAATCCAGGTTAAGTTACTAGTCTCTAAATCTAAACAAACTCCTTTTTAATAGAAAAGACTAATTCCTTCCTATCCAGAAACTACTCAGGAGAAAATGCTATAACTGGATAGCAAAGGAAATTACTTTAAGCAAACATAATGGCTCTTTCTGGCCTTGAAGTTTAAAAATCTATTAAAAACCGCTCCTAATCCCAATCATAACCCAACTCCTTTTGCAAGCCTATAGCAAAACATGGCTTTACAGCTTCCCCAGAAGTTAACAAATATTCTCTTGACATTCAAGAAAAGTGTATAAGAGCAGGAAAGAACACCCTGACCGCAGAACTTCAGTTTTATAATCTCAGAAGATAAGAACATGAAATGACCATACTAGGTCAGGCTAAATGGTCATGTAACTCAGTATTGCAACTTCACGGGTGGCTACTATAGGGCATTTAAGTTCTCTTTATAAACTTTGACCTTCTGTTCACTTCATAGATTACATATCAAGCCTGGAAAAAAACCCAAACAAACAGTTTCTTGTTTTGTTATGAAAATTTTTTTCTTTTTTTCCCATGCTCTTAAAAAGTTATTTCAATTTTTTACACTCCTTAATGTGCGGGGTTTTTTTTTTTCTGTAATTTGTCTCAATTTTTGGTTTTTAAAAACTTTTTCAGCTGGCTATGAATAAGGAGGATAATTCCCTTTTTTTTTAGAATTACTATTGCTTTCTTTGCCTTTTCTGTTCAGCTGTATGGTTTCCTATATCTGAGAAATATTTTTTGGTGGTAGGAGTGATTCGCTGTTAATTTGAATGGCTTATACACGCTCCTTAAAAATTTTTGTATCACTTGTAGGCATTTTATCCTTTTTTTTTTTTCCCCCTGTTTATTTTAATTTATTTTTAATTAGCTGCTTTCTTTATGGAAGGGGGAGTTTTTTCTGCTGGTCGTTGCTACAGCAGAATAAGTCCTCCCAGGTAAATGTAAATCAAAAAATGTAACACTCTGCTAAGATGATATTGTCATTTTTAAGTTCCCCTAGAAAAAACAGCTAAAGAAATCCCCAATTTAACTATCACCACAAAAGTTCTATCAATACTGTGGTTTGCAGGTTACCACTTAACTTTGTGTGATACAGTAATAAGCAGACCTCATTTCCCATTAGCTTTGATTCTTGTTTGGACTCAGCATAAGTCATATACAGCCAGTAAAAATGTTCAAACCCCAGAATCTTTACTTATTTGCTCAAATCTGTTACTTCGAGATAATTCTATTTAGATGTCAGAATAAAGGCTAAGGAACTGTATAATGGACAATGGTAAAAGACTCCTTAAAGGAGAAAGAAGTGGTTAGGTCTTGTCTCTTATCCTTTGCTCCAAAGGACATTCTCCATAAACCCTACAGAAAAGATTTTTGTGATTCATCCAGAATTCCCTGAGGAACTATGACCTCAGCTAAAATGCAATCTGAATACCAGAAACTCCCCCAAAATAAAAATTGCTTCACTCAACCCCATGTTAATATGGGATGATTCATAAAACAGATGGAAAAATAGGGTCTTTCTTACTTTTGGGCCTTCCAATATACCCTCAACAGCATTTTCAAATAAAGCTTGGAAATTTTGCATTTTCTCAGTAGTTTTGGGTCAAGATAAGGGAAAGAACATGACTCTGCTACACTGTGACACAGAATGAGTTAGGAGTTAATTGTTTCTATGAATTCAACTTTCAGACCCCTTTATCTCATCTGAAGAAAGGAAATCAGAGTGACCAACTTAGTGATGATCGATGCAAAACATGACTTAGAACCCCTGATAGCTGACAGCTTCTTGTGCAACGCAGGGCTGGAGCTGCTAAGGCTCCTGGTATGTGCCTTTCCAGCTTCTCAGTCCAGGGAATTTTGTTCTGTTTCGACGCATTGGTGATTAACTGTTGTGGAAAATTTAATAGCGATGGCTTATGCAAATCGTGTGCTCTACAAGTAAAACAAATAAAAATGAGGAAATGTACACATTGTACCTTTGAAAGGTTGGGAGCAGTGGCGCAGAAGACTTGGGTTACAATAACATCTGAAATGAGCCTGGGAGTGGGAACATAGCAAGGCCTGTTTCAAAGGAGAGCCAGTTCACTAAACACCAGAGTGATTTAATGCACCATCAATTATTTCCTGCTTGTCACTTAAACAGTCTCCACATATGCATGGCAGGTCATGAGTGCAAAGAGGAGGTAGAAAGCATGATTTATTGGCTGGGGCAAACACCTGCGAATTAAGCAGCTCAGAAATTAGCCACAAGTAGCATATTAGTGCAGCTAATCAGGCACGGTTCAGTATTTCAGTTTCTTGATTTGCCCATAAATAAGGCTGTATGTGGCTGCCCTGGGGCGTTCTGGTGATTAACAGCCCTGACCTACAGTAAAGTGTGCAATCTAAACAATTTAGTGGGATCTGCAGGTGTACATCGTAAGCTTGTTGCCTATAAGGCTGCTACATTCAGTACATAGAAAGCTCCTGGTATCTGGATATCTTGTTCATACATTTAATCACACCATTTAATGATCAATTTTCTTTTCATTCATTTACCAGGGCCTGTTAGCATTAACGAGTTTTAAACTATGAGGCACTGATGCACAACTGTGAAACCCAGTTGTCTTCTCTGTCTTATTCAGATGCCAGAGAAACAAGATCACCACTCTTCGCTGTGCATTTTCATCTCTCCCACCTCAGTTGTTGACTTCCATCACAGCTGAAATGACAAGTTGCTACTCCATTATTTCGAGACCTGTGTTTTGCTGGCCTACCTGTTGATTGCTGATGTAAAGGTGCTGTGTGGAGCACTGTCGCCCTGAGTTTTGCAGTCTTTCTATGTTTTCATTCCTGTGGTAGAATTTCTCAGGCGCTTTTTCTGTAAGCATCAGGCATGTTTGCCTACCGGTCTCTATTATTATCATTCTTTTTGTTAGGCAGAGAATTATGATAGACTTTTGGTCTGACCAGTGTCACTGAGAGGTGGTAACCCCACCCTCCAATTCATGGTTGTCTCTAAAAAGATATATAACTGACTGAATAAAGAGCCGGGCCTGCTTCTTCCTTCTTCTTTGCCCCTTCTTGGCCCTACTTTGGCCCTTCTTGCTCTCTTGGCCCTGGCTCCTATCCTGACAGAACGGCGTCTGCGTGGTTCTTTCCTGTCTGAGTACGACAGAGCACAGCAAAGGAGGAGCCCATACCCAGAAAACTGCAAACTGCTGTTCTGGTTTTGCAAAATGCTGAAACAGAAATAAATGCCTGATCACTAGGTACTGGCATGCTAAGCACATGCGCTGGAGGAGGTGTGGAGGTCTCTTGAAACACTAATTGTGGACTCACATAAAGCTCAGCGGTAGCCATATCAACTTTAACTGTAAGAAAAATTACACTTATGGGAAAAAAAAGAAAGATATCCTCCCAAAAAGCAAGATACTTGATAAAGCATCCTTGTTACCCAAAGTATTCACAGCAGCCTTCTAATTCCTCACCTCCAAAAGAACACACGAGGACATGGGCAGGGATGAAGGTGAAGGGCTGGTGAGAAAGTTCTGTCATGTAGCCTTACTTGTGAAGGAATGACATTGCAAATCTAGAGCTGTCCATGTTTTCATATAAAAAGGTGCTGGAACATTTTAGGAAGGAAGGACAGAATCATAAAAGATGCATAATTGAGGAAAGGCAAGGTGACCACTGCCATTCACATTTTTCTCCTGCTGTATGAATAACATGGACTCCTGCTGTATGAATAACATGAATAACAGGACTTCTTGGACCACAAGACAGCGAATTTTTTTGCACAAATGATTTATTATTTTAACACTGAACCTTTAATTATTTGAGCAAAAATGTATTAAACATAAAAAGTAAGAACACTGATAGAGTTCACAAGTATGTTTCATAAGGGAAAACTTTATTCACAAGGAATACATAATTTCCTGTTTCATATTAAACATTAAATTTAATTAATTTTTTTTTCTTACAATTTTAGGTTTTTTTTCCATCACCCCATGCTGTACTGATGATTGCTGGAATACATGACTCAGTGTGATACTGACCTGACCTGGAATGACTTGGCTTAGGTTTCTAGACTGAAGACACCAAGGCCCAGTTCTTGCCAGTTGCTGTTCCTGACCCTGTTCATGGAATGCCCTGGTGGGTTCCTCTAGACAAGCACAGACAGCATGTCCCAGTCTTCTCACTAAAAGGCCACCCTGTACCTTACATGGGGTAGATAGAAGCACCTGTCAAGGTTGGTTCTTCTTGATCTAGAGGGCTTTTTTCTTATTGGGACTCAGTTACAATCTTAAGTTTCTTTCCGAATTCATATAACTTTATATTGGAACAGAGATAGTTACAGACTTGCTTTCCTTCACTCCCCATTTCTGCTCAGTAAAGTGATGCTGCGAGGGTGCACCATGTGCAGAGCAGGGTGGAATGAATGTGGTTTTGAATGTAAGGTGTTGGAAGACTGGGATAGATAGCAGAGCAAAATGTCTCATCCCTGTACCTGCCTACCTAAGTTTTCAGCCAGGCCTGGGTGCTTGACTGGGTAAGGACCATATTGCTCAATCCCAGGAAATATCAGCACTCCTGAAGAGTTGCCTGCCAAAGAAGCAGGAACTCAGAGTGCGAGTCCTTAAATCAGTGGCATAGGCACACTTTGTGTATTTCTCTGGGCTTTTTTTGGTTGGTTGGTTTTTGGTTTGTTTGGGTGTTGTTTAATTTTTTTTTATGTTTAGTTGTAGCAGAAATAAAATGTGACAAAATGTTTTCCCTGGCTGACATGAAAGACTGCTTTTTTGGAATAAATTTTAAAAAGTGCTCTTTCCTAGTGCATTTTTTCCCAGAGCATATTGTCCTCCTCATACCAGTACACTATAAACTCCTCATGTATTTAGTAAGAGAGGTAAAGAACTGAAAACAGAGGAAAACAGAAATGTAATGGAGAACTTTACAATATTGTTATATACTACAGTGACATTTAGATGAGTTACAAGGTGTGTATGACAGAAAACAATCACGAGTCTTTGCAAGTATTGAGAAGAGAATAAAAAATGTTCAAAATACAATGTAAAATCTAGAATAAAGATGGCAGTGCAGGAACAGAATGAGATCTATTAAAATGCTTTAGATCCATCACAGAATTTCAGGCTATGTCTTTGGCAAAGTTAAAGTAAGATTTGAAGGTGTATCTATGACTTTGAAAAGTGTATGGTATCATCACTTCACCAGTGTGTCAGAGCTTTTGTTATAAAACAGCCTTTGCCTTTTGGTAAAGGAGATGCTAAATTCCAAGTACAGTAAACTCAAAATGGCTACATAAACCCCAGCAGATTTTAAAAAACGTTAAAAAAACCAGATTTATTGTGGGAACTCTGAAATGATATCTAGATGATCCCCGAGCAGCCCTTGAGATGTCAGAGATGATAATACAGTAACAACATTTGGGAAGTATTTCTAGTTTTACACTTAGCCTTTTGGCAGGAATTTATTAAGACAGAATAAGCCTGTGACTTTTCAATTCCAAGTACAATTTGTTTCTCTAATATATCTGCAGGAGTAATGTGTGATGGAATTTTTCCTTTGCTGTGCCCAGTACTTGTGGGTGATGATGTGCTATAATAGGTTCTCACAAGCCATATCTCAACAAGATAAAACACAACACATGTACATCTGTGGCCCAGTGTCAATGCCTTAAATGTACATCAGAAATGCATTAAATCTTCTGATTGCTATTTTGTTTGTACAGCTTGTTGGTTCAGACTTTCCTCTGTAATGTACCCTGCTGATTGCCTTGAATTATTGGCATATCCTTGGTAGAACAAGCACACCTTGTCCGAAATTCAGCATTACAGATGTGGCTTGAATCCTTTCCTTTATTAGTAGAAACAGAAGAAATGTTCTTCAAGTTATTCCAATATGCTTCCTGAAAGCACTTATTTCAGAATCAACTGGGTCTAGCAGAGCTTTGGACCAAAGATAAAGGCATGTGATATCACCAGAAATTCATCCACACAGTTGTGTGCATCTGTGCCTGTGCCTATATATAATGACAAAACCGTGGAGAAAATAAAGTGTTACGGACAGCTATGGAAAATGGTGTGTCAGAAGAGGCACTTTTAGTTTTGGACACTCTTTCTGGGCCAGATTCTCAGCTGGTTTAAAGCTGTACATCTCACATCAACTTGCTTGTTCATACGTGAGACTGTTGCGGCGTGTTGTTCCCCTGCGTTGGTATGGCAAGCCACAAACCTTCCCGGAGAGCTCTGCAGGGCTGTCTCGGGGAGAGCGGCTGTTCCGCTTCCCGTGGCCCTCCCAGGTGTCTCCGTGCTCATGGCTCCGGCGAGGTGTCGGCTCCACAATACGGTGGCGATAAAGGAGGCGAGAAGGCCCCCCGCAGGGGGACCTCAGAGGATCTTTATTCACATGGTGACAGGCTGGTTCCCAAAGGCAGAGAGAAAACACATGGTATGGAACCTGGGATTTTATATAGGGACGAGAGGAGCAGAGAGAGCACATGGACTAATGGTCTCAGGGAGCAGGGGCGGTACATGGGCGGGGTTCGGATACAGAAACCAATGGGAAAAACCTGAGGGAGTGGCCAAGACCAGGTTCGGGGAAGGGAGAACCATGTGGAAGCGCAGGTATTTAATAAGAAAAGGAGTGGGGAAATACAGCACTACATGAGACTTTTCTTTCTAGAGAAAGTAAGTATTTTAGAAGTAATCTTGACCTAAACTGTAGTGGAAACCATAGTGTCTGATACAAATAAAACAAGTATATAAAAAGTAGTATTAAATAACACCATCCAGATTCAATCTCCCATGTTCCTGTGACACAATTTCTGCTCAAAGACAGCCTGCTGAAAGTATATTCCTGGGCACAAAGATACAGGGGTGCATCCTTGGGGTTTCAGTTTATGTCAAACCACCTCATAAGGTGTCCAGCGTCAGATGGTTACTGCTTTTGTAGATGAATTCTCCTTTTTTTCCCATTTGTCACCAACTTTAGTTGTTAAGGGTTGTGTCTCTTGTGCCTGCATTGGTACTGTGAGTCTGATAACCACTCCATGAACTGCACACCAGTTTGGACCAGATTGGAGACATTACTGGAGGGGGTCTTTTCTAACTGACATCTCTGTGTCTTCTTTCCAAAGGAGAATCATGGTAGAGCTATACAGGGAACAAGAGGTGTTTGCCTGGGGAAACACACTCAGGCAAAGCTGGTGGCGTTCTATGATGTGCTTATGATGTTGGTGGTTAAGGGAAGACTGGCTGATGTCATCTGCCTGGACTTGAGCAAAGCATTTGACAGCGTCCCACACAACATTGTATCTAAACTAGAGACATCGATTTGATGGGTGAACCACTTGGAGAATAAAGAATTGGCTGCATGGTCACACTTGCAGTTTTGCAAGGCAATGGCTTGATGTCCAAGTCAAGACCAGTGACAAGGGCTTTCCTCATGGGTCAGTATTGGGAACAGTATGGTTTAACATCTTTGTCAGTGACGTGGACAGTGGTCTTGAGTGCACCCTGAACAATTTTGTCAATGTCACCAAGTTGTGTGGCGCAGTTGACACGCTGGAGGGGAGGGATGCCACCCAGAGGGGTCTTGACAGGCTTGAAAGGTGGGTCCAAACCTCATGAAGTTCAAGAAGGCCAGGTGCAAAGTCCTGCACCTTGGCCAGGGCAATCCCAAGCACAGATAGAGGCTGGGTGGAGAATGGATTGAAAACAGCCCTGGCGAGAAGAACGTGGGGCTGTTGGTGCTCAGCTTTTGGCTGTTGGTGGCAGGGTGCGCTTGTAGCCCAGAAAGCCGACCACAGCCTGAGCTGCACTAAAAGCAGCGTGGCCAGCAGGGTGAGGGAGCCGATTCTCCCCCTCTGCTCTGCTCTGATGAGACCCCACCTGGAGCACTGCAGTAAGTTCTGCTGCCCCAGGACACAAATCCGTCGGAGCAAGATCAGAGAAGGGCCACAAAGATGATCAGAGCTGGAGCACCTCTCCTATGAAGACAGGCTGAGAGACTTGGGGCTGTTCAGCCTGGAGAAGAGAAGGCTCTGGAGAGACCTTACAGAGCCTTGCAGTACCCAAAGGGGGCCTACAAGAAAGATAGAGAGGGACTTTTTACAAGGGCATGGAGTGATAGGACAAGGGGTAATGGCAGGTTTAGATTAGATGTTAGGAAGAAATTCTTTATTTAGATGGTAAAGAGGCACTGGAACAGGTTGCCCAGAGAAGTTGTGGATACCTCATTTCTGGAAGCGTTCAAGGCCAGGCTGGATGGTGCTTTGAGCAACATGCTGTAGTGGAAGGTGTACCTGTCCATGGCAGGAGGATTGAACTAAGATAGTCTTTAAGTACCTTCCAACCCCAACAATTCTGTGAAGCCACAGTGCAAGTTTTATTAAAATTTCAATTTCTTTGTGGCTTCAAAGGTAGATTTTCACTCTTTTCCATACAAACGTATAATGTGATTTCAGTAGAATAACTTCATTTCCACAATCCATTCAACACCTGATTAATTCATATTATTGAGGCAACAGAGATATGATTAACTAGTGTCTTACAGTTCATAAACTCTGTTACAGATAACAGTGTGAGGCACTGCTGATTCTTTATGCAATAGAATAGCTTTAGGAACATCAGTAGAGACCTGTTTTTTCATTAAATATGGTTGTAATCTAATTTAGTTGTAAAAATCAGCATATTTCTTGAAACTGGCATCCTACATCAAATAAAATGGAGCTTGACAGCAGCTTTTTCGTCTTCCTAGCAGAACTGAAAAACAGCTTTGGGAAGCTTATTGTGCTGGCCCCATTTTTAGATAATGTCCTAGAAACATTTCTATGTATTTCTAAGTGGGTGAGGTGTATGACTCAGTGAACTCTTCTGAGCATTCTTAACCAGTACTTCATTACTGTGAAAAAAACCACAAGGAAAGTATCTTTTATCCAAAAAGTGCCTTGTAAATATATCCATACCCTCAAATTACAAAGCACTCACATTGGAAAATGTAATGACAAAATACAGTGTCAGTGCTTGCTTCCCACACAGTAAAAAAGTTCTTCCTCCTTATCGGATGGCACTTCCTACATTTTGGTGTGAGTCCATTGCTTCTGGTCTTATACTAGGCACCATGGAGAAGTGCCTGGCTCTGTCTTATTTGCATCCTTCCCTCAGGCATTTGCACAATTTGATGAGTTCTCCTCCATAACCTTTTCTTCTTCTCTTCTACAACCATGGACCCATGGCTGACTCCTAGGACCAATTGTTGACCCACAGAGTTGCTAAAGTCCTCAGGTCCTTCTCCACCACTGGCAGGACTGAGGGGATCAGTGGCTCCTCCACTGTGCCACATGCTCTGTGTCACATCGCCACAACAGCTATGGATGTGCGTGCTATCAGAAATTTTGCTGGCCTCTCCTTTCTGTTCTGTTTTACTGAACCAGGTGGTACTTCACACTATTCACATTAGCATAAATGTCTTGGCATTTCTGGTACCCTGAATGTCTTGGGAGAATAATTTCTTGGGAAAAGAGAAAGACTTCTAGGTAAGTTAAATATAATCTGAAAACGAGTGAGCAGACAGCTGGAGAATATGGTCAGCGATTCTGAACACAGAGACTGGTACCTGGTAACTGTCTCCTAAAGAGACTACTGAATGCCATCTCCAGCATACCTGGTCTTCTGGAATGGCAACTCTCCTTTGGGAGAAAGTAGAAAAACTCTGCAACCCATTACCTAGATGTATTGAAGAAATTCTTTAGGTCAATTTGTGTAATTTCTGTGAAGCTATTTAAGGCAAAGAATAAAAAACCCAGTGTTCTTTCAAGTCAAATATATGATGAAAAGAAACTGAAATACAGGAACACTGAAATAAGGTGAATGTGCTGGTTAGAGTAAAATGAATATATAATTAATGTGTCATGCATAAAAGTGGATAATAAATTAAAATATTTGATAAAGTTGGGAATACACACAGGCAGGTATATAGCTACAAGTTGTACAGCAACACAGTAGCCCATATTTTTGTGAATTTAGGGGAAGTCAGTCTCAATGCAGTGAATGCCAGAGATTTTACTTAATAAGCTAGAGCATGTAATCAGTACAAATTTATTATTGAGAAGGCAACAGCTAGTCCTAAACTATTATAGCCTAATATTGATTGTTGGAAGAGTTGGATTATTCATAATGAATAATGACTGTTATCATTTTTCCCCATTTTGGCTTGTAAAGAATCACAAACTGTATCTGACATTTAAAATATATTAATTTACCACAACTATTTTACCTTAACACATTTCAGAGTTATTTCAGAACAAAACATTCCAAACTGTGTATTTTATGTGTAGCACTGTGTTCTGAATACCAAAGCTTAGTATTGTTTTCACTTTTAGAGATGAACAGAGTAATAAACAGGAAATTTTTCTCTCCTGTGAAGAAAATGTTACTGAACATCTTTCAGGATTGCTGTTTTGGACATAGGCTACTAAATTTACCTATATTCCACTTCATCAGCTTTAGTTCTCTTTGGATCTGGCCATGAGGTGCCAAAGTCTCTGGGACACAGGTATTTTTGTGTGTGATGATTTTGTGATTCATGATTTGCGGTGTGGATTTGTGGAGACTATTGCAAAACTGAGCATACATAAAAAGCTTCAGTAGCCATTGTGTTCAGCTCTGAAATGTAATCTTCACAAAATAGTGTGGTTTGTAAAGCTCCCAGAAAATATGCCTCACTTCCCTTTTCAGTTGAATATGTCTAAATGCAACAAGATGCAGATGATTAGAGTTGCCTATTTTGCACAGTCCTTGTGAGAACTATCTGCTTTTGCCTGTAGTACTACTCAGTTACTGGCAGACGTTTTTTATCCAGGTGACTAATTTCCTTTTAATACTCTCATTCTCTCACAACCAAAAAAAGCTCCCTCTTTTGTAGAGCTTCATATTTATATGTCAAGAAAAGTCCTCATGATGAAAAGTCAGTTGAAACGAAATTGAGTGTATATATAATGTTAATAATTTAATTCCATTGCCCTCCATTATTTTTCTTTAAACTGAATTATGAGACCCTATTTGCAAATCTCAAAGTGCTCTATGAATTACAAACAGTGGCTCTTAGCTAAAGTCCTATAACTAGACCCTATATTATCACACAAGAAAAACTTCAATTACAGCTGAAAGTGGACGTGCCATTTAATGGTAATAAAACATTATAGTGATAACATAGCTATCCTTAAATCAAAGAAATTCAGGCCTACATTGCACTCAAGAGAAATCCAAAAGTATTAGAGCACAAACCACTCCAAAGAGTTTGCTTTTGATCTCTGATGATGCCTTGCAGTGGCTGAAACCATAGGATTTTAGGGTACTAGCCCTGGAGATCAAAATTACATTTAAAAGTTTTTTAAAGTCATTAGACTCCTTCTGTCTCCTTTTAGTTCCTGTTGACTGATAAAGAAATCTGTATCAATTCTGATTCTAATAGAGGCTCTTTCTGTAGGGTCAAAGCATTTTTACGATTACAAGGGCCAATCAATGAAGGGCATAGCCAAACCCAGTAAAGTAATAGGGGTGGACACTGACATTTGTCTGTTTCACATGTATAAATTTTCAGACAGCCTTGATCTAAAAAAGCTTGTGGGTTTGGTGTCAGCAACTTAAAAGAAAAAAACAAGTAATACCAGGATTGTATGGTTGGTTTGCTTCTGAAATAGGTGCTCCTACAGTGAGCTTGGTTGTATCAAGAAGATGTACAATAATGCTCCCTCCTGCCTTACTCCCCCCAGGATGGACATGGGGCTGTGCTGAGAAGGACTGCAGTTGGCCAGTCTGCTGGATCTCTGTGGGAACTTCTGCTGCAGTCCTGTGTGCATTCCAAATAAAGCAATTTAGTTTAAGAGCATCTGCTTTTCCCTGTTGCAAGATACTGCTAATCAGCTAATTGACATTGTTTCGCCTCTCCAAGCCGGGGCCTCCTGAATAAAAACATTAGTGCTGCCGTGGTGGATCAGATGAAAGAGTCCATCTTATCCTGGTTTCCTTTCTTCATTGGTGACGAGCAGCAGATGCCTAGGGAAGCAGTGATAATTCCCTCTGTGCACCCTCCTAGTTGTGAGTGGCATGTGGACTTGGTGAGTCAAAGCCGGTGCTTTTAAAAAATTTTTTTTTCTGTGAACATATCCAGGAATTTCTGCTTTTTGTGTTGTGGTACAGGTTCACTCCTTTAAATGCAGTATTTTGATTCTCCCAGGGCACTTCTGATTTTATATCACTTTCTCATAAATCTATTTATAGACTGTTATCTTTCTTCCGTATGGTAGTTATTATCCCTTCAACTGTTCCTTGTAGAGAAACTGTGCCACAGATCCTCCTCACTCCCTCTCCCAGTGCTGTTTTACCTTCTGTGGGACCAGAATGTCACCTAAACTAACTGTTTATTTTCCCCTAAATAATGGTTAACATTTGTCCTAGGCCTTTCCATGTACCTAGATGTTCCAACTTGAGAACCTTGAACAACTTAGTAACGACAGCTTGTTTTGAACCCTGCAGATGCTAATGCAGGTGCTACCAGTCTGCATTATTAACCTACCTCTCCCGAATCACAGTTTATCATTGTTTTTGTTCCATAATATACAAATGTATATTTGTGTCACACCTTAGAATTTTAATTAGTTTTAGAGCCTACCACAAGAGATGTGGCAGATAAATTTGTAAAAAATCCAAATACAATATTCCAACCAGATCACCGTCACCTTCAGTCCTACAGAGATCAATAATAAACCGTAAGCATGGTGCTTCTCTATGAATACTGGGCTATTTCTTCCCCACTGAATCACGTTTCCTTGAACCCATTGTTTCTATACTTTAGTAACAGTTTCTACATGTTTACTCAAGTTTAGTGCCGTATATGATGATCTGGAGTTCCCCAGATACATCTCTCCACTGAAGCGATTTAAAGAATTTGGTGTCCTGTGTTTTCAGACAGTTACACTTTTTAGAAATTGGTATTATAGATCACAAATCCTGACAAAACTAATATAAGCTAAATATAGATGTGTAAATTGATGTTTGGAATCTCTGCTCTTAAATTTCCAACAATTTTATTTCATCCTACTCTATCAATTGCACTGAATCTTTTTTACTTCTACAAAACACTTTTTTTTTTTCTTTTTCTAAAATGTAACAATCTTCTTACGAAAAATCATGTATTCAACCAAATTCCCCTGTGGAAATTCTTGTCTAGGTTAGAAAGAGTAAAATAATGCTGTTTTAATAGAAGATCTCACAGAAATGTTATATCATTGTACTGTAGTGAGAGAAAATTTTTAGAAAGATAATGATGACTCTATAATATTCTTTTTTTTCTCAGATTTTTTGGTATGTTTTTCTGCTGGACAATATTCGGCAAATAGGATACTTAATTTCCATGAAATATTTGACTTTTCTTCAAAAGTGTTGGTTTATATTATTTTTGTTAGAAAATTAGAGTGTTTTCTGACAGGGAATGAGAAAAGAATGTGACACGCTAACACTTGGGCAAATTAGGCTGTAAACCTGACACTGTGTGGATGTGAGGAAGGAGAAATGTGTGATCTGACCTTTGATCCAAGCTCCCAGAAGTGTAGTGCCACCTTAGTGTATGGAACACCTAGAAATCACGTTGATACATTGTGCTGATGTTTCCTCGCTATCCGGCCTCTTCCTTGAAAACAGCTGGACTTACTGGGGTCATCCGGTCAGTTACGTCGCAAAGACAGAACAGGCTTGCCAAGTAGCTGCAACAGTTGTATGGTGACTATAAAATGGCTGTCTGAAGTTGCCTTCTATCAATGAAGATTGGGGTTAATTAAGAAGTTTGCATCTTGAGAAATGTGAAAGTTGTTTCGGCTGAAGCTCAAAGGCTTCCTCAGACCACATAGTCAAACCCAAGGCAAGATGACTGAAGAATTGAAAAGATTTGCTTTAATCTTATTAACCCAATCTTGCAGCCCAGCTAAAGCTACTTTAAACTCCTTTTACATTCCTGAAAGAAGACAAAGTAAATAAGTATATCCATGAAAAAGAAGCCATGCTGGCTTAAGAATGAACAACAGAAGCCTGTGGATCAAGAATCCTCCCAGCTTCACTCAGTTCTTCCACTTTTGGTTTGGAACAAAGAGAGTCTTTGTTGGGATGATGCATATTAATAGTCTGTGACAAGTTATAAATATATTGTGGTTGAATGGATTTTTTTTTACAATAGATTCTTGTAGTGTTTCTCTATCAGAATTATATGTATGGATTTTAAACAACCTGAATACATTTTTGGGATTATATCTCTGAAAGTTGACATGATAGGCAATAATGCATATTTAAGATGATACAATGTAAAGTCATTTGGCAAGTCTGTGACCCAGTAAGGGAGAAAAGAAACTGTTCCCGATAAAATAATAAAAAAAAGCCCAACTAATTTTTTATTATGAAAGAGACTTGAGAAGTTAAAAAATGTCAATTTCACTCAATTTACACTACTTTTTGTGGCTTGAATTTAAGGAAGGAAGAATAACTGATAGTATTCTGATTTAATATTCTGTGTTTTCAAAATGTAATGTCAGTGAAAAAAGGATAGTATTGTCATATTTCCTTGACAGTTAACCCACAGTTACATCTTTCTGTAGGGACAATAAAGTTTGTTTCACAATACTCTCTTAGTTCCCCTTTGGAGGAAGCATATTAATGGTTGAAAAGAATAGTGTACAACTTCTATTAATTCCTTATAATTAACAGTGGATATTTCCAGTGAGATTTATTTGAATAACTTGAAAAAGCTTAGATTCTTAAACTACCCCAGAATCTCAGGGAATGACTGCAGTGATCAATGTTATGATGATTTAATTTGTTTCCAAGGGAAAAATGTGTGCCTGCAATTTGAATTTTATGACATCGAGAAACCAGAAGACTTTGCATATGAAAACCAATGAAAAAACACCAAATGAAAACAACTGGTTTTGAATATCTTCCAGTGATATAATTTCCTGAAAATATGAAAAAAAGACAAAGGCAAAGGTTCTTTTAAATCCTAAATAGTCAAATTTAAGACTGTCCTCTGAATAGGAAAAATAATATTTCATAATTAATAAGATTGTGACTAGCATTCCGTCAGAAACCTGGTTTTGAGTTCTCTCAAAATATGCCTCTGGCTGAATACTGAATGTATTAAATGTATATTAAAATGCATGTTACTTGAATACATCCATGGTGCCATGTGATCTGGATGTCTCTGAATAAACAGCCTAATCTCGCCATTATTTTTAATCAACAAATCCCTCTGTCATCAGTGAATCTGATCAGCTTTCTCTTATGAGTGATAGAATTACTGAATACACTGACCAGACTTATTCACGAGAAATAATCCCACCAATTTCTTTTTGTAATGTGTTTGGTTTTGAGATATGCCGAATGGTTGTTTTCCACTTCACACAACACCTATTCTTTTGATATTGTAGATTGTAGATTTTTTATATAGTGCTAATATCCAACCATAGTTGGATAGTTCAAATATATGACAAAAAGAGAAGTATGTAACTTGATCACCTTTTATTTTTATGGCCAAGTAAGTAGAGAATTTCTGAGCACATTCTAAAAATAATTGATTTAATTTATGGTCAGTTTTTACTTAAGTATCTGAGACAGCAACGCATAAGAAGTATTACTTAAAAAAATCATATGTAAAATGTTAACCTGTATCTATTACAGGCTTTAATTTTAGTTGCAAGACTGCAAATCTATTGCGGGGCATTTTAAGGTCAGTGAAGGTTAACAATACTTTATATATAAATATATATATTTATTATTTGGGAAGACAATGTCCATAATCACTTCAGTACATATTAAAGTAACGGTTGCCTACTTTTAAGAAAACCCAACCAAACAAAAACCCCCAGAAAGTTATTTTGTTAGTTACTTAGCTTACTTTGTTGAAAGTGGAGGGGTAAAGGAATGGTGGCTTATTTTACTAATCTTGGTTTAAGCTTTTCAGCATGAAATCCAAATTGACTGCCAAGGAAGGTGCTGCTGAGAACTAGCATAGACAGACATGTTTGAGCATGTGCCTTTTTCCAGACTCTGGGAAACCTCTCCACTCTGGAGTCATAGAAAAAGAATGTTAAGCTTTCTTCTGGAGGAATAGATCAGACTTACTCCTTGAAGATACAGTAAAAAACAAAACCTCATGGTTAAAAGCTCTGCACAGTGTGTGGTGGCATGGATTCCTCATCCTCACGCTATTTGTACCACGACATTCTGCCCTTTAGAGTGTACCTGAACCACCTGACTATGATAATAGCCCTGAAACTGCTCCTGCACATGGCAAAACCTTGCATGTCTACAGGGTTAAAAGAGTGAGAAAGAAGACGAGAGCAAGTTCTGTAACCTGGCACTTACGTAGGATATTTTCTAGAATCGTAGAATAGCTTGGGTTGGAAGGGACCTTCAAGATTGTCTGGTTCCACACCACTCACCATGGACAGGGAAGCCACCCACTAGTTCTGAATTTCTAGTTCCAGTCCTGGCAGGGCAGAGTGAGGTCTTCCATAGCCTTCTCTTCTCCAGGCTGAACAACCTGGACTCAACTCAACCCAGCTCTCTTAGCCTGTCTTCATAGGAGAAGTGCTCCAGCCCTGTGATCATCTTTGTGGCTGTCCAGCATTTTAAAATACCATTTGCCAGTCCTTGCTTCCAGGTTAGTGCTTGCATTCTATCCAATGACCATGCAATAGATGAGCATTGCTATACTGACATTTTATAACACTATAGGAGCTTCCAGAAAATTACAGACAGAGAGATGTAAAGATAAGTTTCATGTAAGGGAAGCATGAACAGACTTGTGAATGTAGTATGATTTTGATTAAAAATTAAGATCCTGAATAAATGAAAAAAAAACCCAAACCCCAAAAGTGACAGTTTAAGGGCTTATCCCATAAGTACATGAACAGTTCTTACACAGCAAGTGTTCAAGATTAACAAGGGAAGGGCCACTTTGACATTATGCCTTGTTTTTAAAATACATCAAAAACCAGTTTGCATATCTGAGACGGAAGACTAGTCTATTAGTTAAATAACCTGTTTTTTAACTTGGTATTTGATTAATTTTTAAAAATTGTGAAAGCTCAGCTAAAGTATAACAACTTTCCTTGTTCTCCATCAAAACTATTTAGTAACTCTGACATTCTATATTTTCTGTTGGCAACTATGCATTAATACAGATTTGGTTTAGAATTAGTTTGGATTGATATAAAACTTGCCTTTGAAACTCAGTCACTTTTGAGGGAAGTGCACCAGTGTTTTGAAGGCTGGTGAAAAACATATTTAGGTGATTTTTTTTTCTGCTGTTAGCATACTACATTCTTGAACAAATTGGTGACATTTTTACAATGCTTTTGTTTCAGCATGGAAAATGAAGAGATTCAGGTTGTAAATTGCTTTTCAATTGTTCATTTATGTGGGAAGTGCAGTCTGCAATTACTCTAACAATTTTGGATCCTTTTGCCTCTTACAAAAACATATTTATTTTCTGGTCGATTTTTTTGGAGGGTGTGTGTTTGGGGTTTGTTTTGGTTTTTCTTAAATGCTGAGGACTGTCACTTCTCCTGGATCTTGGTTATGACCTACAGGGCATGTGGTTCCTTTGACATGAAGTTTATTTTTCTAAACCCATAGCTTGATATTCTAGCACTTAATTTCAGAATGCAGCTTAAATCACAGAAACCATAATATGTCAAATGATCCTACACTTGCAGGGGAAAACAGTAAGTAATGAAAAAGCTATGATTGCTTTTCTGTCCCTCCAAATGACAGTTATCACCTCAGTGACCTGCTCCGGGCGGACCCATCTAAACATGACACACTAAGGGATAACGTCATCTAACAGGGTAGTTATAAAAATCAATACAAAACCCATTTCAAAGATACTCTGTGTAAGAATCCTGGTGTAACGTTTATTTATTGAATAGGCCTGAGGAAAAAAACCAACAACTTTTCTGATAGATATGCTTTACCTCCCAAGCAAAGGAATTCTGTAGGTAAGCAATAATTGCATTTTTCAATCTATTATTTAGTCTTGCCTAAGCTCAGCCTAGAATCTAATATGTGGATGATTGCTATAACTCAATTATGAAACCTAAGCAGAGCTCTAATGCATCTGTAATGCAAAAGGAGCATAACAAGACAATTGACTGTACTTCTTTTAGTTGTGGAGTAGCTGTCTGTGTTTGTGCAGGGATGAACAGAAACAGGGAGGGAGACTGCAATATTGTATTTTTCACTGAAGGATTAGGAATGTTCTGTACTTATCTTCACTCATGAATATCGAAGGTATGGTTACATCATTGAAACAACTGCAGGCTCACAACTGACTGAAAATAGATTTCTATTGTTTGCTTTCTGAAATGACAATAATACTGAAGCCTGGAGCAATTTTATCCAGTCATATCCCATATACAAGGCATGCAATTTGATTTGCTAAAAAGTCAGTTAAAAAAAGCTAGTATTTATTTTCCTTCATCAAACTGTTTTCACATCTGTGTGAGCTTTATAGCTCTCAGGAAGTAAATAATAAGTATAGTACGTCTCTTCAGTTTTGATTTCTTACAAAAAGATGCAGTATTGCTTGATAGCTTTAAAAAATACCATAAAGATTTTTTTTCTGGATATTAATGTGAAAGCATGTTTATATTTAGGAATATATATGGTTTAACAAGTATTGGTATTTTTTTATGTACACTTTTAGTGTACATATTTTGCTTTGTAGTATAATATAGGATCTTATTTACCTTTACACTTAACATAGTTCTGGCGATTCCGCGTTCATATTGAGAAGTGTGTGATCACTGAAATCCTCTCACTGAAACCATCTTGCCGACTTTGAAACAGAAATGTAAGGAGAGGATTAGGGAAACAATGTAACCATTTTTAGGGCCACTCAGAAAAGTGTAATGAAAATCTGGGCTTTCTGGTATACAGGGGTTGCACTTCCAAAGTCAGAAAACATCCAGTCTTCTGTCTGCACACCTAAAACATCAATAAAATTCAAGAATTAATGTCTCCAATAGTGGAATCTGAACGGGGATGCTCAGAAATGTTAGCTTTTTTTTTTTCTGAAGCATGGATGTGCTAAAAAACCTGATCTGACACTTTTTATATCCTTCCCAAAATCAAGCAGTTTTGAAACAAAAGATTCACTTTGCTGGATCATCTCTACTTTCCATCCCTTCCTGCAGATCAGCTGCCACATTGCACACAGAATGAACCTTGGCCTGTGAAATAAAATTTACTGAAGCCGACTTTTCTGTGAGACACAGCCAGTATTCTCTTCCTGAGTAAACTGTACCTTAATTCCATACTGTGTTTCTTCCGAAGACATGAACTCCTTGGATAATTTCAGTGCCTTGGGCCTTTATATTCAATTCAGTCTGAGAAGGTCTGGGAAAAAAAAAACCTCTTAGAATACAGCATCCCATCCAAAGTATATCCAAGTGTGGAAGAAAAGATCTGCAACAGCCTGCATATATGCCGTATGAGTGGCGTGCAGAAAGATATTAATTGATTCTTTCTAGTGTACTTTATTAATTGGCACAACAGACTGTTTTGAAGCCAATTAAAAAAAAAAAAAAGAAAAAATTAATAGTGTTTTAGTGTTCATCTGGTACATATTCAAGTTGTGTCATGGAAAAACAGAGCCCTGATGAAATTGGCAGGGTAAATCTAATATTGAAACATGCATATCATTAACAGGTGTTAATGAGGGGCGGGAGAACACTTTTTTTGAGAACATGATTAACACCTGACTTTTCTTTAAAAAAATCAAGTTGGGAGAACAGAGAAAATCCATTGTCGATGACCATTGACTAGGAAACAGCAGCTGACAGTGCACTTTGGCTTAATGGCTGCTTTGTGGAGCTCTGCTGCTTATGTTGCTCAGATACAGATGTTGATATACATTTTTTCTCCTTTAGAAATAGTGATTTCTTGCTTTCATCTTCCAGCCCCTTGTTCAAAGCAGTATGTAACTGCCAGGAAAAACTTGAGCATAAGCCAGGGTGCAGGAAGGCCTCAGGACACCGAGACCATATGTGGGAAGTGATCTTTTTAGCTTGCTTGACATTGTCATGGTTGCTGTCCTAAAGGTGGTTACCTGAAAACATCATAGAATGGGACATTTATGGAACTATTGGTTTCCTTTGTTATAGTTGAATATCCCTATTGGAACAGGGAGGGCACATCTGGTGTTAAAGATGCCTTTAATTAGTGCATAAAGTTTCTCTTCAAGTGATTAAAACTAGAATTTTGGTTTCAGAAGGTCTTCATATTAATAAAACTCTTATGAAAAAAGTACTATGGGCAGTGTGCTTGCTGAAATGTCTTAAACCACAAATATCCAGCTGGAAATGATGTCTGGAAAAGCTGTTTACAGGCTGTACCGAATTATGAGGTCAAGAGAAAAGTCATTATTGTGAAAGCCCAGTTAATGAAAAATCGATCACAGACCCTTCTAAAGGTGTCTCAAAACCCCTCAAAGGAGCAGGGGTCTACAGCTGTAAAACAGCCCAGTAAGTAAAAGACCCAGACCCTGTGTGACTGTTTGCCCAGGGAGGACCAAGAAAAATCTTTAGCAGCTGTTTTTCTGATGTGTCAGTGTGTCTTTTGAGAAGAGTAAATGGCTTTAAATGAATAAGCCAGAGCAGTATAAGATATTGCTTAAGTCAAGGGAATTTGCTTTAGAGAAACCCCTCTGCACTGCTGTGAAAGAGAAGATACTTGTCATGTGAGAACCTGGCTTGAGCAACTTGTATACCTCTCTCTATGGCTATGAACAGAAGTCCTGACTAAAATTCCAAGATACTCATCCTGACTAAAATTCCAAGATACTCACTGATGACTGGAGGCACAGGTTGCTTCATAAATCCACATTCATCCTTCAGGATAACTCACCAGAGGCAAAGTAGTCTAACAGTCTTGACTTCGAAGTAGATATTGTCTAATGAAGTGACACTTCAGGTTCGAGGAAGAACAGAGATTCGCAGGAGTCAACTTGAGAATTACTTTATGATCTCTAAATGTTCTTATAGCACCTTAATAATGTCAGAGGGAAGGCATGATAGAGTCAGATTTTGAAAACCGGAGTCCTCTTTATTTACCAAATGGCTTCATTTGTTTCCACAAAGCTTGTGAGGGGAACATCTGGGAGAACAACTGTGAACTCTAAAACAGTGTTGACTTTTCCAGAGAACAAATTTCACCAACACTTTTCTGGGGAGACTCTCCATTTCTCCAGGTATGGAGTTGGATTCTACAACTGTGAGGTTGCTGTGGAGCATAAGGGCTTAAGGGGAACAATTGCAATTGCACAACTGAAACACCGTGGCGTGGTTATGCCACCATCTCAGAAAAATGCATGTCCAAGAGACCAGATTGAAGCAATATTAAAAATCCCTTTCTATTCTTATTAGAGCTGAGTGAGCCGTGCATCCTTGGATGTCATTCTATGACTTAGTCTCATTATTGAATTGTTGTCTCATTCTGGCATTATATTGTTGCTTTGATCAGAGTGTGAAGGGGGTGCAATATTTGCTGGAGCTCTCACGTTTTTTTCAATCAGCTCTTTGATTTCTATAGATGAGTATTAGAGTGTTTGTATCATAAGCCACATTGCAGAAAACAGAGAATATAAAAAATTTGAGAAGGCATTTCTAGTTTTCATCTTTATGTAAAAAAGGTCTGTACTAAATTCTTCCTCCTAAGCTGAGCACTTTGTTCTCTGTCCTCTCTGTTGGTTCACATTTTTTCTTTCCTCTCAGTTGCTGTCTGAACCTTCTCATGTCCATGCACACATACAATCTGTCTCTAAAGAAAGCATGATGTGATTCTTAAGGATCCAGTTAATTTCTTTGTATCAGTGTTCAATATTCAACCATATCATGCATCTCTCATATCCTGAAAAGTGTTGAAGAAATTCTAAGCATCACACTTATAATTAAAATTCATTTCAGTTTAAGAACCACATTGTTTCACAGGACTGGCCAACTTTGTGTGACAACTGTGAAGCCATTGTAATTTCCTGGGAAATATATCAAGACATTGGCAAAACATGTCCTATTAAAAAAAGTGGAGAAGTAACCACAGCATTTATGGAGAGCCCAGGATGTCCTTAACCAGAAGCAGCCAATCAGCCAGTGAAATTAAAACTAGTTGTGTTGAGACATGTGAAGGTATTCTCTATCTCAATATATTAATAGGGGAACATGCTGAGGTTTTTCCAGTATGATAATGAGCATCTGGCTCATATTTGTAAACCAGTTAGAGACTCATTTATCTTACAACTGTGTGTTTGCCCTTTTGCCCTTATTAGTAGTAAAGGAGGTGATATTCTACAAATAAGGTACATTAGCCTCATTATATTAATCACAAAGTATTTTCTGTCTGTAGTTTTAGCTGCTGTTTAATGCCAGCATGGACCTTTGCATTTTTGAAAGGTGAAATTTGGTCCAGATCAGCCATGATCAGGTAGTGCACGAGGGGTGTGAGAGGGTTATGCAGTTGAATGACAGGTCAGTGTCATGTGAACTGAAGCATGCAAACTGTATGAGGCCACAGTTATCATGGGGAAGAGATTCAGCTCCCTTTGTTTTCTCTCCTTACCCAGTAAATTCACGCTTGAAAAATGTCAGCCCGATTTTTTAGCTCTGTAGGTATTTTAATGCACTCGTGAATTTTTGATATAATCAGAGATACATGCAAAATATTACAGTCTTGTGTGTATTACCAGAGTGGCTGTGCTTGGTAACACAGTGTCTTCATGTTACACACCAGGATTTCAGAGTAGCCTTTTCAGAAATTAGAATCAACCAAGTCAGATCAGGTCATAATGTTAAGTATACAGTATCTTGAGAGAAACTCAATCAAACCCAACCAAACTTTTCATAAGGCATCAAAAATCATCCTGTATTAGCATCACATGGATTATTTATGAAAATGCTGTTGCTTGTCTGACAACCTAGGTGACATTACCTCTGGAGGATGAGCATCACCATGGCAAAACAGACATGTCACCATTAGACATTAGTCTACTGTAACTAATTTATAAGGCTGTCCTGTAATTTGTTTTGATCAGGCAGCCTGAATATAGTTGAAGGGGATGAAAGGGAGGAGGGAGTGCAGGGCTTGAGGAGAGAGAAAGAAAATCCAATATTATTATTAACTAGAGAATTCAAAACTGTAAAAAATTAAGCAAGAAAATGTGTAACAATTTTTTCATCTCTGTAACTTCTGTCTTTAAACACAGACATAGATCAGAACAAGTTTTCTCTCTTGGTCGTGGAATTTTTCCCAAAATTTTTCTAAGTATGTGTTCTATGCTTTAAATTTGTTCAAGATACTATATGATAAGCATCCCCCTGCTTGCAATTCTTTTTTTTTTTTTTAAACAAAGTGCAGATATAGTCCAAAAGTGACTTGGTGAAAATATCACCGGAGTTAATCCTGTTACAGGGAATGCCATATCAAGTTTGTCTGTCAGGAATTAAAAGGGAGTGTTTCAAACTAAGGCTTACAAGCTGAAGGAAACATGTAAAAGTGCAAGCTTTGGGCTGTGTCCTTTCTGACTTAGCAAATTCTTCCGTGCAACACTGCAATTTAAGTCATCTTTTCTACGGCCTGATAAATAACATTTAATAAGAAAGAAAGAATCAATAGGATATGAATGAATATGAAATAGTGAGCATTTCTTCAACTATAATTAATAACTGCTAAAAAGAGAGAAGGTGCTATAATTACATAATAACATCTCTATAATTACATAATACTATTTCTGACCATAAATGAGGTTGAGAGGATCCACTGTCATGGACCCTGCTCGTGCCTGTGTTGGGATACAAAGCATTCTTTTGAGCTGAAGTTTGCAAGGCTGTGGCTGCAACTTATAACTCAGTTTTGAAGGAACATATTTTCCCTAGGAAGATTGCTGTTCTAAAAGTAAAGGTATTCTATTCAGAGTCAGGGCAATGAAGGAGGATATCATTTGTTCAGGGAAATTACCAGCATTTAAAAGGCCTCAGAAAAGGGGTTTAAAGATTTCTAAAGTGTTCTGAATAAAACTATTCTGTTGTCTGAGAAGATGCTGCAGTTGACACAGAGGCTGACAATTTTGGAGCCAGAAGAACTCGGTTTAGATGTAGTAAAAGAAACCAAAGGGTTCAATCTTTTTTTTTTTTTAGGCAACATCCAACATCCACACCTTTACTTCTTTACTTCAGTTTTCTCTCACAATATCATAGCTGCAGTTTAACCTATATTATAGTATTATATCAGTATTAATTCAAGTAGTACGAAATAGAGAGTTAACAGTAAAACATAAATGAGCTTTTCTTTGTATTTGGAAGCAAGTGTTGTTAGAAATAATAGACAGAAGAAAGGGATCACTCATTTGGAAGATTTATTCCTCTTCTAGCGAGCAGACATATCAACTTTGTTAACATTTTTGCTCTAAAATATCCCATCAAAATTCTCCTCTCCTCTTCCCCAACCTTTACCAGACATTGTGCAAACCTAGAGGAAAAACTGCTTCTGTCAGAATGCCTAATCTAAATAGAAAAATGAATAATAATTAAAAAAAAAATAGGGGCAGATGGAAGGATAAACAAAGTATCAAGAACAAGGCCTGCTTATACTAATTAGATTACTTCCTCCCTTGTATTTTGGCTAGTCTGATAAACTCAGGAGGAAAGCAAGATAAATACGTGGGCATGATTTGTCCGGTGGCAATGTGAGCTTTTCTTCTATAATCACGTGATAATGATTCCTTTCCTATTTTTACCCTTTAGTGTCTAGGTTTCATGCCATTGTTTCTGGCTCCAAAAACCATGTCTGGTTGTGTCTCAGATCTTTAAAATCTTGGTAGACACATCTGAAAGCAAAAGAAAGGGGCTGAAGAAGGGAGAGGTTGCATTTGCCCTTTCAGCAATTACAGAATGTATTTGTTCTATTTAAACAGTATTATAAAATGCCACCAACTACTCGGAAAGCATATGTTTCTATCAAAATTACTTAGCATAATTTTATTTGCTTGAGCCAGGTTTTCTGGTAAATGGTTTATTGATGTTGGTAGGTCCAGTTTTTTTTTTTTAGTCCCAGGTGCAGTATTCTTCAGTCCTCCAAGTGAACAGTTGGCATCACTGGGAATGATTCAGGGTATTCTCCTATTTTTTTCTCTGATTACCAAGGTATTCAAATAACACAGCAGCATGGTATGTTTTCTTCCTGTTCCTTCAACTCCTTAAATTCTGGTCTATTTGCAACACAGTTTTTACTGTATATTAGTCAAATTCTTTAAAAAACCCCAAACCCCAAAACCTAGAAATATATTCTCTAGAGTTACCATCTATAGCTCTTTTACAATATTAATTAAATGCAATGGAGTAAGAAATTAATTAATATTGCCATTGAGTCTTGTATGGGCAGCATTTTAGAATATCTACTATGAAAATACTAAAAAAATCAAGGCAGTTTTTCTTAGCTCAGTTAATGACTAAATTCAGCAGGTTTTTCTGTACATTACACACAAAGTTACATTGCTCCCAGGTAGTTATTGCCCATAGTGATTCTAAAATCCAAGTTTAATATGTGCTATTTGAGCAATCCAGCGTTCAGATTTCTTTAAATATATCAAGCTAGGACATATCTCTGGTGAATATATTTACTCTTTAAAGGCTATTATTGTGTGGCATCACCATTTGACAGTGGCCCTTACATTGCACAGAATGCAAATAGGAGCAGCAGCAATATACCCCATGTACAGCCATTTTTATTTTTGTAGATCTTTTGCTTTTCCTCATACTAAATTTTCATGTTACAGCTTGTAAAGTTTCAACATAAACCAAAAAAATCCTTCAGCAGAACATTTACCTTTATGGAAACACACCCTTTGTGCAAGCTTTCTCATGCAGAATTCTAATTCTGGGCATTGTTTTCTGGCATTCATACATAGTAGCATATATAAATACACATGCATACAATATTCTTTTTAATCTTGTACCTGAAACTTCAGAAAAGTAAAAGTATGTCTGCGCTATACATAGCAAAAGTAAAGCAAGTAAATTAGCCTTCAAAAAACCCCATGATGTTGCTGTGAGGTTGATTTCAGTCAAAAGTTGAAACAGTTTGCTTAAAATTAGGCTCGGTATTGCAGCAGCTTGAAGTGCACATATAATATTAGAAACCTACTAATACTCTTACAATTTATTATTTTCCTTTCTCTAATAGCAAGATGCACTATTGCCTTTTGTGCCAATTTTTACAGCAAATTCAATTAAAAATTTAAGTTGCTTTTGCTACATAAATTGGTTTCATTGTGTTTAAGTCTGTAGTAAAATTTCTAGTTTACTCAACAACTGGATTGTAGGATGGGTGCTGGGGGTCACAGCAAAGTTGAAGACCGCAAACAATATACTCAGAAAAGCTTTTTAGTTAGGTTCAATACAACCATTTGTAGCATGCTAAAATTATCTTTTTGAGAAAGACATTATCAGTCTCTTGTTTATAAAAGATCTCTTGAACTTGAGTAATCATAATGTGAGAAGTACTATAAATGTTTAGCAGCAGTAGACCATGAAAAGTTTGCTTTTTTTATGGTACTAGTTTAATAGAAGACACTCAGAATGATTCCTTCCACAAATAGGAGCTACTATGTTTGTCTTTGAGTCCCTTTTTAAAATTCCCAAAATAATATTTCTTGCAAAAAGATGTGTTATCAAAGTAATTTCACTAATAAACCAATTTACAAGTATCAACCCAAGGAGAACTTGTGTCTAATAAAAATGCTTGTGGAGGGTTTTTTGTTTTATTTTACCTATGATAATCCAGTACGTTTGGAAGACGAATAACAACATTAATATAGATGCTGGGTTATTTGAAAGCTAAGCTTTTTGTGCTGTTCATTATCAGACCTGACTAAATCTTTCAGAACATGAGATTCTTGTTTATTTTTCTCTATTTCAATTAGCTGCACAGTGAGATGCAGAATATCTCCTCTTACAGAAGACGGAGTTTTGTGACAAAGAAATTGCAAATAATGTGTGATTTGGACACGTGTGCCACAAGGTATCTGAGATTTGACATTCAGCTTAATGCAGAAATTCTGAAACCTCTTTTTTATTTTCCCCATTAGAGGAATATGAACAGGTCCTCTGTCCCAGCCATGGATACACGAGCAGACATCTCCCCTGACGGAACTTTACTACTCTTGGTTACCCACTGTGGCATGTAGACCTCAGAGGAAGCAATCTGGGCTGCACTGTTCCTCTGCACCTTCCCCTCTAAGCCCCAGTTACTGTGAAAAGGATACCCGGGCCAAAAAAGCATAAAGCACATAAATATTCTTTGTAAGAAAAAATTTGTATCCATAGAATCGCTGCTATGAATCAGCTGCAATCACAAAATGGAGCAATTGCTTAATCTCAGGCTGGGCAAATACATTACAGAGAGAACCCCACACCTTCACATTTTGAGCATCCCTCCTTTCATTCCCTCTTTTGTTCACAGTGTCTGAGAAACCATAGGAACTTGCAGTACAGAATCTATGACTTTCCAGAGAGGAAAAATATATTTCTGAAACCTCATATGCCCCACTTTCTTCCGCTGAGAAATTTAGGTAAAAATATTTCCTGAACCCAAAAGAGTGTTGTTAGGTAATATCCAATAAAATAATGTCAGGAAGTCTTTTTTTTTAATGAAGTGTTTGAGAAAAATGGTAACAAAATATTATTATTTATTAATCAAATAACCAATGATTTATTCATCAAAGGAAGTGAACACAGAGCTCCTGTTACCTACAACATGTCTTAATTCTCTGTTTCATATCCTGGTATTTGTAATTAGGAAAATGAATATTGCTGGTTTGTCTAGGAGATGAAAATGTGCCTCACTGCAAAAATGCAGCATAATTATAATATTCACCGTAGAAATGATGCAGGATAAAAACTCAAATTAGGTGCAAACCATTGTGGATCTCATATTGATGAGAATATGCAAAATCATATAAAAAATGACTTTCAAGATAAACTTTAGTTTTTGTTGACAATAATGCATTTATGCTCCATTTCTATCTGAAATAGATTTTGTGGTGTTAAAAAACCATTTCAGCTCAGAGTGCAATTTTCCCCTTAGTGGTGACTTTAATTTTGTAGATTGTTTGTATTTGCTTTATTTGGCTGTCTCTTTCCATAAAATTTGGAGGAATTTAACCTTTGAGGCCTTAATATATGAGCTGCATTTGACTGAAATTGGTTGGTTCAAAAGTTATTTTAAGGGGAGGGACAATTGTTTGTCAGGTGTAAAAAACAAGACGGCAGTCATACAGGCTCATTTTCTAAGAAATAAAATGAAAAATAATGATTGGTTATTGAGCTAGGTTTTTGGTTTGTGTCATACTTAGACTTTCTGATTCCTTTTTTTTTTTGTTTGTTTCAGATAAGAGACATACATGTCCAGTTTGTTTGACATAAAATTAAAAAAAATATTATTACTATTTTTTTTTATATTAAGTTGTGAGCTTTTCCTGTTTGCTATGCTACCATAAATGTAGCTGTGAAACAGCTTCAAAACACAGAAAATATTCAGGACAACCTATCACCTGGTTGATTATTTTTCCTCAGCCATTACTTGCATACCCCAGACCAGTAGTAATACTGTTGTAATGCTACTGTCAAACTAAGTTTCCTTCAATGAAACAAGGAATTTCTTACACTTCTTCTGAAATAAATATGAATCCTGAAGAATACCTTTTCCCAGTCAATCTGAAATGGCCACTGGATTTGGACCAGATATGTTTAGAAATACATGGACTCAAGATATGTAGGCTTGGGAGGGACCAGTTATGACATCAAACACACTTAGGTCACCAGATTTGTCCAGTACAGTAAAAAGCAGTCAGGCAATTAAATATCTCATTCTGAAGAGTTTCCAGTTTCCTTTCTACATACAACACATGTAAGTAGAGTTGTCCACTCTACTTTACATTCTTCTCAGCCCCAGCTAATTTCTAATTCTGAAGAAATGGGTGGATACCACACTTCCTTTTCCTTGTCCTTTATTAAAACCATTAATGGTTAGCAGAAAAAAAGCCTCCCACAGCAAGGTAAACCAACAAATATATCCCCATTTTCCACTGTGTTCATTGATCAGGGTGATCCTATACACATATTAGGCAGTCTGTTTCCTCCTTTCAAGCAGATGACAATAGTGTTCCCCCTGTTGTTTTAATTCTTTCCTGATGTGTAGATGTGGCACTGAGGGACATGATTTAGTGGTGGATTTGGCAGTGCTGGATTAACAACTGGACACAATAAGGTCTTTTCCGTTCTAAATGATTTTATGATTCTGTGATTCCAAATGCTGGCACTCCTAGACCAAGAGATACGTATAAAAAAAAATTAGATTGCAGTTTCAAAATGAAAACAGAGGACAAGAAGAGAGGTAAGTAGAAACTTGCAAATCGACCAAGTGCGCGGAAGGATTGAAAGCTGCAGCCTGAAGATATTGACCTGTTCTCAGTTCCTAGATCATTAAAATGCAATAGACAAGAAGTGTTTTCTTTATCTGCTTAAGTCTGCTATGCAGGTAGCTGGTCCAATAGACTGACAGAAACAAAATGTTATCTGTCTTCTACATCCCTGTTCTTTTTAGATATTGACCCAACTTGCAGGAATGAAACCTATATAGTGAAGGCTCCTACTTTTATCGAAAGCACAGGCTTCTTCCAAAATAACTAAGGTGGCTTCCTAAATTACAGAGCAGAATGTACATTGGTGTGTTTTGGAAGTCTTCCCCAAGGTTAAATCAATGGACCTAAACAAGTCTAAGGTAAGACAAATGACCTTTTGAAAAACAGTGAGATCTGTTATTGGTGAGGCAGACAGGGAGTATTAGAGGTTGTTCTTAATAATTCTTTTATTTATAACTGAATGATAAACTTGCTAGCTATGCATGTGAGGAATGCATAGAATTTTTTTTATTAAGCGACCTAATTTTTACTACTATCTGATTTCTAATATTTAACCTATTACTTTTGGGGTCTAGGATCTTCACATTGCAGCAGTTTTATTTCATCAATATCTTTTAGACCATTTGGAATCTGGAGAGATAATATTCCCCAGATTTCCTTATGGTTATCACAGAATCACTGAATTGTTATGTTTGGAAGGGACTCCTGGAGATCATCTAGTTCACTCCCCCTGACAAGGTAGGGTCATCTAGAGCAGGTGACATAGGAATGCTTTTAGATGGGTTTGGAATGTCTCCAGAGAAGGAGACTCCACAGCCTCCCTGGGCAGCCTTTTCCAGTGCTCTGCCGTCCTCAACGTGAAAAAGTCCTTCCTCATGTCGAGGTGGAACTTCTTGTGTTTTAGTTTATGGCCATTGCTCCTCATCCTGTTGCTGGAGACCACCAAAAAGAGTCTGGCATTATCCTCTTGACACCCACCTTTGAGGTATTTAAATGCATTAATGAGATCCCCTCTCAGTCTTCTCTTCTCTAGACTGAACAGCCCCAGCTCCCTCAGTCTCTCCTCATAAGAGATGCTCCACACCCCTCATCATTTTTGTGGCCTCTCCTGGACCCTCTCCAGTACCTTCTTGTCTTTTTTGTGCTGAGGAGCCCAGAACTGGACACAGCATTCCAGATGTGGCCTGACCAGGGCTGAGTAGTGATATGAGATCATCCTTGTTCTTGTAAAGGACTCCAATAGCTCTGGGAAGCAAGATGTCAGACCTGAGTTTGTTTAACTCTGCAGCATGTATCAGGTCACAGTGATAAGAAATTATTAATTTGGTTTTTGTTTTTTTTTTTTTTTTTTATGCTCCATATTCTTCCAGAAGTTCAGCATCAACAAGATCCTCTGATAAGTCCTGCATACAAAAGGGGGTATTTTGGAGAATCCTTCCTATTCTTCTCTACAGGGAAAACAGATGGAAAACATGTGTTGAGTTTTCCTACTATAACTTTATCTCTTTGAACACTCCTTCTATATTTGGTTACTTACTGGCCCTACAGGTGCTTTGGCAACTTTCCTGTTCCTGATGTTTAATAATTTTATGTCTTTTGGACATTTTCCCTCAAGCTCTTTCTTCTCTTCCTTTGTGCTTTTAATTTTCATCTATTGTGTTCAGCAGAGCATCTTAAGTCTTCACAGAAGTCTGCCATACTGCTAAAAGGATTCACATGGATTTCAGTTCTACAAGGACAGATGCTCTGAATAAATACCTTTGCTGCTACTGTGGAAAAGAAGCTGTCGAAAACCGCTGTGAGAAAAGTACAGACTCTCCTCCACTAACACTTCAGTGGTTAAGAAAGAATTATGGATAACAAACTGGTATTTGCATGGCTGAGAAGCAATGACTGGTTAATCAGCAAGCCTTATGCTGGGGAAAAGCTGGATGGAGTTGGTCATCGGGATATAAGAACTGTTGCTGTGTGAACCAGAACCAGCTTACTTACGTCCTGAATACTTGACACCTCTGTAGCTGTGACACATTCATGGTGTGGAGGGTAAGAAGTCATTAAAAATCAAAAGGACAGATCCAACAAAGTCTCACATTTAATCAATGCTTTAGTCAACCTTCTGACTTAAAACGTCTCATTCATTATTTTGAGATTTTATTGTTGGACTGGTGCAAGGGCTACAGCCAGGAACTATCTCCTGCTTGATTTTTTCAAGGCCTTGTTGCTGACATATGTACTTAGTTGACAGAACAACGATCTGCATCCCAAAAACTATTTAAACATTGTTTGGTTGTTTCTTGTTTGCTGTTTGTTTGTTTTCTTCCTTAATTATATGTTTCTTCCTTAATTATTTTGTATTTCTGCAGTAGGTTTTTTAATTCTAGTGATTGTGCAATGGGTAATTCATAATTTTGTGTAGGTTCGACGATTATTTTTTCACTGTTTATAGTAGTTAATTATGGTCAGATTTTATTATTTTAAATATAATTAATAAAATATACCATAAAGAAGAATTAACTCTTTTTTTCCTGATATGAAAAGCTGATGTCCAGACCTTGGTAAAACACAAGGGGGAGCACAAGGCAGTGCAGAAAATGTTTTTCATTGGCGTATATTGTTGTGAGACAATGAAATCTGAATATTGCCTATCCTGATCCCCACTGGGATGCCTGAGTCCACAGAATGATCCTAATTGAATTTTCCCTGCCTAAATGGAGTATGCCCTGTTGTGAACCTGCTTTGAGCATGATGACAGGATGGGATGTCTCAGGGCATCACTTCTGTGAGACCCAGGGCCTTCCTTCTATTACCTCTATTATCTAAACAAATAACCTTGGACAAATCAATTTACATTAATCCAACCTCATGGTTTAAACCTCTCTCCTTTACTTTAAAATGTCTCAATCAAGTTTCAAGTGAAATTTCTTGAACATTTATCTCTTAAAATGTGCCTGAGTATTACAAGAGAAATCTGTAATAATGTTATTAAAAATATAGTAATGTTTAAAAGGGTAAATTAATGCATGGGTCATAGCAAGTTCTTTCTGCTCTCTAACACTGAGCACAGAATCCCTTAGGAACACCTGTGTTTTTATTTATGCTAAAATGAGCTGGTTAATGAGATTAATCTTGGATTTTTACTGTTTTCTTCTTTCATTAAGCACATGAAGAACTTAGTATTTCAACATCTTGCTGTATAAAATTAAAAATCTACACTCACAGTGAGCTTCAGTCGTGTTCACTGCAGTAATCACACATGATTATTTTTCTATGATGCTTTCTATGAAAATGAACTTGAAGTAGAGAGCAGTATGAACAATGGTTCTTCAAATTTATGGAGAAGTTTTTGAGACTTGATGAATTTCATTACTCCAGTACCTCATATGATATTTTCAAGTCTTTTTCTTTTTTAATCTATAAAGGATTTTATCTAGAAATTTTTCTAATGTAGCTTTCTCTTATTTTGAAAATTACAGATGAGTGCATGATTATTTTCACACATCCAGAGCTAATACATAGTCCTATGTTTGTGTAATAATTCTTGTTCTTTATAGAAGTTATAAGAGCTTTATGCATAAGAATAGCCTTGTTGTCCAGTTAAGCTCTTGTGTATACTATATTTTAGCTGTTTTTCTTCTGATTCCATATTCAATGAGTAGAGAGTAGGCACTGACAAGGGACACTAGGAGCCTTCTCTTCTCCAGGCTGAACAGCCCCAAGTCACTGAGCCTTTGTTCACAGGAAGAGGCGTTACAGCCCTCTGACCATTTTTGTTGCTGTGCTCTGGACACACATGGTTGTTTTATACTTTTTGAGTCAGAGCAAAGAAATTGTGGCCTTATCTGTGTTGCAGACACAACAGAAGTTCAAAGATTTTCCAGAACGTGAAAAATTGAATCTGTCATTGCAGCATTTGTATTCTTACAGCACTTTTTATCACTCCTGCACTTCCTGGGAGGAAGTATTCTTCAGTTAAAAGGGACTCATGGTTGAAAACTTCTTATTAGCCTCAAGTTTTTCTGTTCTCCCTCGGCAGTTTAGCTCTCTTTGCATTTTGTCAGAGTGGCACTAGGATGCTCTTCAACAACCCTTCTTCCCTATCCTCAAGCACTGATTCTGGATTGCATGGGGCAGTAAGCATCCCAAATACATTTTTCCTGAGTTCTGGTGCAAAGATAAACCTTGAATACCCCACTGAAATCCTTCTGGAAATATTTCAGTAGTTAGAGACAACATATGGAATGAGAAATGTCCCAGCTGGCTGAGCTGTGGTCACCTTGCCCTCAACAGGCCTGGTGGTGTCACGGCCCAGTAGCTTCATATATATCTTGCTCTAGTAGCTCTGCACAGCCTTTCAGGCTGCAGTGCAGTCATTAGACAAAATTATTATCATAAAACCCTCAGCTGATTCCTTTGTGCTGCACTGTAGTGTCTATAGGGAAAGTTTTATCACTTCCCCTACATTTTAATTGTATCCATTCTACAGCTGGTAGCAAGATGTCCAAACCAATGACATGACTTGACAAGCCTTTCAAAAGATTGCAGTGACTGGGTTGTACCTATTGATGTGAGAGAAAAAAAAAGGAGAGAAACCAGAAGAAAAAGTGTCTTCCCATGCACTTTTCTCCCCAATGAAGCAAAAAGATGAAGATTGTATAACCTCTCTAGCCTGCTGCCTGTTTATGCAGTAAATCTATACCAGTAGGAGATTTATTAATTTAACTGTGGTCTTGTGTATAAGAATGATATGGGCAGTCCCAGAACATATTTATTAATCTAAGAGAGGGATTTATTGGAAATGTCTGATAACCATATTTTGTAGTTTAGATCATTTTTTTCCTTAGTATTGATAGTTTTCCCCTGTCTTTCTATTTAAAAAAGACATCTCTGTAGACCCAAACAACAAAAAACCCCCTCTTTAGCTGGATGACATAATTTGGCAATCAGCAAATTAGAACAGCATGTTGCTTCTGATGAAAAAATATTAAATATGTGTCTCATAACTCTGCTGCTGAGGTTTAGTTAAACACATAACCTTTATTTGAACTTATCTCATTAATCATGGGGAAAAATGTAGCTATTTCATATATGGGACTGTGGAAAAAGATAGCATGGTCATTTACCACTGTGGAGTGCTCACTCCCCAAAGAGGCAAGATAATTACTGCAGGAAGAGTTGTCTAGGTGCAGGTTAAATTCCCACATTGGCTTTCCCCTCTAAAGTTCATGAAAAATGACTTACTTTTTTTCCCCTTGAAAAATTATTGAAAATTCGCCTTATTAGAGGTTGTTAAAAGCTGTTAATGATAGCTCAAATTTGGCAGGATTTTTTCTCTTCAACGTGACATCAGTTTATTATGATGAACCCCAAAATTGTCTTCTTTTCATTTGCAGTCACTCCCTCATTTTTCTTGTACTTAAATCTGCAGCCTTCAGCTTCACACAGACAACTAACTAGTTTCTGAGGCAGGAGGTTTTTACCCATGTTGGTATCCCACTAACTCATTGTTTTCTTGCCCCAAGTTTTGCAGCATCTACCAGTCACCGTTTATCTGACTTTTACCAACTTTTTTTTCCCGAGTGTGAGAGGCTGGCTCGTTGCTAGATGCTGTGATTCTGAAGAAAGCAATGCCCCCTGACTTTAAAAAATGACCCTATTCTACTGAAACACTCTATACAAACCCTCCCCTGAGGGACAAGCACAGTACAGTGTTACACTGAAACATTGTCATTTCCTTCCACCAAAAAATACAGGTCCAGGATTCTCCTAACAAATCACATCCCCAGCTCAGTCCACTCTGACATATGCGGAGATTAAATTTCATCCTCCCGATGATGTGGGAATTTGGGAAATTAACATTCAAAGCTTTTAGTTCCAAGAGGAGTGGTGTGCCTGTCAATTTCAAATGATGACATGCGTGATAAGACTGTGATCTTACTGAGTTTTCTCAGGAAACCAAAGCAAGTGTATTTTAGATATACACACTTAAACTAATCATCCTCTCAGGGAAGCACTCATAGGCTGCCCTCCATCTGTGTGGACTGTGTATTTGGGCTGTAGGTAAGGCATGAGACTATGCAAATATGATTAGCAGGCAGTGCTGGGTGTTGCTATCACTTCCTTAATTTTGGGGTATTTTTCTCCAATAAATAAGAAAGCTGCTAGAGCAAATTTCTCCAAAAACTTGTAGTATGTTGAAGACCAAGCTCTCTAAGTGGAGTCATAGATTGATTGAGGTTGGAAAGGGCCCTTAAGGCTATAGAATCCAGCTGCTAGCCTAACACTGCCAAGTCCCTAAGTGCTACATCTACATGTTTAAACACCTTCTGGAATGGTGACTCTACCAGTTCACTGGGCATCTCATTCTTATGCTTGATAATACTTTCAGTGATGAAATTTTTCCTAGTATTCATTCTAAACCTCCGCTGGGGCAATTTGAAACCATTTCCTCCTGTACTGTCTCTAGTACTAGAAAGGACCAGTACAAGTACTTGTAAGATAAATCTTTTGGATATGAATCTCCTTTTTTTTCATTTCCTAAGTAAACTGTATGTTAGCACCAAATGAGGCCTGTGCACCACTGCAGACTGGAATGATAGGAGCAAAGACTTGACTATGAATCATCACATGAATGCTTTAGCCAAGATTTGGGGTCTTCTGCAGGAATTGCAGACTCAGTTCCAACGAGCATCTGGAAAGCAAGGATTCAATGCCTGAGTGTCTCTCATTCCAGTTGAGTGACGGAATTTACAAGGCCATGTAGTCAACATCTTTCCTTTGGTGTCCGTGAATGCAGAAATACTGATGTAACATGGCAGAGTCCCAGTGAGGCAGGGAATAATATCTACAGTAGTCCCCTAGGATGGAAAATCAAGACTGTCCTCTAAAATGCAGAGAATGCACTTTGAAGTCAGGGACTCCACCATCTCTAGTGACTGCTTGCAGCATGAGTATCAAGCAGCTCTAGGACTGTGCTTTCTCTTGCTGTTTGCAGACGAAGGGTTTAGTACAGTTCCCACTTTAAAAAAAAAATAAAATTGTGGAAGTAGCTGCCATTTTTTTTCTGTTTTTCAAGACAAGAATCTTACATGATCATGCACGACCATAACACCCTTGCATGCAATTTCTAGGACCTAGGAGGCAATTCCCAGTTTCTAGGTAACACCTCCTTGCCTTCCCTCTCCTGCCCCCCCTCCCCCTTTCTTGCCCGTCAGAAGAAAATCAGGAACTAATGTGCTACAGCAGAATATTTAAGCTAGACATGGATGAGTCTGACAGGTTTGAGACAGATGCTGCCTTCACAGACTGCCTGGGCAGGTGCATACCCATAAAGCACCTGCAGGTCTCCTACTGAGAACCACCCATGTGTCTTGTTGCAGGGATCAGTGATAGTCTCTGATTTGTTTTCAACAGGTTGCTACACATTAATACCAAATTCAAAATAATAGTAAATATATCACCACAAGGTGATGTTCTTCTCCTGCCTCAAAAATATGATCAGGTTCCTACTCTGCCACATCCTGCATATTCCCTGAGTGCCAGACACCAAAGCTATGTGAGCAACCCAGGCTAAACCACTGAGGGCTGCCAGAGGGTTTGCAATGCATCACTGACTTCCCAGAGAGCTCTGAAACGTCACTGTGAGCCCAGAGCTGGTGACTGCAATGTGCACATCCCAGCAGCCTCTGGAGGTGGTTTGTACTTAAACCTGTTCAAGTGGTCTAAATAAAATCAGCACTGTGTGCAGAAGGTGGTGTTTCCTGCAGATTTTCCAAGTTAGATCAAGCTGGGAAAGACTGGTGGTGAATGGTTTGTATCAGCCTGGGCAGATGTTCCAGTGTGCAGCAGAAATGTGCTGAAAAAGCCTGTCCTCTGACTGGCTTCACCATCATTCCCCATTTTTCAAGACCTGTAGAATTTGGCTGCCATAGCTGTTTTGACAGAGCTGCTCAAGCCCACCTCACAGCTGCCTGGAGTAATGACAGAAACTGTGTTTATCCAAAACAACACATTTCTAGCTTTTCGAACACCGAATTCCACTTTTTTTTCCCCCTTTTTACCATGTGGGGAATCAAAAAGAACAGCGATGCCTTATAGAATTCTTTAACATAAACTGAACTGTATCTATTAGAAGAGAGTGGGATGGGGACATTTCTTTCTTTGCAATTGAAATGATTCAGAGAAGTGAAAAAGGACATTGTGATATTTTTAGGTTTCTAAGCAATTTGAATATATGGAGTATTAGAAGGCCATGTGCAAATAAATGCAAGGCTTCATGGCTAATTTCAGAAGCCCTATATGGTTTTCCAAAACTTGTGAAAATTATTTAAAATAATTCATTAAAATCTCTTGCAATAAACAGCACTGAACGTGTGATGATGAAGAGAGATACCTGAAAGTAAAAATCACTTCCCAAACACACCCATTGGCTCACACTTTGAGTTCCTTCCAGTCTTGCTGTGGATTTAGAAAGACAATTCAGACAAGACAAGTCTGATATATTACTCTAGTTTATTCCAGTTCCACCCACTACAACGAGTGGAATCATAGGCTAAATTGTGGTGATGAAGTTAAAGGAGCTGTGTCTCATTTCCACTCGCTGAGATGTTCTGTCTAGTGCAGGAACTCCTTGAAAGGAAGGATTTAATTAGGGGCCTTCCGGCAGGAGTCTAGGATGCATATTTGCTGTGAAGTGTAAATTCTTCAGAAAGAAAATTCCACACTGGGAGAAATATTTGTTTTATTCTTTACTCTTCTGCTTGTAGTGACCTTTTGATATCTTTTCCTCTTTATGAGTAGTGTTTGGGTAATCTTTCAACATATTATACTAAACCACTGCAGGTTATAAAGAACATGGCTAGATGACCATTGATTTTTCTGTTAGTGATCTTAAGAAGAGAGAAATTAATTAGCAAACAGTGGGATTTGTCTGCTCTACACCTCCTGCCCACTCAGCTTTGAAAATGCCTATCAGATGAAATTGTTAATTAGTCAAAAGACAGGAAAAGCACTGAATGAATATGTAGAACCATGTTTCTTGTCAGAAATATTTCCTTTTGATTACAAAATGTGGCTTAAAAAAGTTATTTCAGCATTTAAAGCTTCTGTGCTAGTCAAGTGGCACAAATAGTCTAAAAGAAAATGAAAAAATGTATAATAATTTAGGAATTAGCATAGTTCAAAACCTGAAAACAGTTGACTGTTTAATGAGTTGCTCTTGGACTTTCAAAAATAAAAAAAGTAAGTCATACATGAAACATGTATCTGTGACCATAACTTATGTGGTAACTGCCTCTCTGGTTGAGTTTTGTTTATATGGTAGTATGCAAGTCCCTGAAGAGTATACACTTCATTCTACCTTTGAACCCAGTGAAAGCTGATGCTGTATGTCCCAAACCGGGGCTGCACGAAGAACCTTTTGCCTGTGAGATGAAGAGGCAGTCTTCCTCCAAATGCAGGGCGTGGGGGCTTCCATGCACCGTTTCAGTGAATTTCAGTGAGGAAAAGTGAGAGGGAACTGCAGTGGGGTGTGTATGGGGCTTCAGCAATGAAAGAAGAGGATAAAAAGAGGTAAGAATGAGAACTTCACTATCTTTGGCTCTTCTGTCACGAGAACGCTGAAAATGCTTTGTAGATCTGGCCACGGAGGTAAATTAGGAGAGGCAATACTTAACTGCTGAATCATGGAACAACAGAGTTGAACAGTTCAACATCATGAAAAGTAGATATTTTAAAGAAAGTTTATATTCTTTGAAGATGCTGAGAATATAAATATTGAAATAAATTTTTCTCTGTCTTTATGCCAATTAGATGGCAGTGGAACCACGGCTTTAAAATACCTCTGTTGTGGGCAGAAGTAACAACAGCATACCCTGTTTTAGTCTCTCTGTGGATCCAGCCCAAATGCTACAATTCTTATTCACACTGAATAGTACCTGTTCACCAGAATGAACTAATTTGAAGCAGACTTTCCCCATGGGATAGCTGTAGTAAAAATAGGAAAAAGTAAAAATACAAAGAAAATTAATTTGTGCTAGTGAAAAAAAAAAGTAGTAAGTTTAAAACAGTGAAATAAATTAGGATTTATATTTAGTTAACAATGAGTTATCACAAACTATTCCTATATATTTCCTGATGGTTTACCATTACCTAACCTGCTCTATATTTATAATGTACATCTGGCATACTGTACTTCTATTCAGATCACTTTAATTAAACCAGCCTCCAAGCTCCCATATAAAACAATGGAAGTTCTGAAATGCAGGAAAACAGCAGTATGAATTCATGAATAGCCCTGTATGTGAAGGCAGGCAATCTGCAGATTAGTGTGGTGGTTTCCTGTTGTTAACACTATAAACTTGTTGAACTTTGTTAGCTAAATTCTTCTGACTTAGGCCCAGTTGCTGCAGCTACTGCAGAAAAGATGAACCAGATGAGAAAAGGAAAAGATAAATAGCTTTTTTAGATTGGAAAGTAAAAAGAAAAGAAAAAAAGAAAAACCTAGCTTTGAGGGCTTGAAAAGAACTGCAGTGCTTTGGAAATCTTACTAAAATTACAGTATCTCTGTTCCCTCTCAAAAATTGCTTAAACGAAGTAATCAGTAATAGATAGGCAGGAGAAGCCAATGTTGAAACCATTTCTAAAAGATGCTTTAGGACAGAGATTTAATTCTCAGTAAACATCTTGTAAAGTCACCAGCCTCAGAGAGACTGAGAAGTTCCCAATAGACAGAGCTCTTCTCATGAGGACCTCAATTATGTGTATTTAAAAATAAATGATACTGCAGTGGGTTGCAGAGGGTTATTTCTAGTCTCCAAAAATCTTGATATCCTAACAAGCTATTTAAATCCTCAAGCAATTAACAGAGATTACTTCTAAAAACTACAGGAATAATATAATTCATTATTTTTAGACATTGTCATTGGCCTCTAACAAATTCTCAGTATGGTTAAAGATCCTTGTAAAGGCAAATAATTCTTCTGATCAAGAGTTCAATTTTCTTAGCTATTTTTAATGAATGCTGCAAAATATGTGAATAGTCAGAAGAGCATTAACATAGGATAACCACTGTTAATATATAAATGTATCTTTATATAAAAATAGATTATTAGCATATCCTACAGTAACTTTAATAGAACAGTATTCTACTACCAGCTCATAGTATCATAGGATCATTCAGGTTGGAAGGAACCTTCGGAAGATCCTAATCCAACTTCGTTCTCAAAGCAGGGCAGACCATGAAACTGATAGTTCCTCCAGCCAGATAACTGCAAATAATAAACCAAAAAACAGCTGAAACCTTCCTACAGCCCTTGGACACAGTATAGCTTAGTGGTTTTAAAATGTTGGTCAAGCTCCTTTTGACGGCAATTATTTAATTTAGCTGAAAGTGGAATTCATTAGTAAAGGTTGTATTACATAATTAGTGAGCACAATGTGTTCCTTAAGCCATCAAACGCGTTCTTAGTACAAATGTAGACTCTATGAACTACTTGATATGTAACAGATCCATGTTTACAGTACTGTAACATCTGTTTACAGTACTGTAAACATCTGTTTACAGTACATTCTCTCTCAAATGCTTTGCCAAATTGTGCAGTGCTTATTTTTACCTCTCTTTGCACCTTTTTATCCTGTCCTTCCCTTCTGGGAGAGTGTCCTAAACACAAGGCCATAGACATAAAAGTTTTGGTTTCTGATCTCTTAAACAGAAAGAGCTAATTTCACCAAATAAATTATTTGCAGTGCTTAATATGACCAGTGTAAATAGCTCTGTAAGCCACAGGGCAGGGAAGTTTCTCTCTTTTCCTGCTGCTTCCTGCTGGGAGAGATTGAAGTTTTAGACATTATGAAGATTATCCAAAATGACACTAGTCTAGTCACAATTGTAGCAAAATCCTCCTGTGTTATACAAATTAATTTGCTGTGAAAACCTGTATAAAGAGATTCTGAACAAATAGAAGACTACTGAAATATTACTTTGAGTTGTACAAATAAAATTTTTAATTAAGATTTTGGGTGGGGAGTTTCTATTTCTGCTTCTGCAGCCCTTCTCGGCAGAGCTGTGATATCTCTTCTGCTTAAAGATTTGCGAGTTAGAGTATTATTTAATTGTAAATTACAGGATGTAAGAATTAATGACATTAATTCAAAAGGGAAATAATTTTAGGGTAATGATTTAATATTCATGTAAGGCAAGAGTCCGTATGGCTGCATGGAGATGTAAGGTACAGGGGAAGAGAAGGAAGGGAGGAATGGAACAAAAAGCAAGAGGCCAAGAATTAGGATGCTATCCCTATATATAAGCACATAAGGTAACACGGATGGAGCAACAGACAGACACACATCCAAATGCCTTCCCCCTGCAGTGGCCGGCTGAGCCGTGGCTGAAATAGGAGGCAAATACTGTGTTCTGCTGCCAGTCAGAGACCTACAGAAGGGCTCCTCATGGTGCTCTGTTCCCCAAACTGCTTTTGTGGACTCCTCATGGCATGGCCATTGTACTTCCTATTGTTACCTCGTGACAAGAATGGCTGCAACTGCAGCAAAGAAATTGTGGCTATGCACAGCAAATGTGAATTTTCTGTGACATTACTTGGCTTGTGATTCACAAGTCAAGCTTATGCTGGAAATTGTGAGCTTCTCTAATTCCCAGGGAAAAAATCGACACATCGACATCCAACAGGATACCATGATGGTCATTTTAATTTGCTTTGAAATTCAAGTTCTAACACTGGTTACTGCTGTAATTTTAACGTTCAAAAGGCACTCAAGAGCAGGATGAACGACATTGATATGTGAGTCAAAATGGTACACACAGCCCTCAGTGCTGCTTGGTCATCCTGCCAGGTATTCATCAGCCAAAGCAAAGAGATGCCTTCATATCCTTTGCATACACAAACTTTGAAACTGCATCAGAGAAGACATGACTGTGTTACTAAAGTGAATTCATGACTCCATGTGGGCTTCTAATCAATGGAGCTAATCAGTGATACGTCCTGGAAGGGGAGAAATGGGCCCACTTGAGAGAATGGCAGCTATAATGCCACGAGTCCAGGAAGTCACCACTGATACACTGAAACAACAAGAGAATGCAGAAGATGAAAAACAAAGTCCAGGTCTGCAAAAATAAGTGACTCTACCATCTGCAGTAAGGAATATTAGGGGAGTTCTTTAGATAAACAAACAGTATAGCCCATCTGCAGACCAGTGTACTTCAGAGACCAGGGGAAGCGGGCATGGGAATAGCAGCTGGATGAATGGAGACTGGGACAGAAACTGTCAGTGACCAATTATTAGCCACTAACAGAGAAAAGCAAAAAGACACACTTGCAGTGTGCTGCAGCATTTCAAACAGTGCACTCTAATCCTGCTGTTTTCTCCAGGTATTAGTCTTTCTGTTATCACAGGGAAAGGAAATCAAGAAAAACACGGAAAGGATCATGTGCAAGTTATGGCCATGTAGGGAACTGAAAGTTCCCTAGTGGACATATCAATTGACTTAAAATAACTGGAGATTAGGTGTCCAAATTCCTTAAGATGTTAGAACGTTTTAGTTACTCCATTAATCAGGCTAGGAGAGGATAGGATGTACTTTCTTCCACACAAAGAACCATAGGAGAGCTTTCTGTGATTGACACAAATCTCAGATGTTAGATACTGAGAAAGGTTTCTTTGGTTCATTGTTTATTTGATGAAAATTAGAGCTTTAGAGGAAAGAAAAGAATGTAAAGTCCCACACTATGTTTTGGCATTTGTAAAATAAACAACCTTGATTTTTGACGTGATTCTTCATTTCAATATCTCCTGAATTTAATGCATAAAAAAAAGAAAATAAGTAATTTTGCACATACAGATGTGCTAAAAATACATGACAGTTTTATAGATTGATGGTCTCATCTCATGAGCTTTTCAAGGTCTGAAAGACAGGTAAAGCATAATGTACTGTGTGGATCTTCCAGCTGTTGTCTTGCCTCCACCCACAAGCACAGAATGGGACAAATATCTCAGATATTTTAATCTAAGATTTGCCTTTGACTCTAGAAGAAAGAAATATACGTTTGCCAGGCAAGTAAGATTTCACAGTAGAAACTAGCTAATTAGCTAATTTTAAATTGTCAACAAAGTACCAAAGTATGAGTAGCATCCCAGGGATGTTTTGCTGCATGATTCGATTTCCACCAAAATTGTCAATCAGTAGCAGTGACTATAAAGATTTATATTTTATTTTGCATGAAGAAGACTTTGCTAGAGAAGATTCCTTATTTCTTAGAACTATATTTGGATTAGCTCTTCTGTGATCATGCTGAACTGCATGAAATTCATTAAATACTTTAGCATGTGAGGAATTCTTACAGCAGTCAGGAGATGCTGCATGAAAATCAAGCAAAAGGGATCAGTTGAACACAGCTGTGAATGAAAGCAAATGTATTTAAGGGAACTCTTTTACTGCAATGTGTTCCTCCTTATTTTAATTATTTTTTATTGTTTTACCATGTACCTTTTGCTACATGGAGTGATTGTTAAAAACTAGAAAATGTTGCAATCATCATTGTATATCCTAAGACTCTATGCTATTGAAAAGCCCCACAGCCAATTATATCTTTTGCAAAAAGTACATTTGATGTTAGATTGTTTGGTTATTTGTGCATTACAAATTCACCCACATTCCCAAATATGTTAAAAATCCAAACTGAGGTTGGCCACAAATTACCTAATCTGAGGCAATTAATTCATTGAGCTTTTAGGGTATGTTCACAGTTTTTCTTCTGTCTCTGTTTGACATTTTGAGTTACTAAAGCTCCATGTTGAAAAGGTCTAATACCTGTGGTTTACAGTCATCTGTTACCCATTCATTAGAGGGGCTTCTCTGAGCCACTCCTTATCCTGCCCAAAAGTGAGGTTTGAGAAACAACCCACATATAAAACAATTGCAGTCAACAAAACAATCAACCCCATTGTTCTCTGCAGGGATTTGCTCCAAAAAGTACAACTGGAATTATTTAGAAAACTGAATTACTGCAAGATGGAGTCAGAAGCATACTGGCAATACTTTGAAAAATCATCTTGTTTGTTCTCTGCTTGCCTTTAAAAATATCTTTCCATTAAAATAATTAGTGAGAAAATATCAGTAAAAATTGCATATAGCAACATTCCAGTGGAAGAGTGAGAGTTTATTACTTAACTTCTGTGGTCTACTGTAATCCTGCAACGTTTTACATGGGCTTTTGCATGAATGCAAATCTTTCCATTTGGACACAGTGATGTGTAACTTCACAGCTGACGCATTTTTCCCATCTTGCTTGTATCAAAATTTTATAGACAATTTAGTGAGAATCAAACTGAGTGGGGATAATGACCAGCTCTTTAAGTCATAGGTCCTAAAGGAAGTTATGCAGCACTTCTCAGGTTATGCCAACATAGTAAAAAGACAACATTCCTGATACTGTTAATGACATTTAAAAAAACTTAGTCCATGCTCTGCATGTCAGCAGGTCAGAACCTGGCTTCACACAAGATTACCACAGCATGAAGACCCAGAGTATGCTCTTGGCCATTTTTTGAAGGAGACAGAGATGTCTACAACTCCATTTCAGAGAGTCAGTATGAGATGTTGTTATCCACAAGAAATAAAAAAGGGCAAATCTTTCAAGGGACCAGAATTTTCCCCAGAATCTAGTTTCAGTTATGACACTGGTTTACACATAGTTGCCAGTAACAATTAGAGAGTCATGACAGGTCAGTCTTTATCACATAGCAATATCTGAGAGTTTTTTTCCTTCCTAGTCTAATTCTAGTAAGCCAGGAAGATAAAAGTTATCACAAGATGAGGTTAGCAAAGTCATTTAGATTACAGTTTTCAAACTTGAGAGACCAAAATCAAACACCAAATGCATATTTAGCAACCGAATTAGCCACAGGGTGCTTTTAAGCCTGTATCAGTGAGATACCAGTCAAAGCTAATGATTTAGCTGCCTAAAAGAGATGGGAATTGCTAGCTAGCCAAAGGTTGGATTGTACAGCTGTTTGGAAAATTAAACACTAGGGAATTCCTGCTTGTCTTTAAAGAGGTGATGATGCAAAAAAAAACTCTCTAGACTGATGCTCATATCAGTTATCAACTCTCTTGATCTGAAAGCAAAGGATTGTCTGGAGTATATTTCAATAACATGACTTAAGCATGGCAGGTAAAACAATCGTAAAATTTTGGGAGTGAGCAAGTGAAAACACCCACTCTCTTTAACAGCACATGACAAAAGCGACTTGCTATTATTGAACCTGCCTTTTAAAAAAGTTAGATTTCTTTTTATTCAGAAGTTATTTAATTAACACTGATGTCTACAGCACACATGAAGTAATTAATTTCACTATATGTGAATTTCACTATATGAAATTATTTTTTGTGACAACAATCTATGCTGGAATGACAGAAGTGTATCGCAGGGGGGATGCTTATTCTCTCACTTAGAGACTCTCATGTGCAGGAAAGCTATGATGCATAAGAAAATTACAAGTGCACATGGATGTGCAACACGATGAGTGGAACTGATAAATCTACAAGGATAACTCTCTTTACTTCCCAGACTTTTTTTCTTCACTTTTGCTAGTAAAGCTTCATACCTAAAGAAACTGAATATTCACACATTCCTTTCAGTATTCTTAATCTCATAAGAGAATTTTATGATTGCAAATATGCATTAAATTAGAAACATAGAAATATGTTCTATTATTTTTTACTGGTAGAGTCTAGAAATCTTGCATTTGTGATTAGCACCTTCTCACAGTAAATTCAGAAGATTGTAACTCTGATATTTCACTTCCTTCCCCCCCAATAAAGTTCAAACAAAAAGTGATCATGCATTTAAAGTAATCTCCTCAATTCAGAGTCTTCCAATATAAAAACTTGATCAAACACCCTCAAATAAGAAGGTCAGTTTTCTAATACAAAAAATTTCAAACTCAGGGTGCCATAACACCTGAGAATGGAAGATCTTAATATACTGTAGTCAATGACAAATATCAATGACAAAAATCAATAAGGTACTAAAATACCTAGTTCTAAATCAAATAGGAATAGTACTTGAAGTCACAGATGTCTATATTGTAATATATAATATTTTATATATATATATACAATAAATAACACTGATAAAATCTGAGTAGGTCTGACTTAAAAAATACAACCAGTGAAGACCCCTCAAAGATTTGTTTGAGTATAAGTGTACAGTTAGCCACCTACTGAATAAAAAAACCCCAAACCTACAAAAGACACAGTGCACAGATACAGTCAAATGAGGCTGATAAAAAATAGTAAATTGATATGATTTCTGTTATTTGGACATTAACATTTCTGTTATTAAACAGAAAGAGCAACAAACACAGAAAGTAATTTCCTGTTCCTTGAATGCCCATTACTTGGGACAGCAAGTAGCAGAAAAGAGGAAGACTTTCCCAAATCTGGGATTAGTTCAGAAAATGATGTACTCACATCATGCAGCAAATAATACAGACTTCAAGACAACTAAACTGGCATCCAGAGTAGGAAGATACAGTAAAGAATTATTAACATGGGACAAGCTGTAAAAAGGAGAGTTTAGAAAAGAAAAAGAGGACAACAGAAAAATTCATATAAATACATATGCTAGTAAACATATATATGTAAAACTAGATATATATTTTAAAATATACATATATTTACATATCCATATAATTACACATAGACACATTGGTATGCAAGAATAGAATTGGTAAACATGAAATGGATTTTAACTTAATGTGAAATACAATAGCTTTCATTTACAGAAAGTAAGACAAGCTGGAAAGGAGGAAGGCCCATTAGGAACTAGAGGATAAAGCAGCATACATTTTTAACTCTTGGGCAGAAAGACGTCATCGGGAAGATTTGTGAATTCTTTGCTTTGTCATGGAGCAGAGGAAATGTGTAAGGCAAATTTATAAGTTAATTTATAAGTTAGCAAATCATACCTTTTGATCTACAGAATGTGGCGACAAAACAGTTTCAAAGGTAAAGTATCCCAAAACAGATCTATTCTAACAGTATAAACTGACAGCATAAACTCCACTTACAGCAGAAAGGTTTTCAAAACTATTGATTTCTGGTCTTCTAATGGGTTTCAGAGAGAAGTTGAGAGAACACTGTAATGTCCGTGGTATTAGAGGGGAAGGAGATCAGCTGTGGGACTGAAAAGAGTCACTTGATTAACCCAGAGGCTGAAGGCATACAAAAGGAATGGGTCAGAGAATTACACTGGTTTTAAATAAAATTAAAATTTGGTCCTGAAATGTCTCGGGATTTATTTAAGGAATTCAAAATATCCCTTTTAGGGTTGTTGCATTCAGTTTTGGGAAATTGTAAGGCTATATGTAGTATGGAAAATAGGAAAAAGAGACATGGCACATAACTTAAAAATAGGGGGGGAGAATCACAGAGAGTTATGGACTGTTCAACTTAAAAACCCCATCCTGGAATAACAAATGAAACTCTTTACCTGCAAGTAACCAAGGAGATGTGTAGCAGTCAACATGGGTTACTTAACTACGAATCGGGTCAAGCACATGTAATTTTATTCTATGACAAAGAAGCATAATATGGACAGAGTAGAAGAAGAAAATATCATATATATCTTAACTTTAGACTTAGTAAAATCTTAACTGTGGTACTGTATCTCATGATATGTTTGTAAGAAAACAGTCTCTTTTTAAGTGTACTTTAGGATAGTGTAAAACCAACAGGAAAGTCTTTGGTAAGTAGTATTTTTTACTAGGAAGCACTGACTATGATTCTGCTTATAACTGTTGGGATTTGGCACTATTTTTTTTGTTAATGACCTGAATAATGGAAAGGGAGTAGTAATTAAATCTGTAGGTGATGCTGAGATGGAAAGCACCGCATTATACTGATGGACGGGATTTCATTTCAAAAGGATCTTGACAGATTGAAAGCATGGTCTGAAGAAAAACAAAATGCAGTTCAAGAGGCACAAGTGAAACAGTGCAGATAGACAGGCCTAATCAGCCAAACAAATTCAGGATCTAGAAAAACTGGTTGAGCAACAGGCCAATAGACAGGGATTTAAAGGTATTAGTGGATCACAAGTGGAACACAAGTCAATAATGTCATGCTGTTGAGAAAAAGATAAGCACTATCCTGGGAAGATTAAAAGGAGCAAAGCGAACAAACATACAGTATAGCTTTCTGCTCTGCTCACTATTTGTAAGCATTCAGGAGGAGCCCTGTGTGGGGCATTTTGACAGAAGTGTGGGAGACTCTGCAGGAGAAAAAAGAGAGCAGTCAGAGATCTGAAAAGCAGGCCCTGTGAAGACAGGCTGAGAATTCTGCTCTTTAATGTGTGTCATGCACAGAAAAGAACAGGGAGAGTGTTTGACTCATGCTGGCCTTAAAAGACAGCTGGAAGAGAAACAGAACTCTCTTTTCTCCATGGCTGCAGTAGACAGGAATAAAAAGAGCCTATTTACCAAGCATATTTAGTTAGATATCGAACCTCAGGACTTTTAGGTGTTGAAATAAGTTTCCAAGACATGCGTGGGATCTTCATCACTGTTCTCCATGACAGCTGTTAGAGCCTTCATTAATTGCTTCAACAAAGGTCTGTTGGGAATGGTACGCTTAAGCTTACTGGGGGGAGCAGGGATAAAGGACTAGAAGGATGCCTTGAAAATCCAGTGTCCAAAGGTTTAGTGATTCCTTGCATGGTGTGACTTCTTCAAATGTGTAATGCAATATATTTGGAATGAGAGCAGAAGGAAGACAGTGATGGAGTAGTGGGATAGGAAAGCTTGCTTCACTGACTGCTATGGCCTCACACTGATAAATATGTTTTTTTAACCATCAAGTTAGAAAAGAAATTTTTTAGAAAGCATCCTTGCATTCACCATTGTTTCCACTGAATCTTTGCTACTATTTCAGCTGTATTCTTGCTGAAGGTAAAACCGATAATAATGATCTACTTACACGGCCTGTTCTCTGCATATCTGTCATATTAAAGTCCATACTGTTTGTTTATCATGCAGTGATCTATAATTCTCTATTAATTTAATTATACTAAAAGATCTTAAAAGCCTTGGGCTAAGTAACATGTCAATTACAAATGAGTTTAACTTGGAATAAATATAAACTTAATACTTGTAATTTATTGCTTTAAATATAAACAAAGCCCTTACTATGACACAATCTATTATTAATTGCTCCAGTGCCCTAAGTCCAATTAAGCAAATCCATTTACATTTTCTTCAGAGGAAGTCAATGTTCATTTCTCATAGGAAGTGCAAGGAGCCTACCTTTCCACTTCTTTCAAACCCCCTAATGCAACAAAGCACTTCTGTGTTTAATGAAGTGTATCATGTCAGGGGTGAGGGGAATGCTGGTGGCATGGGGGGTAGAGCCACGTGTGAGGGCTCATATTTACTTGAACAAAGTAACTTTCAATCAAATACGTCGTCATACACATTTCTTTCTTTAGGTATAAGTAATGATTGCATGTTTTCTAGTTGAAGATTCTGTATTGTCTTTCTCCAGCACCCTTTCAGTAACAAGGACAAGCTGTTTGGAGTTACACGATGTATATGTGTATATGTGTGTATGTGCATTATATTTCTTCAACTGAAAGGTAACTTAAACTTTTTTATATTAGTTATACTCGCATGTATTAAAGTAGCTAAACTAATTTTTTTTTTTAATGTGTGTGAAAACGTGTACATATAAAAATGTCAGCCGCTGTGCTGAGACCTGGTACTTCATGCCTGGGGTAAAATTTTATTGCCTAGTTATAAAAGAGAGGGTTTATAGTGGAAACCCTGACACAACATTAACTATGGTTATGCTATCAAAGGAGTGTAGCATTTAAGAATTTAGGAACTATTCCGTTTGTGTGTGTACAGGCAGTCTTGTGTCTGTGTCTAAAACTTCATATTGACTTACACATGCCATTAACATTTATTTTTAAACACCTTGAGAAGGAAAATCACAAACTGGTTCTGACAGAAGTATTTTCATATGTGTATCTGTCCTGTTCACTGTCTATAAACAATAAAAAACATTTAAAAGACTGGAAAAATATCACTACTAGTGTGTGTATAGCTTAAAAGTGGATCAGCAATGCTTTTTTCCCCTATTTTTTCAAGCTAGGGAAATGAGTAATGCATAGTGAGTTGCAAGAAGACACACACAAATAAGTTGCAGAGTTGGGTCCAGAGTATAAATCTCCTGAGTTCCAATCCTATGCTTCAAATACTAGCTTCCTTAGTGATAATAATAAAAACTGAAATCCCTGTGGTGTTTGTCTGTTTAGTTGCCTCAAATGGAATGGGTCAGACAATCATTCTTGAATCCATCACTCATAAAGTTATGAGAAACATAAGGGTTGAACCTATAAACCTGCACAGGGCTTGCAAAATTTCTGATAGGACTTGCAGGTAGTTCACTGACTCTTCTGAAAATGAAAGGTTGCGTGGCAGGGGTAGAGACCATCACTAGGGTTGCCTGTAGCAAGAAAACAGTACAATACGGGAAAAATATGTAGGCTAGGCACTATTTCAAAGGACCTCAAGGAAGCTAGGTGCTCTAACATTATTCAGTCTTGAAGTAAAACAGTGTTACTTCCTAGCAAATAACTTCTGTTTTTGATTTTGCATGAAAGTGATACCAAGAAAAAGGCAAAAACCATTCCCATCACATTTCCAAAAATCTTGTTTCAGATCTCATGATTTTGGAGGCTAAGAGCATAGCAGAAGTGCAAATATAAGACATTACTACTTTTTCAGTCTTACAGTATGCGTCATGCCAACTTGCCAAACCACTATAGGCAATATGTTTAACTACTAAACAGACAGGGGTAGCTTTCTTTAAGATATTAAAATTAACATGAACGTTAAAGTGTTGATAACATAGCACTTAATGGAAATGTTATAAATTGAGATTTTTCTCCCCGCTTCTTAGTGAATAAAGGGAAAGAGATACACTAGTCCCAGTGACATTACATAGTTATATCCATACCTTTAATACCTCCATATCCATACATCCTACCTGTGCTTGAAATGTTGTCCTCACATGACTTCAAATATGGCTTAGGAATCATAGACTCATTTAATAATTTAAGTTAAGAGGAACAACTTGAGGTCATATAGTTCAAGCCCTGCTTAGGTGTAATTTGGTAAATGTGTAGTGCAGGTGTAAGTTGATAAAGATTGCTCAGGGTCTTATACCATCAAGTCTTGAAGACCCACAAGGATGGAGACTTCACAACTTCTCTGATCAGAATGCGCCAGTATTTGAATCCCCCGACAACAAAGAATTTTCTGTATATCTAACCAGAATTTCCCATGTTTTAACTTGTATCTGTGGCCTCTGGACTGTCAGGGTGCACATCTGAGAACTTATTGGCTCTTTTATCTGCATGCTCTGATCAGTTCCATCGCAAACTGGAATTTTAACCTTTAACTTTCTCTTTAACTTTCTTTTCTCCAGACTGAAAAAACCCAGTTCTCTCAGTCCCTCCTCAGATGTCACATGCTTCATCTGTAAACCATTTTGGTTCCTCCACTAGACTGGCTCAAATAAGTCAGTATTTTTATTGTACTTGTCAGCTTTCTTGCAGTGCCCATCAACTTTATTCCAGTTCTTATTAACTTTGCTTGACTGCCATGGGTTTTAAAAGATGGCACAGCATTCTCACAATAACACTGTCAAACTCTTTCAACACTTGCACACATCCCATCTGATCCCACGGACCCCTGTGCACACGCTGTGACTGAGTGATCAGATGTTGTCTGATAATTTCTGTTTGTACACCTATGCTGTTCAACTCCTTCAGGAATGTCCTAATGCTCCATTTTTAGTAGTAACATAAACACATATTGTATTTAGACTTGTTTAATGTCTCCTTCGCACAGCCAAAGCACTGTGAAGGCCCTTAGTGTAGAAGAGAACAAAACTCTCAGACTGTTACTAGAGGAGCATTTCTTTCCGTGGCAGGCTGGCTAAGCCGTCCTTACTCCTCACCACTCCTTCCTGCCTCCAGACGAGACCCTCCATTGTGCTGGTACAACTGTTGGTGAGGCTGTTTGGTGAAATGGATTTCAGAGCTTAAAACTAGCTGGGCTGTTTGGTGGAATGGATTGTAGGGCTTAAAACTAGCCTTTTCTTCCTGCAGGTTAAAATCCAGCTCCCTTATCTTTCTGGTTCCCCACAGAACAGTCCCATGCCAGAAATAAAGACAGGAATAAACATTTAGTTGCAATATTGAAGAGGAAACAACAAAGCCAATGTTTAAATGCTTTGTTGTGCTGCATCCTCAGAACTAGAAACAAGAACTGAGTGATATAAGGCAGGAGGAAAAAACCAAATTAACAAAAAGGAATCACATCGTCCCATTTCTTACCTTTATTTTAGCATCCTGCCATTCCAGCAGACCTAAAAATCTCAGCATAATGATGCCATTTCAAGTAGCAGGATCAATTGGTTTTGTTATGGTGATTGTATATATGCAATGTATATGCCCAATAAAACCGGATTCCACCTACATTACAATTTATGAAACTCCTATGATAAATATAAAAGTACAATTTTTATTACTCCATTCAAGCTATGATACCTTAATGAAATAGCAGGCACAAAGAAATGTGCAAACCGTAGTCTCTTCTGGTAAACGTGAGGTGCTCTTGAGCTGAGCCGGTCTGCACCACGAAGATGGACTTTAAGGGGAGCAGAGGTAAGACACAGAGCAGATTGAGCAATAAAATATTCACAGAATATATGCCACATCCACAAATAATTGAATTAAGCAATAACAAGGCAGACACAGGGCATTTCCTGGGGATTAATGACTAGCTAGGAGAGTTGATGGTCCACGGCGGTCATCAATTCCCCGGCAAATGTCCTGTGCCAAGGTCATCGTTGCTATTATAGCCCCCTTTTCTTTCCTCCAGCAAAAAAAGAATCCCACATTTTACTTGTTTTCACACAGTGTCATCACTCCTTTAGATGACTTTGGAACAGATGGGTGTGAATGGCAGATCTGCTGAAGGATTTCTGTATAATTGATGTCCAGTGCCACAACCAATCAAAACCCCTTTATCACCACTGAAATTTTAATTTGGCTTTTACAATATTTCAGTTTTTGACTTATTTAACCCACTTGAATCCCCAAATAATAATTTTATTTTGTTGTGGCCTGCAACCCTGACGAATCTGTGTCTGCATTATAGCTAGGTGAACTGGAGGAAGATTGACATATTTTATTCCTTTAGAAGTATTCTGGCATAAAGAATCTGCTGAGAGAACTGGCAGAGAATTTATGCATTCAGCCTGCTCTTTGGCAATAACATGTGGATTTATAACATGAAGTACTTGCCTATAACAGGTCAATAATGGAGATAATTAAATCTGTCTTTGCTATTCAATAACAATTATGAATTAAAATTTGTTATGGCATATTTTTCAATACAACGCCTATCATGAGTGAATTCCTCTAAGTCATAATTTTATCCAGACATTTTTAAGATATTGTTCTGTGGCTAGTATGTAAATCTTTAATATCTATTTTTCAGACAGTAAAATAAAAAATAAAGCACTAAACCCGAAGGTCCAGAAGATAAAGCAGCTTATGATTATCTGCATGCTCTTGGGTCAAATTTATTTTACAGTTATACCAATATTCCTTAACTCACTTATCTTCAGGATTTGCAAATCTTAATCTATCACATTTTCTTCCCCTTAAACTAACATTTCACATTCAATTAACCTAATCTTGAAACAGAACAGTGTAGACTAAAATTTTTTTAAATTACTGTTTATGACCCTTTATACATGTTCCTTTTCAGCACACTCTCTGTTACTGTTGGCATTTTCATAGTTTGTGGTGTGCAGCAAGTAACTCTTTCTTCATTTCAGCGTGATGTAGTTAAACTGCTTATTTTCACATGCCTGAAATTTTTTGGCTCAGTATACCCACATTAATTTAACTGGCCAATTAGTTGTTATTAAAATATTTTAAAAGAACATACAACAACATATGCACAACAAATTATTTCTTTCCACAATTTTATTAACATTTTTGTAGGTAGTTTCCAGTTTCTCACCTCCTTTTCCCACCAAGAGAGACTTTCCAAGTTTAGGAATACAGAGTGCATGTTAGATTTAGGGCTCCACTAAGTTTCCTTACATTCCTTTAAGCTATGTTGAGAACATGGAAAAAAGGGCTGAACTAATGATATCTGAGATCCCTTTCTTGTCTCACTCTAACATTAGGAGTTGATGCCACACTTACAACATGATAGATTCAGATCATCCATGTCAACAGGCTGGTGCTCCAGGAATATTCAGGAGGGGGTGAAAGACTATTATCAGATTTTAATTGCCCAAGTAGGTGCAAGTGAGCAATCAACATATTATAAAGAATGCAATGTCATGTATTTAATTTCCTTTTTTTGTGGTCAGCTTTAACCATGTACCACATGTTGTTCACAGAAATTATTCCGAAAAGATCAACATAGAGCTGGTCTTTAACACTGAGGGTTTAGCTGTCAGGTCAGCATTGGCAAGGGGAATGTCCAATATTTTTCTTGTAAACCATTTTTGGCAAAAATAGCAGTTTTGCTTTGTGTTTGTAGCTCATTTAGTTCTTAATCTGTGATACGACTCTCAGATAAAATCAGTAGAAAACAGATTTAAAATGAAAAGTGCTAAATAATTTAGCCAGACCTTCTTGATTTTCCCTGACCATTTCAGCTCTGCAGTAATGCCAGTAAAAAGAGTCCCTTAAATACGCAACCCTACCAAGTATATCATTGTTTCCCATGATACTTGCACCTCTTCTTGGAACTGATCAAAGCTAGGCTCAGTGGTAGCCAGAGAGCAAACCAGTAATAGATTGGAAGGCTGCAAATTCCTGTATCTGTGTGTGCGTGTGTGTGCGTATGTATTAATACATGAGGGTTATTTACCTTGCTAAGTCTTTGTCTAATGATAATATCATATTTAAGGCATGAAATTCACAAAAGTTTTAAACAAAATGTTTTTAAAGATGGAAGAAAAGACCATCAGACACAAGCAACAAAATATCAATTCCACAAATTTTCCCCATAAGCAAAAAAAAATATAAAGCAAAAAGACCCCTGAAAACACATTTTTAACTGAGGACTAAGCAGTCATAAAATGCTATCAACAGTAAATCTATTTTTAGGGAAAAAGCAGCTACAGTACAGTAGCTGAGAATCTGGGATAAAGTTTGCACATATAATAAAGATAATAGAAAAACACTATTTACTTCAGGGGTTTAAACATTTCAATTTATTGCCACAGATTGGGTACGGTCAACTTTTAATCACTGGAAATCAAGAATGTATAATGCTTTTGTACTTATTTAGTATTTTATAATATTTTCTTTTTGTAAAAACTATAACTATTGAGGCCCACTTTTTATTTCTGGAAATCTTGCATATATCGTTTTAGTATATCTTATTTTACCTTTGCGGAACAATTGACTAACTGCCAACAACCTCAAGGCCAGGGTCTTGCAAAAATTAAGATTTCCCAATGTAAGAACAGCTACAATAATTGCCACTATTACTGTACTTGACCTTTAAAAAGGATGGTGACCATAGACTGAAACAACAAGCCATGTTGCTTCATCACTGGCCACTGAATGAGATCCTCTTAAGTATTGATTCCAAAAGTATAGTCCTCTGCTCCCTTGCTGCTATTATAGACAGCTAAAGATCATATTTCTAGATGCCCTTTTATGTCTTCAGGCTCTTCCACTGCAGATGAGAAAAGAAACTCAAACTGCTCTATAGCATGAGCCAGAGGCAGCAAAAAATATACAATTGCTTTCCCACCAAAGTTGTTACTGTCCAGGGAATTTCCGTGATGACAAATGGAGAGGAGGTGGTATACACAACTACAAGCAAGATGTAAGGATGTGAGTCAGGTATTTCTTCTACCAGGTGTACTATGAACCAGAAAGTTGAGTGTGGAAGCATGGTATATTATGGATGAAGTGGGTGCTGTGTGCTACTGGAAACGGGATGTGCTGAGTGGTTGCAGGATGGCCAAGCACTTTTCCTCCTAAAACAGCTTCTTACTAGTTTTGGCCCACACTAACAAGCACAGAGGAGAGCTGTTTGGGAATCTCTCCTGAGTTGTTGCTCCCTTCTTCTCCCTGGGTCCCTGAGTGGGATCAGCATCATTTCCTTCAACAGGAACACTTCCCCCCGCCCCAGAAACACTGATACATAGGGCGACAATGTGGGCTCTCTACTCCCACCATAGGCTTCATCGTCCACGCATGTATTTGGGTCCCAGTGGCAGTACACTTGTCCATAATACAAAAAACCCCTGACCAGCCAGATGAGTAAAAAAAGGCCTAAAACAACCTCCATAAGCAAAGCAGTTTGATTTAAGTGATGGAGTGCAGACACTGCAAAAAAGAATGGAGAGCTGTTTCTAAACAGGTGAATACACTTGTTTGTTAATCATTCAATTACTTCTGGCAATGCCGTAAGGTATTTTTATACTGTTCTTGTGTTAAAGAAAACTTTCAGTCTGATAAAACATCACACCTGTGCAAACATGAGGTATGATGCCATAAGCTTTGCTTACAATTACAGTTGTTTCTCTTAAATTGCCTGAAGTATAATCCACACTAAGACACTTCATTGTTTGCAATTACAGATGTATCTCTAAAAAGGCTGACTGCTTAATTGCACCTCTTATTAAGACTATTCTGGCACATTTCTGAAAGGAATCTCTAACAAAGAACCGGATGAATGTTTCCTCTGTGTTTTTCAGTTAGGGTTTGACTGTTCAACCTTTAGATTTATTGAAGTCAAACAGTTCAGCTTCTATTTTCTGTTTAGTGTAATTTTACTTCAGGCAAATTTCTCTTATGTAGTATTTAATCCAAATAAATAATATTATTCCAAACCGTCTTGCTTCCTATTGCATAAAGTTGTTAAACAATTGTCTTTGAAAACTCCAGTCATTAACTGTGACATGTCTAAATGCTAATATGTTATTGTTAGTAGTTGTAGCAAATTGCCTTTCTTACTCATACACCCTTGAGGTAAATCTTAAACAGATTTTTTTTTTTTAAATAACCCTTCTGTTAATTTTACTCCTTATGCACAGATAGCTTCCGATTAGATGGCTGGAAATTTCAATTCACCAGCTTTATGGATACCTAAATTTAATCTTTGTATCAGAAGCCAGATGAAAATGTCATGGTATATATGTAAAGAAAATTTAGAAAACAAGAATTAGTATCTCTAATTTTGTGTTATTTTTCAATCAGATCATCGTTACATGAATGAAAGTAGAAATTATTTTTGAGGGTTTATTTTCTTCATTTCATTTCATAGGGATTTTTATTAGGTGGATTATTTCATTGGAACTAGTCCTAATCCCTGCATTTAATCAGATATCTGAGTCTTTTCAGAATTAAGGTTAGAGTAGAAATATATTTTTATTATTTCTGGAGAAAAGACTGCTTTGATGAGAGTATTCATGAGTGCTTCCTCTGAATGAATGCCTAAAAAAGGACAAGTGGTCTACTCAAAACTTCTTAGTCAACTAATAATGCTCACTCTTTTCCTTCTAGACCTTTACTTTCAAGTACTTGTGAAATATTCAGATAATATTAATTAAAGTGCTTGTTGCAATTGACTTGGTCCTATTCAGGTATGCAGAAGTCATAGTGTAGTGAGTAATTTGTCTTGAAGTAGACACTATGTATCTTAAACCTGTGTCTTGGCAAGAAATCCCACTTCTGTTTTTCTAAAACTCAGATGATTAAGTTAGTCTGGACAAGCCCCTGACCAACATGATCTAATCTTGAAGATAGCCCTATTTTGGGCAGAAGAGTGGCTGGGGTCTCTCCCAACACAAATTATTCCGTAACTATAAGAAGAAATTTCATGAAGATGAAATTTCATGAACATGAGAAAGACTGCAGGTACCAGAGCCCAAACAAGCTATGGCAGGAGGGAAAACGTGGCTTCCTGTTACTGAACAATAGCTCCATTACACACAAAGCTGTTTAGGAATGACATAAAGTGGAAACCAGCCAAAATGAAGAAAAAACCAGTAACTTTTGTAACTGTAAATCCACTGATGGACAGGAAAATCCAGGGCGTACACCTTCCTCCTAACCCATTGACCCTTAGTAACAAAAATATACATTTTAATGCATTTGCTTTTTATGTAATCGACATTAGAAGTATCAAAACAGTAAAACCAAGCAAACAAAACTCAAGCCAAATTAACTGCTTATAAGTTGAACCTGTGTAACCATGGAAGAATAGTGCATATCACTCAGCAGAAATGGATCCAAAAATATTAAAAAAAATGCTTTGTAAAATACACATAACAAAGTAACACTAACATTATTCACAGACATTCCAGGCTGTTAGGAACATCGCCAATAGCAAGTGAGTATCATAATACAGTGATACATTTTCCTACGGCAAGGCAAATAACTTCCCTGGCAGCTGAAATAAAGTGTTGACTTTTCTTGAAAATTAATTAGCTCAGAAACACAAGAGAAAAAATGAAAGGCTTCTTGTTCCTAAAGGTTATTCTGTAAGGAAATAAATCATATGAAGGTATGCAGTGTGCTCTCCTGTACTTTATGATTAAGTGCTTATAATATAGACAGTCTCTAAGCCTCAGCTTTTGCTAGGAAATTCACATCAAAGGTGAGTTAAGTCTTTATTATAAATACATGGTAAAATATATAAACCAGAACTGCTTTAAGGTGGGAGATCCTCTGGTTTCAGTAGAAAGTCCTTTCTTTCTTTTTATCAACTCATTTTACAAGTGATGTCCCAAATTTATGCTAAGAACATTTTCATGAAGCTTTTACTCTCCTCTTGGTAGAAGGCCTTAAAATTTGTGTCAAATAAATTAGAACTAATGTCGATGGCTAAAAAGAGAAGCCTGTTAAAGGGCAGTAGTAATCAAGACAAGATAATAATTTATCTGTGATTTTGTGGGTATTAGTCTAATATCCTGTCTATTCACAGCATGTCAAAGATAAGAGCAGTCACCGGTTTACTGTTTTTCTGCCCTCTCCTTCCTCCTTTGCTCTATCCCTCAGGCCTCAGCAGATAAAAGATAACACATATTAGCCCAATTGCAATAATATTCCACTAAAAGGGATACACTGTTACTATTATAAATTAATGCTTTAAAGGAAACTAGTAATAGATAATTATCTGTCCCTCAGATAATTATGCACATGAGTAATTCTGCCTTTCTGAGGAGTTTATAGGATTTACTGGAAGTCCCTGGAGGTATCAACAGTCACATGTAAGCCTGCTTACAGGATGTGACTGTAGTTCCAAATGGCAGCCACAAGAGTGATTCTTAAAGAAAGTTTTTGGAAAGGTGGAAAATAATCAAGACAGATACCTCCTGGGGTTTTTTGTCAATTCTTTTTCCCTATATGTATCAATTTGAATGTTAGGGTTTAAAGCTCATACTTGTGTGGGCCACTACAGGTACTACTGGAAAAAAGGTATCTCAAATTTGTTGTTGAAGTTCACTCTAGAAGCTTACCAGTAGTTAGAGATTAAATCCTGTTGATTTTGTTGCCTTACTACTTTTGAAGGCTCTCCTTCCTGATGGGGAACCATTTCAAAAGGTCAGATAAATCACGTAATTGTCAATTCTGTAGTTTTTATAGGCACTTTCCTGTCATTTAATGTTACAAAGCAGCCTTGAGAGCCAACTCTAAGAGCTTCCCTTGCTTGCAGAAACTTCAGGCTTACACTAGTTAGTGAAGGGAAAGTGTTTTTCAGCCTCATATTTTTTTACAATCTGCTTTTTGGCAGGAGTATTATTCCTTAACTATGTTAAGAATTGAGGCTCAGTTCACCTCATAATTAATTAAGGCAAAGTCATTTATTTAAAACTAAATTATTTTGCTATTGTGCACAGTGGGTAACCTTTCATATATGACATATTGTATAGATATTTTATTTTATTTACAAATGTCTGTTTAAAGAAATGATTAGTTCTGTAATGTGTTCAGCAAGGCTTCTTTATACCAAAGCCCTCCTGGGAACTCTTATGCAAATAAAATCCATCTGGAGCCTGAAAGTAATGCAGGTAAAATTATGAACAATATACTTAATTTTTAGGAGGATTTAAAGGGATATAAAAGCACACTTCATTAGAAAATCCAAACTACCAGCACATGTTCTAGTCAGTGCTTTTCAGAAGTACTGCTTCATACAGCGTCATCCATCCTCCCTAAACTATTGAAATTTGTGCCAGGTGAAATATAAATATGATTCACGTATTTACCATTTTTCATAGTTTAGTGACTGGTTTTTATTGGGAAGAAAAACCTGCTAATAATTAGCAAAATTTCCATTGCTGTCAGTATTTCGTTAGATTACATATTCTAGATGGAGTCTATTATAGCTATTAGGAAATTATTTTTTTTAGTTTCTTTTATTTCAAAATTAAAAATGGTCCATGAGTGGATGTTATCAGGATGTGTATTATAGAAATTAATTAAAAGTTCATAGCTATTGTTTTCTGTATCTACAGAAGAACAAAATAGCATAAAAGGAATGTCTTAGTTGTCTCTACTGTAAAAACTATAGGTATCATGGAAATTTCAAGTCACAGAGTGTCACACTTCGGCTGTTGTGTAAAATCTAGGAACCAGGCTTACTTCCATGAGCCAAAAATATGATTCCCAAATCCTGTCATTTAAAATGTGCAAAATCTATAGAGTCTAGTCCTGCTTTATGACTTCCTCACAAGGTAAGCCCCAAAGGAGTACAGGGCTTTTTTTTGGTTTGGTTTTTTTTCGGTTTTTTCTTTTTTGTTTTTTTTTTTTTTTCCCATCAAAAGAAAAGAAAGAAGAGAGAAGGGAAGGAACAGGAAAAGAAAGGAGGAAAACACCTGCTGATTATTTTTTTGTGTGTGTGTGAGGGGGAGGAATCTGCTAGTAAAGTACTCTTTTGGGACACATTTTCACTTTTATATGATGCACTTCATCCATCATCAGCATCAGCAAAAATTTAAAGGCGACAATTTTGAACAGTTTGATGCATTTCTAAAGGTAAGTGCATAACAAGGGAAAAATACTGACTTTCTTTTGTGTTAGGGAGGACTAGCTGAGTTTCCTGGGTTTTATCTGAAGAATGAAAACCTGTAAATGAACAATTTGGACAGTTCTGACAGCATTTCTGAAACAATCTTTGTTCTTTTGTTTGCTTAGAGTTACAGGAATAGAAACTTTTGGCATCAAGAAAACGTCATTATTAATATCAACATTTTATCAGCATAAAAATACATTGTCCAACCAGTGTTTTAGTTGGAGTTTTGAAAGAAATTCACTTTTGTCTTCATGAGTTAAAAGCTTCTCCTTTTCCAATAAGAGGGACCTCAAAAGTTTCTTAATTTGTTAAATGTAAGAAAAAGCCATACATTTCAGGTTACAAATAATGCTCCTCACTACAAAAGAGGTGGGGGATTGTGTCCTTTGGACTTCTGCATGAAGCTGGGATCTGTGCAGATTGTCGGAAAGGCAAAATATGTAGCAGGACTGTCAGCGACCAAAACAAGTCAGAGAGGATAAAAGACAAATCCAAGCACTGTTCAGAGAGAGAGGCACACTATTGTAGAGGTTTCGTGCAGAAAAAAAGCTGTAGAAGGAAATACAATTGTAGTCAGCTTTGTCATCAGGAAACGGGGCTGCATTCATGAGATTCTGGCTTAAAAAGAGCTTAAATTCAATCGGATCTCTCGAATCTTGGGGTATATGAAAGAATCATGGTGTACAAAATAATTTCCTTCTGTAAGGAGGCAAAATTTCTTTCTCATGGGGACTGAATTCAGTGGGAAGTCTAAGAGGAAGAATTTTCTTGAAATTTGTCTTCAAAAAGCCATTTTCAAGTAAAGATATTATTGATCCCTAAAATTCTTGAACTCAAAGGTGAACCAATCTAAAGAAGAAAATAATTATGTTAAGGTTTTGTGTAAGGCTTTTGTACATTTGCTTCACATTACGCGTCTCTTCTGAGACCATGGAATATCACACAAGATTTCCCTTCTATGGAGTATGTGCCAGCTGGTAATACCATGCTTTCTTGCTTTCTTTTTAATTGCACCTCAGTGGTGTGTTGGCCTGTGTGCCACTGCCCATCCTTAATCTTTATCTATAATATACCCTGAACTTTGATTAATCTTTTAAACATTCTTCCACATCAAACTACTACTCTTTTTTTGTTTTTGTTTGGTTTTTTTTGTTTGGTTTTTTTTTCCTGTTTTTTTTTTTTAATCATTGCTGCCTGCAATGTATATCAGAGACTGCAGTTTTTCTGACAGTTCGTAGGAAGCTGAGCCAGGTGTCATGTTTGTTTTCTGGTTTTTAATGCATTTTCTTTAATATTTCTCTGGGTTATGGATTGTTCTGTAAGTTTATGTGCATGCATATGTGTACACGTATATGTGGGTGTGTGCAAGTGTGCTTGCATGTGTGCCTGTCTAACATTTCTCTGTTTTATATCTGCATAGATATTACATCTAGAATATGTGTGCTTTCTTCTTTCCACCTAATCTTACCACAGCCTTTTATAATGAATGTGTTAAGAGTCTGTAGGGAAAGAGAGAAAACAAGCAAAAAAAAGAAATACAGTTTTTTCAGTGGTTTGTACAGCACACAACACATTTTGGAAGGTCCTAAATAGAAATGTTTTTGCTGCACGTAAGGTGAACTGGCAGGGCATCTGCTAATGGACTTTACAGTGCCTGCTATAGCATGTGGCACTTTTATCTGGATTTCAGGCCTGCCTTGATTTCTGCTAAAGCCCAATGCAGTCTCTCCTAAGCTGCCCGTTTTCTAAGTTTAGCAAACAGTCTTGTGCAAAATGCACTGCAGTCCTTCATCCTGACATTATGGAGGTCTATCCTGACTGGAGGCCAGGAAGCAGCCTTTATCTAAACAAATACTTCCATTTGCACTGTAACACTACAAAGGATCTGTGGGAAGAAATTCTCATGCGGGGGGGGGAGGGGGGAAGGCAAAAACTGCCACTTTTACCTGCTTACCTGGTGGCTACTAGAACCAAAACAATCAATTTTGATATTAATTATAAACAGGAAGTTGGTTGGTTATTTACCTAATTAGATGTGTAACTGCCCAACTGTAGATTTAGTAGCAGACATAAATCTTATATTAGTAGTGACTAAAATGTATTTCTGTTTCTCTTGAGAACATATTCCAGAGCAGAAAAGTGACCAGCAGAATTGAAACTAGCTTACAACCCTTTCTGACATTTCATAGAGAGTCCAGGGAACAACTGGATATGGTGAATAAATTCTGGTTCCTTCAGAAAAAGTAGTTTCTTCTGTCCAGGTAAAAAGTATGTTTGATTAGCAGTGAGAGAAACTTGCACTGCCTATGCTGTGTGCAGACTGTCAATAAATAAAGAAGTTCAATTTCCAGGGCTGTCAATAAATATATTATGTATGAGGTTTTTCATTATGTTCAGATGCAACTTGAGGTATTGTCTCTGCCTTCTTGGAACTAAAGCTATTTTTCTCATCTAGAATAGGATTCCCTTAACACATATTTGCAAATACATTGTTAATAAGTAAACGCATTGCATTTAAAGACAGCAAACAGGTTATTTTTATTTTCTCTTGATTTCTTCTGGGTGCTTTGAGTGAACTGAAAGGTGATCCTAAACTTGTTTTTATGCTGACTTCATATACTGAAAAAAGCAACGCTTATAGATAAATGCTCTCACTTTTAATGAAAATTATTAGCTATTAACATTTTGCTTGGAGGCATAAGCCATAGCCCAAACTCCATTCAAATCCATTAAATATGCTTGAGACCCAGCTGTCAATAGGCACCATGAAGTAAATTTAATTTTCAGAGTCAATACAGAGCACAGCTGCATTAAGCATAGGATAATTCTGGCACATTATTAATTTGAATGGCCATGTAAGGCATTGTCTAGACAAGATATAAGCCCAAGTTTTCATAGGCAATCTGTACATAAAATGAAGTATGTCAAGGTTGTAAAGAATACTAATAACACAGATCTGGCCTATTAACCAATATTGATTGCTCTTACTATGACACAGTCCAGTAACTTTAGAGGTGAAATAGTAAGATGTTCAGCACTGCTGCTTCTTTTTGAAAAGCAACAGTAAGAATGGAGTTTTTCAGATGAGGCTTGAATGCCTGCAATCTCAAATGCTTACTAGCACTATGCATGATCTCTAGTAATCTATTTCTGTAGATTAGGCCATTTTAAAAACAGGAGATTAATCAGAAAGAGCAATTAGTCTTGCTGGTAATATGAAGCATTTTTATTTCAAATGCTGTCAATATTTGATTTTTCATAATGATTGTGGCTATGCTCTGCATAAATAATATCTGTTTTAGAAGGTTAAGCAAATTTATACTTGATACTTACAGTATTTATATAGTTGTACAGAGTCTGTGTACAACATTTCCAAGAAAAAGAAATAAAAAAGGAAGATAAATCTAAGAAAACTGCACAACTCTGTAGCAAAATTTTTCCAAATTATTTCTGTTGTCCCATATGAACTCTGTTAAATGACTGACTATTTTGGTGCTTGACCTGTTCTTTGGGGAAACAGACTGGAAATTCTAAATTGCTAGTGAAGTGAATCTTCTTCACTTTCACATAATAACAATATTTTGTCTGCGTTTTGTGGATTCATTCGCACGCTGAGCCTGGAGGCTTGGGTTCATTACTGCCAGCCCTGTCTGTCTCCACATTAACAAGTAACAGAGCAATGGCGGGGGGGGGATCTGCAGAGCACAGTAGTTGGTACTGAGGAGCAGTATCCTCACTGTATGTATTTTCAGTGTGTTTTAATTTGGACTAGGTCTGGTGTGGTCCCAGTGGGCCCAATGCTCTGTTGCAACTGTAATCCTGTATAAGTGCACTCCCACGGGTGCATCTTAAAGAGTTTTGTATCACCCAGGTTGTCTGTTCCAACGCGAACTAAAGGACAGGAATGGGGAAAACTCTGAGACAGAAATTTCAGGAGCTGAACTCAACTATTATTGTGGAGAAAGCCTTTGGGTTCTTATTTGAGGTGACTAAAGAACATAGAATAATTCATAGGTTAAGTTAGATTAGAAGAGACATCAAGAGGTCCTCTAGTCAAACCTTCCAAACTGGAAACCCAGACCTACAGCAGTGGAGAGGAATAATCACCTTCACAGTGCAAGTTAACACGTGCTATGATCTGAAACACTGCTAGTGTGGTTTTTTTTCCTTAACGACTGATGGAAGACAGGAATAACACAGTCCAGTAACTGAAGCTAACTGGGATAAATGCTCAGCATTTAATGCATAAAAAATACCTATACTTAGCAAATTCTGTCACAACAGAATAATTCACTCTTTCTGAGGCTAATGGGACATTTTATTTTTGAAGTATAAGTATGACTAGCACTCCTAGTTTTACCTTAATTAATGCAATACCAGAAAATATTCTTTATAAAATTATGATTTTATGACTGTTTATACTTTTTGCATCATAATTGTACATACAAGTATGGTATTTATTTAGGATAAAATGTACTGCAAAAGTGAATCCCAAAAAAATATTATAAAACTAGTAAATGATTTTCTTGCACTTGCTTAAAATTTGAGTTTCAAAGAAAACAAGTGTTCCCTTATTTCTTTATTACATAACATTTAGTTAGTCTTGTCTGGAATTAGGCTGAATATTGAATTACATGCTAATCATTTATGAGATTCTTAGTCTTCTGTTTTTTCAAGCAGCCTTTTATTGAATCCTTATTCTTCCCTCTTTGCCAAATGAAAGTATTCAGAATTCATGAGACTGAAGTAAAAAAAAAAAAAAAATATATATATTTTCAACATGTAAACCTTTTTTTGCCTTTTTTTTGTTTTTGTTTTTTTTTTTTAATTGTTGGATGAGGGTCTCAGGAAAACATCTGACTCCAGGAACATAAACTTTGAAAGGGACAATAAATACTTCTATATTTGCAACAAAATCACTAGAACTGGCATGACCTAAAAATTTTGTTCTTCTACAGACAATTTTCCTTAAGGAATCTCATTGCTGTTTGGTGCTCCTTGGGACATGAAATTAATTCTTGGTCCCACTGAAGCTCACTCAATCAGATGCACTGTCGCAGTCTGTCAGTGGTAAAATTTCACCTCTTTTACAGCTCTTTTTACCATACAGAATAACCAGTTCACAGAATATTTATTTTCTTTGTTTCCTGATTCACAATTGCCTGTTGGCTACTAAGTCTGTAGTTAAATAATATTTTTTATCAGAAAAAATATAGTTTCCCTTTTGATTCCTGTATGTATATATTTCCCCTCTAGCTTTTTCCTTGGAACATCTATATCAAGTTAAGTATGATTGCATTTTTTTCCTAAATAAGTTCAAATTGCATGCTGGATATTACAAAGTAATCAGTATTTTCTGATTTTCAGATTGCTGTGTTAGCATATTACGAACATTTCATGATAAAAAGTTTTTACTTATTCTGACTTCTACATTAATAACCACCTGTTTCTAGCCTGACTGGTTATTGAAAAATCTGCTCCTCAGGTTGTTTCACTTACTTTTTTCACCTCTGCCTCACCACATTATCTTGTACAAGTAGTTAATTGTATTTATAACTTTCCTACAATCCATTACAGCAAAAATGATTAAATTAAAATTTCCAAAAATCTCTCCTTTATGATTTTCCAGATTCAATTTCATAGTTAAGTGTAGTTGTTGACTTCCACATGTAGTTTATTTCTGCTAAGTGTTTAAAGTTTTCATTTGTTTTGATGTGTGCCTAGGTCATCATGGTTTCCTTTGGGCTTCTCTAATTACAGGTTAACAGCTTCACTTATTTCCAGCTTTGTAAGGAATAAATCCATGTAGAAATCAACAGGAATACTCAGAATCTACTATCTGTACTTTTCTGCAGAGCCCCTCTCAGAAGAAGAGGAAATCTCATTAGGAGACACATTAGGAACTTCCCTCTTTCTTTTCAGTGGTGTGACCTGAAACCTTAGATCTGAATACATGCGAATATTGAAGGAGTGATTTTGATGCAGACCTGGACATTTTGGCTTATGACAGGGACAGTTACCAAGTAGTTTTCTTACACACATGAACACCCTTTTTAAAAAGAAAGTGGAGGGTTTGTACCATTCTTACATAGTGTTAGGAAGTGTCGCTAGTCAATAATCAGAGAAGTGGAAGTTCCCTTGAGCAGAGAAAGAATCAGAAACAGAAGGTGACAAATATTTGTTAAATAACTCAGTATCAGCACCTGTCAATATGTAGTGTACTTCTGAAAATATTGAACTCCATAAATCAATTTACAGCTGGGCTCATCGAACAGGTGCAAATGGCATACAAATGCAAAAGTTATCTTCATTAAAATATACTGAAATCCTTGAGGTGAGTATTCTTCTTGCCTTCATTTCCAGCTACCAAAAGGTCTGGAATTCTGACTGGAACGGGTATTACCATTGAACATAGATAAATTAGCCATTAAATTTGCCACATACAAATAGCATGCTGCATTACAGTATTAGGAGGAGAAAAGTCATTTTTTAGCAAGTCTGACTTGTGGGTCTTGCAAAGCAGGCTCCATGCTTTCATCAGAGTAGAAATATTTTCTGAGTGATTTATACGAAGACAGCTGAAATGCTAAGGAAGCTTAAAAAGATGGCTTCTAAGAAAAGAAAACACTCTACTACCATTTTGGAAGGAGCCATTTGAAGTGTCTTCTTACTGCAAAAGACAAACAACAAAATCATCTCAAAATTGAGCAGGATCAGTTAATATATTTTTATTAATGTGCGATCTCATGCATGCTCCCTGTGCAGAGATTTGGTGCTACGACAGTTTGGTATCTTGTAATGGATATACATTGCTCATATCTGAGATGGAGAAGCAGCAAAAATCTGTAGGGTGACTTTTAAAAAAACCAGACTAGTCCCACTATAGTTTTGTTACCTTTCTGGATCTGGGGAAAGCTCAGCTGTGCCCTGGATGTGCATTTAATCCTTCTCCTTCCATGCTTCAGTTTCTTCTGTCAATAAAAATCCTAGATGCAGAAACCAGCAGGAACAACAGCATACCCCAGGCACCTCTCTCAGGAGGAGAGTAGGAGCAGAGAGCACCCTGTAGAGTGCTGCCAACCCTTTACACCTATTGCTTCTTCTGTTGCAATGGAGCCCCCAGAGTCCTTGCAAAATATTAATTTTCCTTTCATGACAGTAAGGCACAAAGCACAGGAGGATGAAGCGAAGAAAAAACAACAAAGACTAAGACACTAGCAATTAGTTCAGGTATTTTTCACTCCCATTAAATATTTCAGAAGGTGACCCATGCTGAGAAATTGTCAGAACTTCACCGCTGCAATTATGGCTCCAGTGGAAATCTTAGTGAAGCTAATGAGTGCTTTCATGTACAGACGGCCCGTTGGATTAGTATCATTACTCACTGTACAACCTGGGAGAGTGGCTGCTGCCAAGAGATGTGCCCTACCAGGCTATGGACTACACCAGCACGTCACAAAGAACAGGTATAACCCCCACCACAGGTTTCCTACAGTCCAGCTGTAGGCAAAGGACAGGAGAAAGGAAGAACCTTGGCTCCTTTTAGCTCTACACTAGAGCTCAGAGACAGTGAAATAAGCAGCTGAAGGTCATAATGAAAGTTTGTAGCAGAGCAAAAAAATATATGCAGTTTCCCAGGTGAAATCCAGCAATTTCAGCACCACACTGTTGTTTACTCCCAGTCATTCACATGAGCCAACAAAGACCATTTTTTGAGCAATGCTGTACAGGGATTGAGGCTGCCCAGCTGCTATTCTTTCTCACAGCATATCTCTTTCACCATAGTTTTCTTTAATAGACTGTAAGTTACTGACTATATGCAGGTAGCAATAATGAATGATATAATTAGCTAGATAATTCTGTTTTTCTTCAGTAAAAGCTTAATAGTTTGTATAAGAAAGCACTAGATTCCTTTCAACTCTTGTTGTTCTATGCATATGCTGAAACCACAAAGGACATTGATTATTTTAACTATGCTCAATTTGCCTTTGAAACCAACATTCTAAAAAGCAAAAGAGCTTAAACAAACATGAAAGTAATCTAATACTGACATAAACATGAAAGATAATAAGATTATTATGAATTGATCTAAATATTACTTAAAATAATTAGAAATTATTTTCTCATGGTATACCATTTAAGTAAAGCAGCTTCTTAGTGTTACTTAGAAAAACAAGCAGAGCATTACTTCCCAGAATTTTAGTTGGCTTTGTTTATGACATTCAGTAAAACAATGGGCAAATATGCATTTCTCTTTATTGCTGTACATTTTGCATACAGTTTGTAACCGAATCTAGTTTTGTACCAGCTAATTTTGTAAGGCCAGGGTTGTTGCCATTTTAATACCGTATCATTTTATTACTTTAAACCATGAACCAATTGAATATTTTTTTCTTTCTTGGCACCACTTCTACTAGCTAACTTTATGAAAAGCAGTAACATGAAGGAAACAAGTCATGCTAATAACCCCCTTACAGCCACCAAACAAAAATGGCATGCATAGAAAAAAATACCAGTTAAATTTCAGTGCCATTTGTCAAATTAGCTATGGGGGCCAATCTCCAAATTAACCCAGTTTGGCATTGCTTTCACTACCTCAGTCCCAAATGATTTATTGGAGGTTGGGGTCTTTTAAGAAACATAGCATTTGTTTTTCTTTCTAAGGATTATCCAAGTTATCTGAATATAACTAATTTTTTTTAAAATAGGATTAAAAGCTGAGAGCACCAGGTTTGCTCTCAAGATTTGAAGATCTACCTGCTTTTAAACAGTCTGGCAACTGTTTTCTTTTGTAATATAAGAAGTACTTTTCCTGATTAAAAGGAAACAAAAAATATCATTTGGATAAACTATTTTCCATTAATCAGTTAAATATTTTAAACACTTAAGTGAATTTAAAAATAAATCCAAACAAGAAAAATACCTGGGCAGTTTGGTAGAAATATGAGGACTTCCTTTGTGTTTCCTTTTCAGCTCTTCAATCTGGATTTATTAAGTTTTACTTTGCATGCCAAATCTAAGACAAAAGATGAATGACCCTTTTGTTTTTAAAGACTGCAACTTCTACATATTTATCAAGGTGTGTTATTAGATGTAAATATAGTTTCTCTATAGCTGTATTTGGAAGTCAGTTAAGAAAGGCTTGGAGAAAGGTCTCAAGAATCGCTAATGGAGCACAAAACACAGAAACAGTAACAGTTTAGAAGAGAAAGTTTTCAGACTTGAGTGTGAAAATAAAGGACCCTGACACATAGCAGCTGTGGGTGGGACAAAGAATAATTGCTTCCTGGTGCACCCTTTCCCCCAACTTGTCATTTGGCTCATGATGTTGGGACCCCTCTCGATGGGCATTTGACTTTCCCAGAGACAGCAAAAGCAAAGTAGGCTCTTAGGCCTACTGAAACCTAAGAATGGCCCTATACCAAGATGACTTTCAAGGCAGCATCATCACAAAGGGAGCTCCATGAAAACGGCCCTTAAAGCAATTAACTTCCAAGGTCAGGCATGGAATAATTGTGGAAAGAAAAACAGAGGAGAAGACAGGGCCAGGGGTGTACACTGGAAATGAAAGGGAAAAAAATGACACTATGTTCCCTTGGGTGAATACAGAAAAAACATCTATTTTTTTAGTAGACTCAAATACAAGATCCCGATTCCCATTCTCCTGTTGTCCTCCTTCCATGCTATCTCACCACCACCTTGATTTATGTTGTAGGGGCTTGCATTTCTTATATGTCTGCTTCTACCAGAGAAATGCCCCAGACCCCAGAACTTCATAGAAAGGGCTGTCACAGTCTTGCTGGACCTGGTCTGTAATGCTAGTCTTAAACTCAAGACATCACAGGCTTAAAAAGCAAGGTGTGCTCATCTCACTGACAAGGTCAAAACTTCATGGTCAGGAGGAGAGTTTCTGCCTCAAACCATGGAGATGAGCTTTTTACTGCCTAGAAGCGCTCACCTTTCGAGTGAATCCCAATTGGCGCTGAACACAAATCTCCCACAAAGGTGCCTTAATCCATGGGCTAGTGAATAGGTACCTCTTAATCTCTCCCTCTGGAAGTGATCTACTTCCAGTACATAATTAACATTCATCTCTGCAGGGACTGTGACTGCATTCTCCCACATTCCAGGGGAGTACCCTGACCACTGGACTGTAGGATTCATTCGTAATTTTCCCCTCTTTCGTCTAGCCCAGTGAATATTTCATTATTTTTATACACAGGCATACAGACAAACACAGAGAATCATATACTCACACATCTATAGAATAGTATCTATAAGTACAGTCTTTGCAACACATGCCTTTTTTCTACAACTGGAGAACTGCAAAAAAATATTACAGATGTCGTGTGTCAAGTGTACTGTGTTCATTAAAAAAAAACCAACAAAAAACCCCAACAAAACTAACACAAAACCTCTAAAATGGAGAAATGAAAAATTTTTATGTTAGGAAGCAAATTTCTTACCTATTAACATTACAACCTCACAAATGGCTGAAACACATCCTTAGCGTAATGCAATGAATCCCAGTATGTGTATATTGAAGCTGTGCAAAAATTCTAAACCACAAGTAACTCCCTGGGTTTCAGTTTTCGTTATAAGCTCAACACTCAGTTCAGGTTCACTGAAAGGACATTACAAGCCTGGAAAGTCCGCAAATGATGTAATGCAGACCCCTCATGTGGCCTACGGTGTTGCACAACACACTGTACTGGCAGAGAGCGCTCGCTCCTTGTTTACGGGGTACTATTATTGCAGCACTCCAAAGATCCAGAGCTGTTTCATGTATACATCACTAAACGAAATAAAACTGCAGGGAAAGATAGGGAGGCAACAAAGTTATTATTTTAAAGTGCTTGAAAATAGGTCAGAGGAATGATGCTTATGTGGCACACTCCAGAAAGAGCAAGTTGGGCAAGGTGAGATTTATGGTACCCTGTGAGATCTTAATCCTGCTCCTGTGTGCATCTAGCCTGTGCTCTGAAAAGCGGTCTCATGAAAAATACCCTGCCACAACATAATTAAAGTCCGTAGCATAATACAGATTCACAAAGGATCAAATAAAATCTGTTGAGACATTTTCTGTGCTCTTCCTTTTGATACGGAGGCTAGGGCCTTATGAACCTTTTAAGCTAAATTTTTCTGCATATGAGTTCGGTTTTATTTAAAAAAAAGAAGAAGTAAAAAATCAGCAGTTTATTTTAACAGTAACTTCCATGGAACACAGAGCTAATTGCTACATTTTGGACATTAGGAAATTAATTTCAGCTACTTAAACTAAACATAGAATCACTCTGAACAAACACCTAAGGGTTGCAGCCTCAAGGCAATCTTGGCCTACACCCGCTTTTAGAAAAATGGGTAATCTAGTTGCTGTCAGAAAACACCAGTTGTTCTAGTGGCACACAACCAGAGTTTTACCAAGGAATATAAACTTAAAAACCAAAATAATAACTTGCAAGAGTTGTAACTCAGCTGTTCATAGCTGGACTATTTTGAAGAGAGAAAATATACTTCTTCAGCCTATTGACTGAATCACTTGAGGGTTTTTTTGCTTTTGAGGTTTTATTTGAGGGGGACGATATTGCTTCACCTCAGACAAACTATTCAGTTATTTGTCACTAATCCTGTAAATTTCACTTAGTGTTTCTCAGAAATTCTATTCCCTTCATGGAAAAGTCCTCAGCCACACAGGAATTACCCACCAAATAAGATAAGCCCTTAGATGGTAAGAAAGGGGGATCCTTCACAATTACCATGAAGGGACACTGTGCAGCCCTCTAATGACTATATTTTGCTAGTCCAGCTTGTATCCCCATTGCACAGGAAAGGGAATACATATTGCAACGTTGGGGTGTCAGATTCCTCAGTTCCACCTCAGTTCCACCCTGTAGCAACTGCTTAAGAGCTTTCCTGAGTTGGGCACACCAACGCACACACAAGGGATTCTCCCCCTTCCGCAGACTCTTAATCCATCTCCTTTCTTTAGTCAGAGAACAGAAGAGTAGATTTGTCACTAAAGGAGGTACAGTTTGCCTTCAATCATCTCAGAAGAGAGCTACCTTTGAAGCTTCTGTTTCTTTATGCCCCTGGCAGAAAATAGTGGATAAATTTAATCTAAGAAATGAATTCCTGCTTATAACTGTTATTTGATAAATCTTATTATTCTGACTATTCAACAGAAACCACTCCTGCATGGTAGTTATTATTCTCACACAGTTCTAATCCATACCATGTAGCTTTTGCACACAGATTAGTATTTTATGATATATAAACTAAACATTGTTTGTATAATCTAATTAGGTATTTTGCAAATAAATACATTCTGACCAGAATTACACTATCTAAACAGTAATGTAAAGGTTTGAATGCTTAAAGAATGAAACAGTTGCTTACCAGAATTCTCTGTTGCATTAAATTAAACATCCAGCTGGCATCTTTATGTGTATCACATTTTCTTTCTGTAAAATATTTTGTGAAGATGCATGAGATAAAATAACATTAGAAGATGGGTATTTATAATTCAAAAAATGTCCTGCTAATGCTGAAAATATTGACATTTCTTCCTGAGGTTCTGACAGAAAATACAATACACTGTCTTATGTCAATTGAATAATTAGAGATTATAGTAATTCCTGCAAGGCTTTCATATGTGGCACATTCCGAGAAAATTTCAAAAGATGAGATTTGCATAAAGGTGCGTGTCAGGAAAAAACCAGGTGCCTCTTCTCCTATAACAATGACATACTAAAGAGAAAAAATTAGAACTCCTCTGGGGAAAAGTGTTGGCAAGGCTCAGGCAAACATTGGGGAAAGCCCGAATTGTAAATGGAGAAAGGACTTGTCAGTATGCTCCACACCATGTAGGGGAAGTGTAGATGCAGACAATAACGGAGCATTTAGCATCTTTGGATTCAAATACAGTAATGAAAGAAAATGATAACCACTCACACTGATTTACAAGATCACTTCTACAGTTCTTAAGCAAAAATACCACCTTTGAAACATCGGTGACTTAACACCACTTCCTCTCTCCTTTTTCCTTTTAATATTGTGTATATATTTTATGTGCATTTTATATACATTTGTCAGGAGAATATTAATGTTCTGCTTTATGATTACCACCACCTTTCTAATCATTGCTTTTTATTATTCTTGTTCAGTACAGCTTAGCCGCTGAGCATGAGCAATGAAATGGGGGGAAAAAGAAAAGCAAATACTGTATTATATCATCATCTGGGGAGCGTGATTGTTTCTGCTGTGTTAATTTACACTAAAATCTATGACCCAGTGAGTCTGATTGATTGCCAAGGGCAGAAATCCAGCCCCTGGCCTAGTTTATTTTGTGAACTGTAGCCTCAGATATCGCTGCAAGCCACAATGATATTGATTTGATATACACTAGATGGGTCTTTATGCTCTTTGGGAAATTTATTGTGCAGAGTCAGAACTCAGACAGATGGGGAGAAGCTGCTCTTTAAATTGAAGAGGGTTATCATGGTTTGACTCCTGGGTCACTCAGGTTACCAAGTGGCCTGAGTGTGGCTGGGTCGGAGCAGGCTCGAGGGATTAGTGCTCATCAGTTTTGAATGTCAAATCTCCTCAGTGGACTTGAGTTATTGCTAATAGGAACTTGCTTGGGCCTATAACATTTGGATGGCCTATAACTTAAACATCATAACCCTTTCTTCATGTCATGGTCCTTTAAATTATGGCTGAGCATACCACCTTTGCTCTGGACGTTTAGCAGGAGATGGCTGTGCGTTATAAAGAAACTTGCCTCCGAGGTGGACTGCACCATTACAGCTCTGGTCTGCAGGAGTGCTGTACCCCCATGCTCCAGTGTCACAGCCATGTCCCCTGCCTTCTGCTGCTCACTCACTGTCACCACCCTGGCTTTGCACAGGAGATACAGAATAGTAAAAGCTAGAGCACAGTTCCACTTTTCCCTGAATTTGGTATTTTTCTTTCATGAGTGAAGAAGAGGAGGAGGTCTGGGGAAACTTCAGGCTGTGGGAAAAGAAAACCCTGTCATGGTGGGAAATCACATATTCTTTGGGCAATTAATGAATGAGGAAAATAAATGTGCTTCTAACTTGGGATAAAGATTTAAGAGATTTTTCTACATAAAACGGGTCTGCTATGATTAGCCTAAGCCTGAATAGCATTTTCACTTAAGCACTGCTAATTGTTAGCCAATATTTCATGCTACAGTAAATGCTGAAGAGACCAGGACAAATAGTATCTATGAATTTAAAGGAACACATTATTCTATAAATATTAATACACCCAAACCTTTTAATTACCAAAGAAGAATCTCACTTTATTTTAATGGGTATCTCTAACAGAGTTATAAACTGTACACAGCCCTCATTTTCACACTCAGTGTTTGATCTGTTTCCTTTGAGATCAAGAAAAGGATTTTCAGTCTCATTCAGAGAGGAAAGGAATTAGCCTGAAGGAAGTCCCACGTATCCAAGAGATGGGATAGGACTCCGAGTTGCCATTACAGTGAGAAAGATAAATCTCTTCCAATTTTTACAGGTAGCTTCTGGCTTCCTATGTACAAAAATTAGGATTTCTCCTCTATTCCTTTTCAACTAGTATATGACTAACAAAGGAATTGGAGAAAGAGTTTGTTTTTCTTAAGTAGCTGCTTCCTTTTCTTGATCTGATTTGGTGCAACAGGGAATTACTGCTTTTAAAGGAAAAACATTTACATTCAAACTAAAACTGCAATGCTTACTTCCAATAAAATAAAAGGGAAAAAAAATAAAATTAAAAGCCTTCTGGAAACACACATTTATTCTATCCCATTTTGCATACCTATCCAAAACAAAGACATCTCATGACATTCATGGTAAATGGCTTAGCCTGGGCTTTTGGACTCTATTCTTGGCAATACACTGCAGCTCTAGCTGTGTATTACAGATATACTATTACCATTTAAATAAAATTCTGCCTGGCTTGTATTCTGGTCTGAATTTCCTGGGATTTTATTCTTCATTTGAAGTGAATACCAATTGAGAGAAAGTTACACATTTATATAGCTCCTGAAGAGTAACACCCACTTCACCTATCTCTCTATTGTAAATTAATATGTAGCAGATGGTGAGCTGAGATAGTTTGACAGCCTACTTACAGCACCATCACTTTAACCTCTATCTGAAAAAAAAAATCCCATTAGCTTTTCTGCTGTTGGGCTCTTAACCCCCCAAAGTATCCTTAGTTATCATATCATGGGATTTTCTGCAATGCCAAGGAAGAAAATAATTAAAGATACCCTCTTCCATTTAAATGCTTGTTCTAATTTTACTGGGCATATCTTTTCCTCTTAACTTCTCCAATAATTTCAATTTAAATCTTCATTTAGAATGAGATTTTTCTTCCAAGGGGATTTTTTTTTTATCTTCAGGGACAACTTAGTGCACTGCAGAAGCAAACACAGAAGCCCTTCCATATGTTATGATTAATGTGGTGTAAGGAGCTCCCCTTGCTAGAAATGCAGAATCAAAGGAAGCAGAGCCCATAAGTAGAATTTAAATTCAATACACATTGGAATCTTATGGTTCAATTCAAAGTGGCTCTAAAGGAAATAATTAGACACTCACCAAGGCTTTCAGTAAGAAACAACTTTCCCTAAGAAGGGCCTGCTCAAAGTCTTCATTCAAAGTACTCAGTCACTTTTCTTCCCCCTTCACTCTTTCCAATAGAGAAAGGAGAAGGATTTTTTGAAGATTTGGGAATCCATGTTAAGAGCTTTACATTTAAATCTCCTTTAAAAGAGGTGGTCTAATTGAATGTTTTCTTCTGATGGGCTGATAGAAGCACTTTATTTGTTGCAGAATATAAATGTATAGATCATTGTCAGAGATTTGCAAAAGCATTGATAGTGTGTATTTAGGACTCCTCCACATGGACTGAAACAAGATCTTGTTCAGTCCCACAGCATTCACATCCTGTTGTTTGGGGGTTCTGAAGTCTAAGAGGAAATGCTCAGTGACTCTGAAACAGTAACTGGCCTGGAAGTCTCACACATGCAAGATAACAAGAATGTCACATAATTTGCAGGCTTGATAGCACATGATTGACTTCGGCCACTACAATCACCAAAGCATCCAAATGTTGCCTTAACTCTTGCACATTTTACATTAAAATGGACCAAAAATGTACATGTATTAGAATTTGGTTTCTGTCCAGATCTCCTCTTACATGGGAGTGTGAATGGAAATTTTCAGTTTCATCATTCATCTCCACAGCTCTTCTTGACTCTGGCAATTTTAATACACACACGTGCACCCAAAATCAGGCCCCAATAGATTTGGTCTCTCTTTCCTCTGTCACAAATATTTACAAAAAACAAAGTGCTGACTTAAACAAAATGCTGACTGCTTATTTATACTAAAATAAAGACTGTCTCTTTCACACATACAGGGAAGGAATTAGCATTAAAATATCAGGGACCCTTTCTGTTTAGATGTCTCTTTTCCTTTCCATTGTGTAAAATGTAAAATGTCTCTGCTCTTATGTCTGACGCCTGAAGATCAGGGATGTTCCAAGGTGTTACCACACCAGTGGCAGACCACACCAGTGGCATCACCTGTGATGCAATCAGAAAAATGTCCTCCTTCTGAATTTTTTAAGTCTCTTATGCAGTAGGAAACATTTTTCTCTAGATAGATATTCAGTCAAGGAAGGGCTAGAGAAATTATACACTGTCCTCATGGGACACTAAAAGCAGCTCCAAGCCTTATAAACTACCTGGAGAGATTGCAGCTGCCATTCCCAACCAAGCATTGCAAAGGCACAGATGAGAGCAGCTGGCCGGGGAACTGGAGCGGCACGGAGTAGTCAGGAGCCTCAGATCAGGAAGGATGAATTTCACCTCACCAGTCCCTCTACACAACCAATGCATAGACCCCCAATTACTTTGGCCTCATACGAGTGCAGGAGATTGAATTTCACCCAGAGAATTAGAAATACAAACAAACATTTTATTAAATAATTAGAGCCCATAATTGCGGATTACCTTTCATTTGTATTAGAGGAAGGCCTAGTATGGTTAGACCCCAGAATCTTGTTTGGTGTTTACGTCACATCTGATTTCTAACTGACATTTCATAATTGTTTATTTTCTTTCATTCTGTTTCTTTTTCTGTTAAAATTGATTCCAGAGATCAGAAAAATAATTAATTTCCCCTCACCCTATATTGAGATAGCAGGCTGAAATAGCAGATCGAGAACAACTGTAATTTTCTTTCTAATAAGAAAATACTTTAGTTATTTAATTGTTAACTTTTAATACTTTCTCTTTGCAAGTCTGAGAGGTAACCAAAACATTTTTAGCTGTTTCCTCAATTTTATATACTATGGAGAATGTTAGTAATGTTCCTTAACACATGTCCAAGTAGCAATCCCCGTATTTCAGAATAGCAATGTCAGCAGGAGGCTTAAATATGACTTGGAAATGCTTTCAGTCTCTTGTTTTTCACAAGGTAAAAAGGTAATGATTTTTAATAACAGAGTACTTGTGGCTGATTAAAACTTTATTCCTGATTTAAGAAGCTTAATTTGGATCTCAATTCAAATTTTAGATGAAACCCTGCTTAAAGATTTTGAACTGCTATCTTTTACAAAGGGGTGGCACTGTGATTTCCCAGGAACTAAGGAAGAGCAGGGACTCAGTCACTCTTGGAGAGAGTGGAAAGATCCTACCATTTCTGGGGAAAACTGTTCCCTGTCAAACTTCTCCAGAACTTTCTGTCTGGATAGGAAGAGTGAGTTGTCTGTTGCTGCAAATGGCACAGGTTTGTGAATTCCAAGCTGAGCAAAACACTTTAAAAGAACAAAGTCTACTGTGAGGGTTGTGCCCAGGACCAACATGTTTTTCGAGCACTTGGGGACGATCTTGAACGTAAGAATCAGATCAAAGAAGTCAACTAAGCTCCCCAGACCTTGTGCTAAGCTTTTAAATGGAAAAACAGAGGCCTTAATATTTTTTATGAACTCTATTATTTTTCTATTTTCAATTTATACAGCAAGGAATGGCTAGAACAATGCCACCTGTAGCACTACTGATAACACTTCAAATCCCCACCTAAGTTTGAAAATGTAGCATTTGTGATTACCATGGTGGTTATTCCGAGGTGCACTAATTGGAGTTACCTGACAAGAATGACAGTGGTTTCACCATTGCTAAAAGTCTGAATGAAGGCATTAGCCAAGTGCATGTAAAATTCAAAATAATGCTAACAGAGTGAGATGAATTTGTATGGTCTTCTGTGTAACATAAGCCATGCCTGAATCATCCTTTTTGCCTCTTCTTTTTTATTTTTTAATTGAATAAAATAAAAAGCAAGTCACCAAGCAATATTTTAAAATTGCATACATTAAAGGAGATATATACACTTTCACTATTGAAAATGTGTTTCCTTTTTCACCCTGAATTTACTAAGGTTTAACTTCTAGCCATTAGATCTTATTATAGTTTTTTTCTGATAGATCAAAGAGCACTGTGTTATCAAATTTCCGCTCGTCTTGTTGCAGCATCATACTGGGAACTCTTGTTCAGCTGATTATCTCCCACTGACCTTGCCTTCACCCCAAGAGTCCTCTTCATCATCACTCCTTTATGCAGTACAGTCCCCCCACCATAAATACGTCCTTCATTCTTTGTGAGTGCATGTAGGTTTTTACAACTTGGTACATTAAAATGACCTCACGTTGCCAAGCAAGCCAGATAGTTCTGCAGCAGTGACTTGTCTTCTTTATTATCTCCTGTACCTGCTGCTTTTCTGCCACCTGCAAAATTTTATGGGTTGCTATTTAACGTTGTCTTCTATATCATTGATAAAAATAGAATAAAGTGTAAAACTATTTTTTTTCAGACCCCATTTAGAAGCACAGGCTAATGATAATTTCTGCTTAGAAACACTTTTTGAGACTTACCGGTTAGCCAGTTTTTAATCCATTTAATATATTGCATGTTGATTTTGTATCGCTCTCATTTCTTAATCAAAGTGTTGTGTTGTAATAAATGAAATGCCTCACTGAAACCTCAGTACTCTATATCAACTTGATTATCTTTAGCAACCAAATTTCTAATCTTATTAAAAATATATTAAGTTACCTTGATAAGATCTATTTCTGATACACCCATATTGACTGAGACTGGGTTGTTTTACTCTCTTTTGATTCTTTATACATTAAGTCTCCTATCATCCATCCTATCATCTTTTTCCAATGTTATTATGACAGCAGACCTGCAGTTACTGACATCATCCAATCTTCCCTTTTTAAATATCAGTACCTCACTGGCCTTCTTCTAGCCTTCAGGAAAACCTCAGTATTTTAAGAATTACTGAAAAGCAGTGATAACAACACAGAAAAATTAATGCTTTCAAGTTATTTGAAGCAAATATTTAAGGCTACTGATCTCAAAATGCCCAACTTTAGAGACCCTTTAACATTTCCTTGCTTTAATATGGGGATGGAATATACGTCACGATCATGAGATGATTAATATTTCACCCTGTTTCTTTAACAACACAGCGCATTACTGTATTATTATTTACACAGCTCCCGTTACCATCTGATAATGGTTCCGTTCCTTTACTAGGATTTCCTTCATTCCTAAAGTAATATCAGACAAGGTCTTCTGTCTATACCTTAGGTCTTTTGGTCAATGATCTTTTTTCACAAAAAATTATTCTTTGCTTCTCTCTCAGTTTTGGGCAGTTAATAGTTTATATTCATTGCTCTCCTCTTCTCCTCCCCTTTGCTTTTATCTTGTTTCTAAATTACTTTTTAGTTCCCTTTCTTTATAGCTGCCTTCCCTTCCCCACTAAACCAGGCTCTTTTTAAAATCCACATAGCCTTTTCTCTCAGGTATGGAAGTGGTTTTTGGACACCCAGTAAAACAGTTCCAAACTGCCATTTACGTTTTTCTCTTTGATTCCTTTCTCTGGCCTGATATGTCTTTTAATTATTTTCAGGTTTGTGAAATGGTCCTTTAAAAGCACCAAGTACATATATTGCATTTTGGATGCCCTCCTGACTAGTCTAGCCAGCCTGTCTCCGGGAACATTGGTTTCTCTTCTACTGAGATGGAAGCAATCCAACCTCTGCAGCATGATATCACAGATGGTGAAGCAGTTTTCTTAAAAAGAAAATCTTTTCTGTGTACAACTTAATTGATTAGCTATTAAAGGTATTACTGTAAACTGGTTGCTGTCTGGATTTTTTGCTTAGCATTTCCTTTCTCTTTTGTTACAGGATATGTAACCTCTGACAGAAACGTTCTACTCTTTCAGCACTTGCTTTAGCACCATTAGGAGTTGGCAAAGTGGAAGGTGTCCTGTCTAAAACAGTGATCATATCACTTGAAGGACTGGCTTACTCTTATTAATCTTAGAGTCACATTTCATCTCCTGGCTCTCCCAAGACAGAAAAAACTATTTGTATGCAACATGTCCCATCCATAATGCAATCTCTTAAGGAAAGAACCCCTAACAAGGAACATTCCATGAATCATGTCTGAACTATACGAATATAATTTGTCAGACAGGTTCTCAGAGGTTTTTCTGTCATTTCCGTACTGAAAAAATGACTTTATAACTTTAGCCATGCTGAGTTTACTCTGGGACTCCATTGCTGAGACCAGTCTCTGGGTTAAAATTCTTCCAAGTTAGAAGGAAAATCCGCAAGAAGGTGGCTAGGGGTATTGCAGGAGTCGGAAGCTCCTACCCTAGTGAACTAATGTTCAGCCAGCACAGCCAGTGGAGACCAAGAAGGCAATTCAGATCACCCCAAAGTATCTTGCTTTTCCTAGTAATGAATAGTTAGCATAGTATATTAAAAAAATTAAACCCTAAGATATCTGAAGATAATGAGGCATTTTTGAAAATCACTGAAAAATGCCGGGGAAGACTTGGAACTGTTTTACTATTATCTTGTGGCTAAGCTCCCAGTAGAAGGAACTTCCCAGTTCTCTCATGAACTTGATCAACCTAATGCTTGATTGGAGAAAAACTTCATTGTAGGTCTATGGTTAACACAGCATCAGCAAAAAAAATCCTTGAGATTTTAGTGGCTGAAAGTACACTCATAAAAGTGGCTACAAGTGAGTGAAGTGAGAAATGACATTTCAGACAACTTTAATAATGCATTGCTCTTGACCTACATTGCTTATCAGTTACTTGGTAGCAAGACAAAATACTAGTGTGTTAGGGGATCTTGATTTTAATTTTCATTAGAAAGCAAAATGAACCAAGATAATGTTAATGGAGTTAGCACCGGGTTTCCCACCTGAATGTCAGCATTGTTTCACATCTAAGAAATTATGCACTTATTCTAAGAACTTATTTCACTTTGGGAGGGAACAGCAAGACAGGCAGGGAACAGCTGCTGTCTGGAGAATCACTCAATATATCTAATGATCCAGCTGATTTTCACTGTTCTAATAAACTGTAAATAATATAATTTCTGACTTCTGAAATGAGACAGTTAAAGCTTGTACAGTATGTAGCTCTTACATTGCATTTGATTTAAGCAAAAGAACTATGGATGGAAAATTTGTGAGGCCAGGTGCAAAGTTATAGTCACACTAGACATTAAAGAGTCATTTCAGTGCTCTCCTACTTCCTTTAATTTTTATGCCTGAGGAATATATCCATAACAGCCTTATCTTTCTGAGCTTAATACTAGCCTGGAGACTGCACTCCCTGCTGAAAGCAAAGAGATTTATTTCTCTGATTCCTAACTTAATGTTTATTTCTTCCTTCCCTGTACCTCTTAGGTCTTCTTTAACTTGATGATTTTAGATGCCTAGGCTTCTGCAGCATCAGTCAGGCTTTTCTACCTACCGCAGTTTCTTTGCATCTTTTGTCACAAAATTAGAGACTCGCAAAAAAAGTGCTTCAAATATGGCAAAAGCCACTTTTGCCCCTTATCAAAATTGGAAAACTTACCAGGCCAGATCAAGTTACTTGTTCATTAATAGATGCTGAGAACTTAAGACCTCTCTTCCCATGTTTCCACATGAATCAGCATTTCAAAAGTTTTATGTTGATTTACTTTCTCACTCTAAACAACTCTAAAGCTTAGGAATTTGGAAATCACAGTTATTTTACATGAAAACAATGCAGACTGAAACATAATTTCATCAGGCTATGTTATATCTCACATGCTTTCACCAACTTCTGTTGTGGTAGAGACTGCTCTATAAGTTTAAAAGTAGGCACAGCTTTTAATATAGCTTTACCAGGGTTCCTGACCCTGGACCCTAGATCCAGGCAACATTTCTTCTGTGCACCTACAGTGGTCATTGCACGATGAGTTGTATGTGATGAAAATCACTACATTTAGCTTGCTATTTTCACTTTCAATCACTTTAGACTCAGTCTGGTTTTTGCATAATATCATTAAAAGCTAAGTCCCATTAAAAAAAAAAAGAACACAGAAATCTATGTCTTATTGACAGCCAGCATGATTTAGCTTGCTCAGTGTCAGATTTGAAGCTGCATTTGGGCACTTATGTGCCAAGCTGGCCTTTCACAAGTAGCTAAATACTGAACCTCTCTAATCAAACTGTCAAAAAACTATACAACAGTCCTTTCTAGACCTATTCAGTAAAGATTCTTTTCTAGCTTGTTGATTGCCTAATGTGCATAGCAGTCATAGATATATTTCAAAAGTTGAAAACACATGTCTGAGCAAAGGGAAAAACAAGAAAAAAAATTTGGAAGGAAGATATCTCCAGGTGTCTGCATTCCTCTCCAGGAATAAAGAACATCTGCAGAATGGGGCTGTGAGAGAGAGTGGAGGTGACTTCAAGAAAACATGGCACTAAGTGGAAGGATTAATCTTCTTCAAACTTTCTTTGCCTCTGTTCTTACTGATGTAAACTCTCCTGGCCTGTCATTTGCAGGAGGATTATATGGATATTCCTGTTTTGAATCACACTACTGAAAGATGTTTGACCTCCTTCTGTGTAAAAGTTGATGGATCATTTTTAATAAATATGCTTCCAACTGGGCTACACAATAAGGGTGCAAGGGAATGAAACCTGGGGGTAAGCAGAGAGGGTACTACAGCATATGGAAAGTTTGTATAAAACTTATGATGTTAACATGACTTCTTTCACCTAAGGAGAAGCTATAAACTTACCTATTTTCTCAGCCTACAAATTCCTTAGTATTTCCCAGGGGACTGCTGAATGGTTCAATTCAAAGGATTTTTTTAATTCTTGTAACTCTAATCTTCATCATTATTTCTAATTCCTCAGTACGAAACTAAAAATATTGATGATCTAATACGTTTTACAGAGCAGCACACAACCTTCTTTATGGCACTTACATCATTATGTAATATATTATAAAGCAACTTGCATGTTGTAAAACTCATTAAAAAGATATATTTTTTCTCTTAGCTTGAGTTCACGATGGCCAAAATTGAGGCGGAAAGCTATTAAAGTTCCACAAATCCTAGCAGTACACGTTCCTTTCAAATGTTCTTTTCTGCCCTCTTGCTTGGTGTTTTCTGTCACATTTTCAGTATTTCTGATGTGGGTCTATTGAGAGGTAATTTCTCAGCACGGCAGCTGAAGTAAGACTCCTATGGGATTAGTAACCCAACCTTATAAATTGTTACCTGGTTTCTGTCATTTACGCTGATTTGGTCAGGACAGTTCCTAAGTGAATGAAAGTGGCGTAAGCCGAAGTGAAAGAATAATGATACTGAAATATAATATAAAAATATAAATTAAACTTTTGTCATAAATGACTGGATAGATTTTAACACTAGTCACTGCTTTATCAACAGTGAATTACTAGGCATTTTGTCTGAGAAAGCCCCAGAAAAAGATCGTATGTTGAGCATTTTTAAAATTAATTTAGTGTTTTTAGGCTCTTACTGTTTTCAGCACTTCTTAGGCTCCTCTGTCTGCTACTGCCTTATATGCTGTATATGCACATCTTGTGCTGACTTTGTGGGATTTTTTGGCTGCAAAAGTAGACAATTACCAGGGCACATGCTTAGTGCTCTAGTGGTTGGGAAAATTAGGGACTGTCATTACACTGAAATACCAGCAGGAATACGGTTCAGTTCTGTTCCTGTTGAAACTGGTTGATTTCAGAAGAGCTGTGTTTCAGACGCAGACTGTAATTTGTTCTGCTGAAAATGGCCACCCTGCCAACAGCATCCTACTTCACTTGTAATTTAAGAACTAGCACAGCCTGTCAAACCTAGCAGCATGGAGGCATATCCTGCTTTTGCAAGAGTAGAGCAGAAGTCGCTTAGCTGAGAGTAGCAGCCCCCTGTTTTCTGTGGTGGTCAGGCCAAATTGTAATACCAATTTGCTCATACAGGCAACACCAAAACACTATTATTGTGTCTTCAGTTTGAATTGGAGATAATCAAAAGTTAAAAGACAAGCTGTGTTGCACAATTAATTTACACACTTTTTCAGTAATTTTTTAATCAGGTTACTGAAGAGATCTTGTCTTCACCTAAGCATGTAAACACCCCGTCAGTCACTACCGGAATACCCCAAGTTCCTACAACCTTTGGATAGGAAGTAAAACTGAGCTGAGTTTTTTCACTTGCCCAAGCCTTTGCTGTTGAAATTAATATCTTACTGTCAGTCAGGGAAAAACATAAATTCTAGGTATTCAGAGAAGAGCAAAAGCCCCAGTAAAAAGCATGCCTTTACATTGGATTCCCCTTGGTGGACGGGGAGATAAATGATGAAACATATTGCAGCATATTTAGAACAGGAGTGTTGTTTCTACTTTCTGGGAAATATCACTGCTGATTAAAAGCAATGCAGCTGCTTGGAGAGCTAAATAGATCCAATAAACTACAGGCCATACCCTCTCAGTGCTAATTAAAGTGTTAATTAAGAAATGTTATCTTGAGGAGGTGTAATTGAGGGAAGGAAGCCTTCATACATTTTTGTGTACCAGTAAGCCAAGGATAAGAGGTGGTAGTATTTTCAGTCCTGAATTTTTTAATGAGAAGATGGATAGTATTTATTGCTTTTACTAAAACCTCAGTACGCAGAGCCATTTAGTTAAAACAAACCACCTTCACCTATTGTAACATGAAGTCCAGTCTTTGCAACTGTAAGGAAAAGACAGGGTACTTTTATGATTTTTTTTTTCTTCCTGTTTGGTTTGCATCAGTCAAAATTAATTTGGGGAGTGTGGTGGATCTCCCCTACAGCTGTCTCAGAAGGAAAGGTGTTTTGGTGGTTCTCAGTCTCCCTACATCATCATGAAGCAAAAAGCCACCCCACCTCAGGAGACAGGTGAGTATGAGGGAGACATCTTATCTGTTTCTTTTCGCATTCTGTTAAACGTGATAGATGGGAAACCTGTGCATTTGACAACATGGGAGCAATGATTTGTTTTGAGCTTTCAAAAGTAACACTAATTTTGATAATTGGCTGTATAAAATTAGGATTCTGGTCTGAACTGTATCCCCATATGTAATGGATAAAGTTATAATAAAAATGGTAGAAAGAACTACTGTTCAGGTGAGGGATGGGACATGATGAGCAAAACCAGGAAGGCTACACTAAACACTGTCATTTCACTTGCCTAAAAACTGGAAACTGGCCCACACAGTGAACTCTCCCTTTGGAGGCTTTCCCTTTTCCTCTTTCATTTTTATGTTTTTTTTTCTCAACAGTACTCTAATCCGTGTCAGTATCCAGTAACCTGACTGCAGCTAATTGAGTCAAACAAGATTTATGCGGTGCAACTGAGGCTACAAAACGGTTCAAACCCAATTTTCATAGAGATGTAATGGCTTTAGGATGCCTGCAAAGAGGCTGCTCGGCCAGGAGTTGAGCTCAAGCTGGTGAGTCTGTCCTGCTTCCTGGCACTGGTGCCTACTGTAAGCCCCAGTGGTACCCAGCAGGGATGACTGGCTGAGTACTCTGGGTGGGTGTATGTGAGAGATGTCTCATGGACGGACAGGTTACAGCCAGCTCAGCCTGACATGGGACACGGGACACTCAGTTTCTTTTCAAATGTGCCCCGTCTGTAGACACCTTTATTTTGGATTCACTGGGAGGATGGGAATTGCTTCAACTAGCCTCCTTATCCTTTGTGGGACCATTGCTCTGCTAAGATGCCTGTTTAGGAATCAGGTATCTCCCAGCCTGTTTTTTTTTTTTTTCCCCCACACACCGCCCTGTGTCAGGCTTTTTCTTTCTTTTTTTTCCCCCTTGACACTGGCTTGGAAGCTGGCCGTTTCCGTTTATTTATTTATTTATTAATCTGTGAACGGCCTTCTCCTATTTATTTCCTAGCGGGGTTAGCTGTGAGCCACCCTGCCGCCCAGGAGAAGTTCTTCCTCCCTGAGCGCCTGTTCCACAAGAATCCTCCGCTGTCCTGCAATTAATTTTAGAACAAGGGTAGAAGCTCGCAGTGCTTGCTCCGGACGACAGGAAAGGCTGGAGGAAATGCCACCGAAGGGGGGATTTTCTCTCTCCGAGGGGCCGGCGCGGTGCTGCTGTCCCCACCATGGCCGCCCCT